>JASDDO010000208.1:0-35000 GCA_030015575.1 Agapanthus africanus | reverse complement strand
TTTACTCATGGAAAGTCATCTTAAAAATAATTCGATATCAAAATTTTAAGTCTACAGGTCAATATCAAAAAAGGTTGTGGTGTGATGCACTTATGGACCAAAATCTAGTAATGTGAATGGTTGGTTCCACGAATGATTGTATTTTCAGGTTATATCAGTCATCGTATCCTAAATCAGTTAATTCGTGAAAAAGATTTCAACATTGCAAAAAAGGTTGTGGCGTGATCCATTTATGGACCAAAATCTAGTAATGTGAAGGGTTGGTTTGTATTGTCAAGATATATTAGTCAATGTATCCTAATTCAGTTAATTCGTGAAAAGATTTCAACACTGTAAAACAGGTTGTGGCGTGATGCATTTATGGACCAAAATCTAGTAATGTGAATAAACGTTCCACAAACAAAGTGTAAAAATTTCACTGCATGAGAACTAGGTTTGTTTTTAAAAAAAGGTTCACCTTCATTGTTGTTGCAGGATCTCCAGAGAAAAGTTTTTTGAGATTTGCCAACACTCCATTAACAAAAGAAAGGAGGAGTCTAAGAGTAGCATCTTCTTCTCTAACCATGCATCTCTCATCTTTCTCACCAAATTCTAAAACTCCCCTGTTGCAAAAAACAAAATTTTCATTCGGAATACAAACTGCAAAATGCAATTAAATAACTGTTTCTTGAAGGATTAATTTTGATTACCTTCTAAGAATGGACTTGTAAATAAAAATTAAGGCCAGATAGGAAATTGCTGATATGAGGCTGCATATTGGAAAATTTGATACGATATTAATATTAATTTTTTTCAAATTTTTTTTAGATTTCAAAAGGAAAGAGATTACCTAGAGGAAGAGAGAAGAATGAAACCAAACCCAAAACCTAAAGCAGACTTCGAGATGTCTCTCCACATTATCAAATCAACTGGGAAAAAATGCACTTTATCAATGCTTCTTTGTGAGTCCTCTTCAACTTCAACTGAATTTAAAAAATAAAAACCAAAATTAAACAATCAAATTTCTTGAAAAATAAATTGAATCAAATTAGAAAAACTTACTCGGATGAGGCTCCTTTCTGTTGAGAACAATTGCGTCCAAAATCTTCTCATTTTTTCCGAAGTTGGTTTTTTTCTCAATAGGCAGATCAATTTCCTTAACATCAAAACTCTCAATCTCACCACCACCACCATCATCAACAGCATCCTTCTTCAATTGAACCAATTTTTGGCATCAGCAGCCTTAGGAGGCTTCCAATTCCTCCTCTTTCTTCTAATTTCGCCGCCTCAACATCGCCTGGGGCCACGTCATAGCCGACGGCTGATCGGACGACCATGGGGAAAGATGCGCCTTTACATCACCGGCGGCTGCGTCATCACCGGCGGTTCATCAGCTCTCATGGGCGTTTCAAAGTCTGCGGGTTAAGGGTTTGTGGGGAAAGATCTCCGCCGGCGGCTCCTCAGAATCCACGGTGGTTAGGGTTTCGATGGAGATATGAAATCCCAGTGATAGTGACCCGTTTCTTTTGAGCGAATAAAAAAGGAAATTTTAAAGAAAGATGTTAAAAGACTCGTTGCTTATAAAATAAGCCAACGCAACAACCGCAACTATATAAATTAGGAATGTAATATCAATTTATATTAATAAAACCTTCGACTTAGTTGGAGTCGGTTTCCAATTAAAATTACACACACACCATTTTGTTCCCAAATGTATATAAATTATGGGTTTTTATATATAGCCCGCCACCCACCCAGATTTTACGTATGTATATATACTCATTTGCCGATCACTATTGAACACCGTCCACCAACGATCGCCAGCTGAAACCACTTGCCGAACAGCACCAGTCGCCAACGTCCTTCTTTAGACGTCGGTTGTCTCCATATCATCATATAGACAAAATATTAGAGACCTATATGACAAGCATAGGACACAAATGAGACACGCAATAACACGTGTTATAAGAACAGAATCAATGGTAGGCACATATAATTATGGACACGGGTTGGAGGATATTAGAAAAATACAATAATTAAGCACGTAGAAAGATTAAATCACTAAGAAATCAGTGTCGATATAGTTATAGATAGCATTAATGTTTAGAAAATAGATTAAAAAATTTAAATTTAGATTAAAAAAACATTGATTCAAGTCCCTTTTAAAGTACGGGACAAATGAAAAACCATGAAATACGTAAATCACTAAGGAATCAGAATTACAACAGTCATAGATAGAAGAATCAATGATATATGGACATGAATTCAGAAATTTAATAGTAATAATAAGGAAATAGGCTCATAAATTTAAAATTTAGATTAAAAAAAGATTTAAGTCCTAAAGAACGAGACAAGTGAAGAAGCTTGAAATAGCTTTATAGTGCATTTAAAAATAGTGAAACTAAAGAAAAATACGTGTATAATCAAAACCGTCATGGGTTGAAATATACAGGTCGATCTAAAATGGAAAGGACTTGAATTTGAATGTCTTTCGATAAATGTCCATAAGGAGTCCGTTATAGGAACAGAACCAATGGATCAAGAATGTGTCCAATCAAAAAGTCATGGGTTAACATTTTCATGTCGATCAAATAATGGAAAGAACTTGGATTTGAATGTCTGTTGATAAATGTTTATAGGAGGGCGGTTATAGGAACAGTATCAATGGTAGGCGCATATTGTTGTGGACACAAATTGGCGTTTATTAGAAAAAGATTAAATCACCAAGAAATCAGGGTCAATACGGTTATACACAGGAGAATCAATGATAATATGGAAATAGATTTAGAAACTTGAATGTAGTAATGTTCAGGAAATAGATTTAAAATTTTAAATTTAGATTAAAAAAATTAGATTCAAGCCCCTTTTAAAGTAAGGGTCAAGTGAAAAACCTTGAAATAACATCTTGGCACATTTTTAAATAGTGTAATTAAGGAAAAAAGGTATAGAAATTTAAAATTTAACAATAACTTCAATTTCTTTAAGTAACGAAAAAGTGAATTTATGGTGCCTATGGAAGCGGTAATATCAAGAAAATAGATTCAGAAATTTAATACAATTGAAGTTTTTTCAAAATACAGCCCTTCTAATAGATAAAAAAAATTGTTGAAATGCAAAATGGGGGTAAAAGTCTTTGAAATCATGAGAAATTTTCTTTAAGAATTGGAGACGGTTTTGAATATTTTATAAACGGGACAATTGAAATGCGATGTTGTATCCAAAAAGGCTGGATGATGATAAAAAATATGAAGGTATCATGAATAATTGGTTACGTGTGTAAAGTAAATTTGGATAAAAATTTGAATATGAAGAGAACTTCAACTTGAATGCCTATTGAATGCCTATTGGATATATACAGGTTGATCTAAATATGGAGAGAACTTCAACTTGAATGCCTATTGACAAATGTCCATTATGAGGCAGTTATAAAAAGAGAATCAATGGCACGTACATACTCCCGTGGATAAAAATTGGAGGACATCATGAAAAGGAAATAATTAAATTTATGAATAGATTAATCAGTAGTGAATCAGGATTAACACTGTTATATACGGGGAATGAAAGATAGGTGCATATGGAAATGGATTCAGAAATTTGGTAGTGATAATAAGGAAATGGTTTCGAAAATTTGAAATTTAGAATAAAAAATAGATTTAAGTCCTTTTACAGAACGATACAAGTAAACAGCTTGAAATAATTTTATAGTTCCTTTAAAAACAGCTTGATAAATGTCCATAGGATGATGGTTATAGGAACATAATCAGTGGATCATGAAAGTGTACGATCGAAAAGTCACGGGTTGACATAGTCACGTCGATTAAATAATGGAGGACTTGAGCTTGAATGTCATTTCATAAATGGCTATAGTAGGAACGATTATAGGTACAGAATCAATGGTAAGTGCATATTTTTTTTGGACATTGCTACTAAACGTATCACAAAATAACAAAAAGATAAGAACACATGGTGCCCAATAGAACCTGCTTAATCGTAGCTCTATTTCTAATATATTTTAGACATAGGTCGAGTTTACTCATGGAAAGTCATCTTAAAAATAATTCGATATCAAAATTTTAAGTCTACAGGTCAATATCAAAAAAGGTTGTGGTGTGATGCACTTATGGACCAAAATCTAGTAATGTGAATGGTTGGTTCCACGAACGATTGTATTTTCAGGTTATATCAGTCATCGTATCCTAAATCAGTTAATTCGTGAAAAAGATTTCAACATTGTAAAAAAGGTTGTGGCGTGATCCATTTATGGACCAAAATCTAGTAATGTGAAGGGTTGGTTTGTATTGTCAAGATATATTAGTCAATGTATCCTATTTCAGTTAATTCGTGAAAAGATTTCAACACCGTAAAACAGGTTGTGGCGTGATGCATTTATGGACCAAAATCTAGTAATGTGAATAAACGTTCCACAAACAAAGTGTAAAAATTTCAATGCATGAGAACTAGGTTTGTTTTTGAAAAAAGGTTCACCTTCATTGTTGTTGCAGGATCTCCAGAGAAAAGTTTTTTTGAGATTTGCCAACACTCCATTAACAAAAGAAAGGAGGAGTCTAAGAGTAGCATCTTCTTCTCTAACCATGCATCTCTCATCTTTCTCACCAAATTCTAAAACTCCCCTGTTTCAAAAAACAAAATTTTCATTCGGAATACAAACTGCAGAATGCAATTAAATAATTGTTTCTTGAAGGATTAATTTTTATTACCTTCTAAGAATGGACTTGTAAATAAAAATTAAGGCCAGATAGGAAATTGCTGATATGAGGCTGCATATTGGAAAATTTGATACAATATTAATATTAATTTTTTTCAAATTTTTTTTAGATTTCAAAAGGAAAGAGATTACCAAGAAGAAGAGAGAAGAATGAATGTACCAAACCCAAAAACTAAAGCAGACTTCGAGATGTCTCTCCACATTATCAAATCAACTGGAAAAAAGCACTTTATCAATGCTTCTGTGTGAGTCCTCTTCAACTTCAACTGAATTTAAAAAATAAAAACCAAAATTAAACAATCAAATTTCTTGAAAAATAAATTGAATCAAATTAGAAAAACTTACTCGGATGAGGCTCCTTTCTGTTGAGAACAATTGCGTCCAAAATCTTCTCATTTTTTCCAAAGTTGGTTTTTTTCTCAATAGGCAGATCAATTTCCTTAGCATCAAAACTCTCCATCTCACCACCACCACCATCATCAACAGCATCCTTCTTCAATTGAACCAATTTTTGGCATTAGCAGCCTTAGGAGGCTTCCAATTCATCCTCTTTCTTCTAATTTCGCCGCTTCAACATCGCCTAGGGCCACGTCATAGTTGGTTTTTTTCTCAATAGGCAGATCAATTTCCTTAGCATCAAAACTCTCCATCTCACCACCACCACCATCATCAACAGCATCCTTCTTCAATTGAACCAATTTTTGGCATTAGCAGCCTTAGGAGGCTTCCAATTCATCCTCTTTCTTCTAATTTCGCCGCTTCAACATCGCCTAGGGCCACGTCATAGCCGGCGGCTGATCGGACTCCCATGGGGAAAGATGCGCCTTTACATCACCGGCGGCTACGTCATCACCGGCGGTTCATCAGCTCTCATGGGGGTTTCAAAGTCTGCGGGTTAAGGTTTTGTGGGGAAAGATCTCCTCCGGCGGCTCCTCAGAATCCACGGTGGTTACGGTTTCGATGGAGATATGAAATCGCAGTGACAGTGACCCGTTTCCTTTGAGCAAATAAAAAAGGAAATTTTAAAGAAAGATGTTAAAAGACTCGTTGCTTATAAAATAAGCCAACGCAACAACCGCAACTATCTAAATTAGGGATGTAATATCAATTTATATTAATATAACCTTTGACTTAGTTGGAGTCGGTTTCCAAATTAAAATTACACACACCCCATTTTGTTCCCAAATGTATATAAATTATGGGTTTTTATATAGCCCGCCACCCGCCCAGATTTTACGTATGTATATATACTCATTTGCAGATCGCTATTGAACACCGTCCACCAACGATCGCTGGCTGAAACCACTTGCCAAACAACACCCGTCGCCAACGTCTTCCTTTAGACGTTGGCTGTCTCCATATCATCATATAGACAAAACATTAGAGCCCTATATGACAAGCATAGGACTCAAATGAGACACGCAATAACATGTGTTATAAGAACAGAATCAATGGTAGGCACATATAATTATGGACATAGGTTGGAGGATATTAGAAAAATACAATAATTAAGCTCGTAGAAAGATTAAATCACTAAGAAATCAGTGTCGATATAGTTATAGATAGCATTAATGTTTAGAAAATAGATTAAAAAATTTAAATTTAGATTAAAAAAACTTAGATTCAAGTCCCTTCTAAAGTACGGGACAAATGAAAAACCATGAAATACGTAAATCACTAAGGAATCAGAATTGCAACAGTCATAGATAGAAGAATCAATGATATATGGACATGAATTCAGAAATTTAATAGTAATGATAAAGAAATAGGCTCAGAAATTTAAAATTTAGATTAAAAAAAGATTTAAGTCCTAAAGAACGAGACAAGTGAAGAAGCTTGAAATAACTTTATAGTGCATTTAAAAATAGTAAAACTAAAGAAAAATACGTGTATAATCAAAATAGTCATGGGTTGAAATATACAGGTCGATCTAAAATGGAAAGGATTTGAATTTGAATGTCTTTCGATAAATGTCCATTAGGAGTCCGTTATAGGAACAGAACCAATGGATCAAGAATGTGTCCTATCAAAAAGTCATGGGTTATCATATTCATGTCGATCAAATAATGGAAAGAACTTGGATTTGAATGTCTATTGATAAATGTTTATAGGAGGACGGTTATAGGAACAGTATCAATGGTAGGCGCATATTGTTGTGGACACAAATTGGAGTTTATTAGAAAAAGATTAAATCACCAAGAAATCAGGGTCAATATGGTTATACACAGAAGAATCAATGATAGATGCATATAGAAATAGATTTAGAAACTTGAATGTAGTAATGTTCAGGAAATAGATTTAAAATTTTAAATTTAGATTAAAAAAATTAGATTCAAGCCCCTTTTAAAGTAAGGGTCAAGTGAAAAACCTTGAAATAACATCTTGGCACATTTTTAAATAGTGTAATTAAGGAAAAAAGGTATAGAAATTTAAAATTTAACAATAACTTCAATTTCTTTAAGTAACGAAAAAGTGAATTTATGGTGCCTATGGAAGCGGTAATATCAAGAAAATAGATTCAGAAATTTAATACAATTGAAGTTTTTTCAAAATACAGCCCTTCTAATAGATAAAAAAAATTGTTGAAATGCAAAATGGGGGTAAAAGTCTTTGAAATCATGAGAAATTTTCTTTAAGAATTGGAGACGGTTTTGAATATTTTATAAACGGGACAATTGAAATGCGATGTTGTATCCAAAAAGGCTGGATGATGATAAAAAAAAAATGAAGGTACCTTGAATAATTGGTTACGTGTGTAAAGTAAATTTGGATAAAAATTTGAATATGAAGAGAACTTCAACTTGAATGCCTATTTGAATGCCTATTGGATATATACAGGTTGATCTAAATATGGAGAGAACTTCAACATGAATGCCTATTGACAAATGTCCATTATGAGGCAGTTCTAAAAAGATAATCAATGGTACGTACATACTGCCGTGGATAAAAATTGGACATCATGAAAAGGAAATAATTAAATTTATGCATAGATTAAATCGGTAGTGAATCAGGATTAACACTGTTATATACGGGGAATGAATGATAGGTGCATATGGAAATGGATTCAGAAATTTGGTAGTAATAATAAGGAAATGGTTTCGAAAATTTGAAATTTAGATTAAAAAATAGATTTAAGTCCTTTTACAGAACGATACAAGTAAACAGCTTGAAATAATTTTATAGTTCCTATAAAAACAGCTTGATAAATGTCCATAGGATGATGGTTATAGGAACATAATCAGTGGATCATGAATGTGTACGATCGAAAAGTCACGGGTTGACATAGTCACGTCGATTAAATAATGGAGGACTTGAGCTTGAATGTCATTTCATAAATGGCTATAGTAGGAACGATTATAGGTGCAGAATCAATGGTAGGTGCATATTTTTTGTGGACATTGCTACTAAACGTATCACAAAATAACAAAAAGATAAGAACACACGGTGCCCAATAGAACCTGCTTAATCGTAGCTCTATTTCTAATATATTTTAGACATAGGTCGAGTTTACTCATGGAAAGTCATCTTAAAAATAATTCGATATCAAAATTTTAAGTCTACAGGTCAATATCAAAAAAGGTTGTGGTGTGATGCACTTATGGACCAAAATCTAGTAATGTGAATGGTTGGTTCCACGAACGATTGTATTTTCAGGTTATATCAGTCATCGTATCCTAAATCAGTTAATTCGTGAAAAAGATTTCAACATTGCAAAAAAGGTTGTGGCGTGATCCATTTATGGACCAAAATCTAGTAATGTGAAGGGTTGGTTTGTATTGTCAAGATATATTAGTCAATGTATCCTAATTCAGTTAATTCGTGAAATGATTTCAACACTGTAAAACAGGTTGTGGCGTGATGCATTTATGGACCAAAATCTAGTAATGTGAATAAACGTTCCACAAACAAAGTGTAAAAATTTCACTGCATGAGAACTAGGTTTGTTTTTAAAAAAAGGTTCACCTTCATTGTTGTTGCAGGATCTCCATAGAAAAGTTTTTTGAGATTTGCTAACACTCCATTAACAAAAGAAAGGAGGAGTCTAAGAGTAGCATCTTCTTCTCTAACCATGCATCTCTCATCTTTCTCACCAAATTCTAAAACTCCCCTGTTTCAAAAAACAAAATTTTCATTCGGAATACAAACTGCAGAATGCAATTAAATAATTGTTTCTTGAAGGATTAATTTTTATTACCTTCTAAGAATGGACTTGAAAATAAAAATTAAGGCCAGATAGGAAATTGCTGATATGAGACTGCATATTGGAAAATTTGATACAATATTAATATTAATTTTTTTCAAATTTTTTTTAGATTTCAAAAGGAAAGAGATTACCTAAGGAAGAGAGAAGAATGAATGTACCAAACCCAAAAACTAAAGCAGACTTCGAGATGTCTCTCCACATTATCAAATCAACTGGAAAAAACGCACTTTATCAACGCTTCTGTGTGAGTCCTCTTCAACTTCAACTGAATTTAAAAAATAAAAACCAAAATTAAACAATCAAATTTCTTGAAAAATAAATTGAATCAAATTAGAAAAACTTACTCGGATGAGGCTCCGTTCTGTTGAGAACAATTGCATCCAAAATCTTCTCATATTTTCCAAATTTGTTTTTTTTCTCAATAGGCAGATCAATTTCCTTAACATCAAAACTCTCAATCTCACCACCACCACCATCATCAACAGCATCCTTCTTCAATTGAACCAATTTTTGGCATCAGCAGCCTTAGGAGGCTTCCAATTCCTCCTCTTTCTTCTAATTTCGCCGCCTCAACATCGCCTGGGGCCACGTCATAGCCGACGGCTGATCGGACTCCCATGGGGAAAGATGCGCTTTACATCACCGGCGGCTGCGTCATCACCGGCGGTTCATCAGCTCTCATGGGGGTTTCAAAGTCTGTGGGTTAAGGTTTAGTGGGGAAAGATCTCCGCCGGCGGCTCCTCAGAATCCACGGTGGTTAGGATTTCGATGGAGATATGAAATCGCAGTGACAGTGACCCGTTTCCTTTGAGCGAATAAAAAAGGAAATTTTAAAGAAAGATGTTAAAAGCCTCGTTGCTTATAAAATAAGCCAACGCAACAACCGCAACTATCTAAATTAGGAATGTAATATCAATTTATATTAATATAACCTTCGACTTAGTTAGAGTCGGTTTCCAAATTAAAATTACACACACACCATTTTGTTCCCAAATGTATATAAATAATGGGTTTTTATATATAGCCCGCCACCCACCCAGATTTTACGTATGTATATATACTCATTTGCGGATCGCTATTGAACACCATCCACCAACAATCGCCAGCTGAAACCACTTGCCGAACAGCACCAGTCGCCAACGTCCTCCTTTAGACGGTTGTCTCCATATCATCATATAGACAAAACATTAGAGACCTATTTGACAAGCATAGGACTCAAATGAGACACGCAATAACACGTGTTATAAGAACAGAATCAATGGTAGGCACATATAATTATGGACACGGGTTGGAGGATATTAGAAAAATACAATAACTAAGCCCGTAGAAAGATTAAATCACTAAGAAATCAGTGTCGATATAGTTATAGATAGCATTAATGTTTAGAAAATAGATTAAAAAATTTAAATTTAAATTAAAAAAACTTAGATTCAAGTCTCTTTTAAAGTACGGGACAAATGAAAAACCATGAAATACGTAAATCACTAAGGAATCAGAATCACAACAGTCATAGATAGAAGAATCAATGATATATGGACATGAATTCAGAAATTTAATAGTAATAATAAGGAAATAGGCTCGGAAATTTAAAATTTAGATAAAAAAAGATGCAAGTCCTAAAGAACGAGACAAGTGAAGAAGCTTGAAATACCTTTATAGTGCATTTAAAAATAGTGAAACTAAAGAAAAATACGTGTATAATCAAAACAGTCATGGGTTGAAATATACAAGTCGATCTAAAATCAAAAGGACTTGAATTTGAATGCCATTCGATAAATGTCCATAAGGAGTCCGTTATAGGAACAAAACCAATGGATCAAGAATGTGTCCTATCAAAAAGTCATTGGTTATCATATTCATGTCGATCAAATAATGGAAAGAACTTGGATTTGAATGTCTATTGATAAATGTTTATAGGAGTACGGTTATAGGAACAGTATCAATGGTAGGCGCATATTGTTGTGGACACAAATTGGAGTTTTTTAGAAAAAGGTTAAATCACCAAGAATCGGGGTCAATACGGTTATACACAGGAGAATCAATGATAGACGCATATGGAAATAGATTTAGAAATTTGAAAGTAGTAATGTTCAAGAAATAAATTTTAAATTTTAAATTTAGATTAAAAAAATTAGATTCAAGCTCCTTTTAAAGTACGGGTCAAGTGAAAAACCTTGAAATAACATCTTGGCACATTTTTAAATAGTGTAATTAAGGAAAAAGGTATAGAAATTTAAAATTTAACAATAACTTCAATTGCTTTAAGTAAAGAAAAAGTGAATTTATGGTGCCTATGGAAGCGATAATATCAAGAAAATTGATTTAGAAATTTAATACAATTGAGGTTTTTTCAAAATACAGCCCTTCTAATAGATAAAAAAAATTGTTGAAATGCAAAATGGGGTTAAAAGTCTTTGAAATCATGAGAAATTTTCTTTAAGAATTGGAGACGGTTTTGAATATTTTATAAATGGGACAATTGAAATGCGATGTTGTATCCAAAAAGGCTGGATGATGATAAAAAAAAAATGAAGGTATCATGAATAATTGGTTACGTGTGTAAAGTAAATTTGGATAAAAATTTGAATATGAAGAGAACTTCAACTTGAATGCCTATTGAATGCCTATTGGATATATACAGGCTGATCTAAATATGGAGAGAACTTCAACTTGAATGCCTATTGACAAATGTCCATTATGAGGCAGTTATAAAAAGAGAATCAATGGCACGTACATACTGCCGTGGATAAAAATTGGAGGACATCATGAAAAGGAAATAATTAAATTTATGCATAGATTAAATCGGTAGTGAACAGGATTAACACTGTTATATACGGGGAATGAAAGATAGGTGCATATGGAAATGGATTCAGAAATTTGGTAGTAATAATAAGGAAATGGTTTCGAAAATTTGAAATTTAGATTAAAAAATAGATTTAAGTCCTTTTACAGAACGATACAAGTAAACAGCTTGAAATAATTTTATAGTTCCTATAAAAACAGCTTGATAAATGTCCATAGGATGATGGTTATAGGAACATAATCAGTGGATCATGAATGTGTACGATCGAAAAGTCACGGGTTGACATAGTCACGTCATTAAATAATGGAGGACTTGAGCTTGAATGTCATTTCATAAATGGCTATAGTAGGAACGATTATAGGTGCAGAATCAATGGTAGGTGCATATTTTTTGTGGACATTGCTACTAAACGTATCACAAAATAACAAAAAGAAAAGAACACACGGTGCCCAATAGAACCTGCTTAATCGTAGCTCTATTTCTAATATATTTTAGACAGAGGTCGAGTTTACTCATGGAAAGTCATCTTAAAAATAATTCGATATCAAAATTTTAAGTCTACAGGTCAATATCAAAAAAGGTTGTGGTGTGATGCACTTATGGACCAAAATCTAGTAATGTGAATGGTTGGTTCCACGAACGATTGTATTTTCAGGTTATATCAGTCATCGTATCCTAAATCAGTTAATTCGTGAAAAAGATTTCAACATTGTAAAAAAGGTTGTGGCGTGATCCATTTATGGACCAAAATCTAGTAATGTGAAGGGTTGGTTTGTATTGTCAAGATATATTAGTCAATGTATCCTAATTCAGTTAATTCGTGAAAAGATTTCAACACTGTAAAACAAGTTGTGGCGTGATGCATTTATGGACCAAAACCTAGTAATGTGAATAAACGTTCCACAAACAAAGTGTAAAAATTTCACTGCATGAGAACTAGGTTTGTTTTTAAAAAAAGGTTCACCTTCGTTGTTGTTGCAGGATCTCCAGAGAAAAGTTTTTTGAGATTTGCCAACACTCCTTTAACAAAAGAAAGGAGGAGTCTAAGAGTAGCATCTTCTTCTCTAACCATGCATCTCTCATCTTTCTCACCAAATTCTAAAACTCCCCTGTCATTACTATAAATATGGGTTGCCCCTACGGATATGTCTGTAGGGGCAACCCACTGCCCCTACGGATATATACGTAGGGCCGAAAAAATACCCCGTAGGTGCAAAGGTCGCAGGTGCAAGTTGAGGCCCTGAACTTGCCCCTACGGGCAAGTTCTTGCCTCTACGGATTTCTGTGTAGGTCCTATTGCCCCTACGGACTAAGCCGTAGGGTACAAAAATTTATATTATTTACGGTTTTTTTAATATATTAAGTGTACCTACGGACAGATCCGTAGGTCCAAGTTATACCCCCTACGGATCGCTACGTAGGTACCTATCCGTAGGGGCAACATATCAGGATTCCTGATATTTTGCCCCTACGGATATATCCGTAGGGGGTAGGCAGTGACCCCTACGGATATGTCCGTAGGGGCACGCCCCAATCCCCTGGTACTGAGATCAGGGGGGAAATATCAGTTACTGCTGATATTTTGCCCCTACGGATTATCCGTAGGGGCAACATGTGTACCTACGGATTAATCCGTAGGGGCATATTATCTGTATTTTTTTTTAAAATGGGCTGCTTGATTTTTTCCCGCCCTGTGCACAATAATATATACATCAATCAAATATAAAAATAATCGTCACACAACATATATCGCAGTATTCATAATCACATCTCATGCATATAATATACAAAAGAAATCCAAAAACTGAATATGATATAAATATAAACCAATATCGATATCGTTTCAAAATGTATTACAATGTGTATGATATAAATAAATACATGTTTCAAAAAATAAGAACCAAAAAGCTACCCTAGTTCGGTCCAGCTCCACCTCTGAATAACGATAGAATAACGCGCGCCTGCTCCTCGGTCAATAAACTCTGCAATTCGGCGTGAGCGGGAGTCTGAGCGGCCTGTAGAGCTGGCGATGTGGTTTGTGCAGCCGCCGTCGAGGTAGTCTCTTGCGGAGCCGCGGCTGCGGGAGTCAGAGTGGGTGGTGGAGCTACAGGAGCTGTCTGCGGAAGCGCAGCCGATGTAGTGGCTTGCGGAGCCGCAGCCGAAGGAGATGCATGTGGAGGCTCGGCCGATATACCCTGTCGCGTCTGGACCTAACGTGTGTAATAAGCGTGTAAGAACTGTGTATTATTCGAATTCGTATCATTATTAAGTTATTTCGAAACCCCGTTTGGATATCTAGTTTGTTGTTTATTTTAATTACATCTGTATGTATGATTAATCAAACTTAAGTCTAAAACCAAATAAGCTCAAGCTACGTACTAATTATGGATATGTTGATATCTATATAATATGACATGATATTTTACTATAAAGCAGTATACATACCAGCATCTTCTTCAACTCCTGAACGGTGGCCCTCAAGCTCTCCAGTTCCTGATGGACACGTCGGTCACCGGAGACGGAGGAAGTAACCGCCGGGATGGAGTCCAACCTCATATGGGCCCTGCTAGGGCCCAGTCCCCGGCCTCTCTCCCAACCTCCGTGGTGCCCTCCGTATGCGGCGTCCAGAACTGGGGTCAGCAGCCTCGGATCGCTCTGTCCGGTAAAATCGATCCCCGAGGCCTGGGCCTGCTCAACCACCCGCTCCTACACCCACATTAAGCAGTAAAGTATAAGTATAAGATTTAAACTTGAACCTTCCAAAACTAAAATTTCAAATTTGGGTAGAAAAAATATTAACACTTACGCAGTACTCCTGGGTAGCGACGTCGGGATATCGAAACTCGCCCGTGGCGGGATCTGTCGAGGTGCCGTGGACGGCAAGATATGCGGACAGCACGCTCGGTGTACCACCTGACGCCACGGTCCGAGATGTCTGCAATATTAGAAAGTAACTCTTAATATTAGAAATATTAGAAAATGACTCTTAATATTGCAGAATATCACAAAGGTCGGTCTATTGTAATTTACCGATAACTCCATGGTTCGAGTAATGTTCCTCGAGCCACCTGTGTAAGTGGGGCGACCCCTCTTCGCCGACTTCCTGTTCTCTGTATTCTGAGCGGCCTGTTTCTACACAACGCATTAACATTTAGTTTTCTAATTAAAAAACACAAAGAAATAAATTATATCATAAATAATGAATTACATTTAAAATACATACCTGTTTGCGTTGGGAGTCGAAATAAGCGCACAATAGAGGCCATGTCTCTACGTCGACTCTCGCAAACGCCGGAGTAGATAGGAGGGCCGCTCTCTCTGCTTCGGGGGTCGCCATCCACAGGGAGTAGCAGTCGGCCTTCAGCTCATTCCTGTTGTATCGGACCTTGGCCTGCATGTTCTTCATCAGGCCATTGTACAGAGCATGAAGGTCGAGCACCCTCCCCGGGTGATCAGGGTCGGCTACAGGCTGAAAATCATAATCCAACTGAAAATACAAAAAAACATTGTTATTAGATTGCAAGTGTTAATAATAAATATATTGGATAGATTAAATGAAAATATATATTAATACATACCCGAGCCTGATCAAAGAAGAGGGCGAATGAGCGCTGGTGCTGCTCGCCCCACTCAACGTGAAGTGGATAGTTCTTCACGAGCCGGCTCTCGTCTCCCAAATACCGGCCGAACCTCTCGGCATGAGGACCGGTATAGCGATAGTCAAGGGTAAAAAAAGGGGGAATGCTGCCTCCCCTCTAGCTCTGTCAGGCCTCAGCCTATGGGACTGATTCGGGCCTCGAGTCCCCCTCTGGGGATGGGGAGGCCCTGCGTCTGCACGAAATATCAAGACAATCAATAATAAGACAAAGTTGTATTAAGAAATCAAGGTTAAACGAAAATTCAAGTGTGATATATACCTCCGGTGACTATCGCACGAGCCTAGGCCCGGGCAGCAGCACGAGCGGGACGATAGTTCCTCCGGTGAGGAACAACCGGGGTCCCGGATGCGGACGCATCCCCTCCAACTAGAAAATAAATATCGACGCTAAATTTCCATGAAGTTCATATTTATTCTATAGAGCATATGTAAAATGAGTTAATATTTTAAATTTATTCATACTAACCTGCAGACGATGCGGAGGGTATGGAAGCAGCAGGAGTGGCCCCTGCGGAAGATGTGGACGCACCACCTATAATTAGACAATTAAAAATAGATTATATAAGTAATTGTAAAAAGAATGTGTAGTTCAATAATATAACGTTCTAAATCAATATGCATGCACTATAGGATATATAAACATACCCGCAGGTGCGGTGGTGTCACCACCTACAGTTAGACAATAATAAAAATTGCTAAGTAAGAGAAAAAGGAATGTGTGTATTTATGATATAGCATTCTAAATAAATATACATACACTATATGATATATAAACATACCTGGAGGAGCGGGGGTGGCCTCTGTCCCAGATGTGGACACATCACCAACAACTAGACAATTAAACATTGACAGTATAAGTAATTTTGACATAAACAGGCATGAATATCTATAATATTACATTCAAAATGGATATGCGTGCAGTATACCTGGAGGTGTGGCAAAATCACACGGAAGTAGGCATCCGAAGGGGTCTCCGATCTAGGTGCAAGACCGGCCCTCTGAAGCTCCCTACGGAGCTCTCCGGGCGGCAGAACCGCTCTGCCTCTGCCTCTGCCTCTGCCGCGGCTGGAGCTCCTGCCGCCCCTCGCTGCTCCCGACATCGTCATCAAATCTAGATAAACGGTTCGTGGACGCATTAGACAATCATTAAAAGTATTGACTATATATGTATAGAGCGTAAAATGTGAAGTAATAATATAACATTACTGATAACCTTTTTCGTTTCGTGGGCGCATCATACATATCTACTTGGATTTCATCGTCGATGTCATTTCTAACCCACGTAACTTCATGATCGGTCGAAGACAACCCATCCTTCGAAACAGACGGTCGGAGCACTTTAAGCCTTCTCTCTTCTTCGTCCTCATCGCTGTCCTCGTATTCTGGGACATTGTAGACATCTCTGGGTTTCCATCGGCATACAACACTCCACCCCGGATGCTTCAAACACTGTGAATAGTATACTTGGAACGCTTGGTTCGGAAAGATAAACGGATCGTCCTGACCGTAAAATCGAAGTGTGTTCACACTGGTCAATCCATATTCATCTTTCCAAGTCCCAAGACTGCTTCTCCACCTGTCCATATCGGTTCGCGGATCGTACCAAGTACACTGGAATATATAAAAGGGTTCTGATCGTCCGGGATAGTGGATGCCGAGTATACAATTTAAGTACCCATAGTAAATCACACCGTCCGATCCTACCGTCGCAATCCCACTATTCTGAGTGGTTCTAGATGTTTCTATGTCCTTAACTTCGAATTTGTATCCAAGGACACCAAATCCTTTGTAATATGCAACCTCCATACTAGGAAATTGAGCTAAACATCTTGAATCACTCTCAAATGATGCAGACAAGTTCGGATCGTGGATCTAACAAAACAAATTTTACGACAAATGCATAACGATACAAGTTTAGATTAAAACTGATAGCAATAAAATGTAATTCGAATAACTTACATGCTCTGTGACCCAATCACAAAAATTATCCTGATGGTATTTTTCCAAACGTTCTTCGTTCCAATCAGGATGCCCCTCACGTACCTCGTTAAAATGAGTTCTGTTTTCGACAAATAATTGTGACATTAATATTATGTCATTTCATACACACACAAACACAGATATAACAATTAATCCAAAAGAACTTACTCTCTAATTTGTTCAAGACATGCGCAATTAAGTAAGATAAACCGGTATATCTTGTTGATAAACATAGTATCTACCCTCTTATACTCGGCTTTACCATATGGCCCGTCTTGAATTCTTCATGGTCGGTTAAGCCTTGTCTCAATGTTCTCGTCCAGATAGCGGAAACAAAATGTGGTTGCTTCATCAAGAAGATAATCTTACATGATAAAACCCTCTGGTCGATTTTTATTGCGTATATACTTCTTAAGAGTGTAAAGGTACCTAATGAGAATATGTTGAATAAATAAATACGGGCATACAGGACAACAATAAATTTATAAATTGCGCAAAACGAAAAATTACACGTACCTCTCGACGGGATACATCCATCGATATTGTACCGGTCCGGCTAACTTCGCCTCAGTTGCAAGATGAACCGTCAAGTATATTATGAAATCAAAGAATGACGGTGGAAAAATACGCTCAAACTTGCAAAGTATCAACGCAATAGAATTTTCAAGTTTATCCAGCGTCGCAACCTCCAGTGTTTTAGCACACAACTCCCTGAAAAAACAACATAGGTCGTTGATTACTAGACCAACCGAGTCGGGGAGAGAAGTCCTGAGGGCTAATGGAAGAAGGTGCTCCACGATAACATGGTGATCATGACTTTTCAGCCCATCGATCTTGCCCTTCACAATTTTTATTTTCTTACTGAATGATCCTGAGAAACCTGTAGGGACTTTCAAATCATGCAACACCTGCAGGAATCTTTTCTTCTCCGGTTGTGACATATGATAAGCGGCATTGGGAAGTACAAACTTGCCCGGTTTACCCGCTACCAGTTTAGGGTGCAGTTCACTTCTTATTCCCCACTCTTGTAGATCCATCCGAGCATTCATGTTGTCTTTCGATTTCCCGTTTTTACACAGAAGCAAGTTAAGTATGTGCTCTGATACTCCCTTCTCTATATGCATGACGTCCAGACAATGACGCACTGAATTTGTAGACCAGTACGGAAGCTCGAAGAAAATGCTTAACTTGTTCCAATATTGTGGTTTGACCTGTTTCGTCGGATCTATCCCGAAGGTCACGTTATTGTAACCATCCCATTTAGCAATCACGTCCTCTCCGGACAATGGGGATGGAGGCCCAAGAAGCTCCTGATGACCATCAAAGTGAACCGTGTCTAATCTATAGGGGTGGTCTGGAGGCAGAAAACGTCGATGGCCGCAATAACAAACCTTCCTGCTAAAATTCAAAAATTTTGATGTTGTGTGTTCATGGCAATGAGGACATGCTTTGTGACCATGTACGGACCAACCTGATAGCATTCCATAAGCAAGAAAGTCATTAATTGTCCACATTAAAGCCGCACGCAGTATGAAGGTTGTATTTGTGTTTGAATCATATGTCTCTACACCATCAATGAACAAAGTTTTCAGCTCCTCGATCAGAGGACGGAGATAGACGTCGATATTGTTCCCCGGTGAGTTTGGTCCGTCGATAAGAAGAGGCATCATAAAGTATGATTGGTCCATAGCCAACCAAGGCGACAGATTATAAATTATCATTACAACGGGCCATGTACTGTGACTTCCAGCCATATAGTTGAATGGGCAGAAGCCATCGGTAGCCAGTCCGAGCCGGACATTGCGAGGATCGCTACTGAATATTGCGTGCCTCCTATCGAAATCCTTCCATGCCGGTGAATCTCTTGGATGGCTCATTTTTCCAATTTCGCTTGGAGGAGCACGGTGATGCCAAATCATTGTCTCGGCTATTTTCTTGCACCTGAATAGCCTATGTAGCCTCTGTGTTATGGGAAAGTATCGTGCTATCTTCACAGGTATATCAGACTTCTTATCAGAATCTTTCGGCTTATACCTGGCCTCTCCGCATGTTGGACACTCTTTCAAATCTGAATTCTCTTTCCGGTACAACACGCAATTTTTAGGACATGCTTGAATCTTCTCGCACTTTAGACCCAAATCAGACATCATCTTCTGGGCTTCGTACCAGCTTTCGGGCACATTATTTCCCGGAGGAATAGAATCTTTCAAGAACGAAAGAAGCATTGTGAATGACTTGTTGCTCCATCCATTTAGGCACTTAATCTGGAAAAGTTGGACGAACCATGAGAGGGTGGAATACTTCGCATTCTCATAAATTAGTTTCCTAGCATCATTCATGAAATTTTCATATTTATCCGCACGCGGTCCTTGACCGGAAGGAATGTCATTTTCGGTACGAATAGATTCACCTAGGGCAGCCTCTACCATATCCTCCATTTCTTCTGATGGAAATAAAATTCCGTCTCCTGCTGTATTACCGAATCTTCTTCTTCTCCTGCCGCATTATCGTGTTCTCCTTCTTCTTCTACCGCAGTACTGCATTCTTCTCCTTCCCCGTGATATTTCCAAGTTGAATAAAGTCTAGTAAACCCATGTTTTACAATATGAAGCTCTGCCAATTCTACCTTCTGCCAGTACTTATTGCCACATCTATCGCACGGACAGAGAATCTTCTCTATTATGATCTTATTATGTGCGCATGCAAATTCAAGGAAAGCAGCAACTCCTGCGACAAACTTAGGTTGCATACGTTGTTTCCAATCCACATACATCCAGTCCTTAACTCTGACGTACTCATGGGCCATGTTAGACTGAATAACATATAAATTGTAAGTTATGCTGACTATATTGAGAAATATAAGAACGGGATAGTTACTGACAAAGGAGAAAATCCGTGTATATGCTTTGTGTGTGCGTTTGTCGTTAAAAAGAATAAATTATCGCACGTATGTTAACCGATAGACAGGGACTAAGTGGCACTTTTAGTTTCATATATGAGTATCGATGGGAATATGAAGGTTTCATATTATCATATATTAGTTTTAACCCGAACATCTCGAATCGCTCTCTAATTATGCGTTTGTATGTGTGTGTTCCGGCTGTCGGGGGTAGGCTTCTATCCCATTAAGAATGTATAGAGCGAACGCCCATCACTTGTGCTTTCAACCGTTTCGAGTAAATTTCGGCAGCACCTCCCAGCTGTTCTCCGAGTACACTGTAATAGAATAGATAATTATTTCAAAGCTGTGAAACAACGTTGAAATGAACATCTAATCTATCTTTGTACACGGAGAACCAGCGGAAAGGTACCGACGAAATATCTCGAAACGGATGAAAACACAAGTGAATGAAGGCGTTTACTTTATACATTCTTAACTTGTCCACACGGGACAAATCTATGGGTTACCATACGATTGAATTTTCTCGTCGTGTAGACTATACGACGGTTGTTAGTATCGAGCTATACTGTCCGATATTTAACAACCTTCGTATAGTTCTAGGTCACGACGAGCATCGCACGTATGTTAACCGATAGACGGGGACTAAGTGGCGCTTTTAGTTTCATATATGAGTATCGATGGGAATATGAAGGTTTCATATTATCATCGAGTATCATATATTGGTTTTAACCCGAACATCTCGAATCGCTATCTAATTATGCGTTTGTTGTGTATTCTTGTTGTATGTGTGTGTTCCGGCTGTCAGGGGTAGGCTTCCATCCCATTAAGAATGTATAGAGCGAACGCCCATCACTTGTGCTTTCAACCGTTTCGAGTAAATTTCGGCAGCACCTCCCCGCTGTTCTCCGAGTACACTGTAATAGAATAGATAATCATTTCAAAGCTGTGAAACAGCGTTGAAATGAACATCTAATCTATCTTTGTACACGGAGAACCAGCGGAAAGGTACCGACGAAATATCTCGAAACGGATGAAAACACAAGTGAATGAAGGCGTTTGCTTTATACATTCTTAACTTGTCCACACGGGACAAATCTATGGGTTACCATACGATTGAATTTTCTCGTCGCGTAGACTATACGACGGTTGTTAGTATCGAGCTATACTGTCCGATATTTAACAACTTTCGTATAGTTCTAGGTCACGACGAGCATCGCACGTATGTTAACCGATAGACGGGGACTAAGTGGCGCTTTTAGTTTCATATATGAGTATCGATGGGAATATGAAGGTTTCATATTATCATCGAGTATCATATATTGGTTTTAACCTGAATATCTCGAATCGCTCTCTAATTATGCGTTTGTTGTGCATTCGTGCTGTATGTGTAACATGATTTTAAACCATTGAGATCAAGATTGATAGAACTGATCATCCTACATTGCAATAGCATTCATCAACCAAAAACTATTATTGCAATGGTATTCATCTATAACAATCAACAATTAAAACTACAAATGTAGGATACTGAAATCATAAAGCATTATACGCAACATTGATAGAACTGATAAATAAAAAAACGAAACACTAACCGTATCAAGATTTAACAACTTTGATTATGTCATATACGCGGGCCGATATTTTCATATTAGCCAATAGGCAAAAATAGATTGCGGTCTGGATATGGCATATTGGCAGATGTTACCTATATGCATACATGCATGTTGTCTCCCCTTTTTTTTATAAATCAAACCAACTACATACATCAAACTAGTCCATGCCAATCGGAAACTCCACTATGTCTTTGAATTATTATTTTTCCAAATAGCATTGAGCTCCTATTGACATTATCCCATCCAACAAATTTGTTGTGCTTGCCTCGACCTTCATCTAGCTTTCACATGCCATACACATTAGATGAGTAATATAGTTATAAATTATGGTATTTTGTTGTCATCAATCCACCTAACCCTAACCCCAACCTAACCCTAGCCTCAGCCCCAGCCCCAGCCCCAGCCCAGCCCCGCCCCGCCCCGCCCCAACCTAACCCTAACCCCAGCGCGGCCAGCTAAACCCCAACACCAACCCTAAGGCAAACCCTAACCCCAGCCCCAGCCCCAGCCCCAGCAGCAGCCGAACCCCAACCCTAACCCTAACCCCAACCCCGACCCCGACCGCGACCCCTGCCGAACCCCAACTCGCGCGCGCAACCCCAGACCCAGCCATGAACCCTAAGCCCAAAATAATCAAAAAATTCTTTAATTTACCTGAAGATTTACTCACCTGAACGGCGGTGGCGACGACGAGAACGGCGGTGGCGACGAGGAAAACGGCGTGGCGATTTGGGGATTTTTTTCGCGCGCGATCGAGAGAGAGAGGAAGAAAGTGAGCGTAGGCGATCGATCTGTGCCTTTATTAAATCGATATTTAGTTGCCCCTACGGATTTGCCCGTTGGTCCTTTGTTTGCGGCTCCGTAGGGGCAAACACCAAATTAAGAATTAATATTTTTATTTTTGGACGTCTGGGCCCGTAGGGGCAACCTTTTATCCCTACGGATTAATCCGTAGGGCCAAGTTAAATATGCCCCTACGGATTTCAATATCCGTAAGGGCAACCCCCTATTTTACTAGTGTCCATAAAATTCCTAAATTGTCCTAATATCTCAAATTCCACAAATTCTTTGATTCACCAAATTTATTAAATTCCACAAATTCTTAGATTCTCTAAATATCTCAAAAAATTTCTAAATTCTCCAATTCCATAAATTCCACATTCTTAAAACTTCTTTATGTTCTACAACCAAATCAAACCCAAATTCAACAACTGAAAGCCAAATCAAGTTCAAGTTCGAATGCTATATGGTTAAACTAAAACCAAATCAAATCGAACAAATATTTCAAAGTCTACAAATTCTTAGATTCCGTAAATATTTTCATGATTCACAAATTTCTTAAATTCTCCAATTCCATAAATTCCAAATTCTCAAAACATCTTTATTTCCATTAATTTGCCAAATTCTCTAAAATATTCTCAACTTTCATAAAAAAAATCCCAAAATCCAAATCAAATTTAAAATCGACATATAATCAACGTCTAAGTAGTTAACCATGAAGCAAATCAAACTAAAATTTGATCTCGCCTTTAAAATCCAAATAAAATTTAAGTCGACCTCTAAGTCGTTAAACTAGAAATATATCAAACCCAAATTCTATCCTTACCTCCACAAAAATGTTCAAATTTTCAAAGTATTCCACCAAACTCCATAAAATTCCTTAAATATCTCCAAACTTCATAAAATTCTTAAATTGTCCCAATATCTCAAATTCCACAAACTCTTAGATTCCCCAAATATATAAAATTCGACAAATTCTTAGATTCCCTAAATATCTCCAAGCAACATAAAATTCTTAAATTTCATATTCTCAAAGCTTCTTTTTGTCCTATAACCAAATCAAGCCAAATTCGATCATTACGCCGTTAAAATTTAATTGGTTACGATTGAAGTTTAATACAATTTGATCAAAAATTTAATACAATTTAAGTTTTTCAAAATACAGCCTTTCTAATAAATAAATAATGAAATGCGAAATGGGGCAAAAGTCTTTGAAATACCAGCGAATGTGTGCAATCCACAGAGCCCCGGGTTGACATATTCAAGTCGATCTAATAATGGAGAGGAATTCAAATAGAATGCTTATTGACAAATGTCCATAATGGGACGGTTATACGAAGAAAATCAGTGGTAGGTGCATATTGATGTGGGCAAAAGTTTGAGCATATTATAAAAAAACAATAATTAAGCCCATAGGTAGAGTAAATTAGTAATGATTAAGGTTAAGACAGTTATAGACGGTGAATCAAAGATAGGTATATATGGAAATGGATACAAAATTTTGGTAGTAATAATAATGAAGTATATTCGAAAAATTGAAATTTAGATTAAGAAAATAAATGCAAGTCCTTTTAAAGAATGACATAAGTAAAAAGCTTGAAATAATTTAATAATTCATTTTTAAATAGTGAAATTAAGGAAAAATATGGTACAATCGAAAGGGTGGCGGGTTGACATATACACGTCGATCTAATAATGAAGAGGACTTGAACTTGAATGGTTTTTTTGATAAATGTCCATAGGATGACAATTATAGAACATAATCAATGGATTATGAATGTGTTCAATCGAAAAGTCATGGATATGGAGAGGACTTCAGCTTGAATATTATTACATAAATATTTATAGTAGGAACGGTTATAGGAACATAATCAATGGTAGGTGCAAATTTTTTTGAAACGAACCAGAGGACATTCTAAAAAGACAATAATTAAGCCCATAGGGAGAGTAAATCACTAAGGAATCGGGAACGGTTATCGACATGATAATCAATGATAGGTGCATACGGAAATGGGTTCAGAAATTTAATAGTAATAATAAGGAAATAGACTCAATGAAAGATGCATATGGAAATAGATTTAGAAATTTGAAAGTAGTAATGTTTAGGGAAATAGATTCAAAAATTTAAATTTAGATAAACAATTAGATTCAAGTCCTTTTAAAGTACGGGACAAGTGAAAAACCTTGAAATAAGGTTAAAACAGCGTGAGATGAAAGAAAGAATAAGGACTTTAATCTTACCTTACACGAGACCTTTTCTATTCCATACTAATGATGAAAACAAAAACAATTTTTATTTTTACTTCATTTTTATGAACCTTGGTACTCGAAGAAGTGTAAAAAATCTATATTATAGAGAAACTTCCGACCCTTTCTAGTCATCGGAATAGCTTATATTTGGTTAATAACTGATTTTGTTCCGGAATTGGAAATCCATTAAAGGTAAAGGACATTCTTTTGAGGTGTAGAATTTATTTGTTCTAGAAAAAAAGGATCCTTTTCATGATTTACCATCTCGAACAATTTGTTGAAGATATAAAGTAAATAAGACTTAAGTAATCCCTTTTATTCGTCTTTTTTAGAAATATGTTTCGTTCATATGATAGAACTCCCATGTAATCTTCTTCAACATTTTTTTTCCTTTTGTTTTCGTATATCTGATACAAGATCTCCTTGGCCTTGTTGTTCTTTTTTTTTTGTTGGAATTTTCTAATTCAAGATATTCTTTTTGATTAGCTAATATAGGAAGATTTTTTTTTTACGTCGATCTTTTCACTTTGACTAATATTTTCATTTCTATGAAAATGAAAAATAAGTAATTTGATTGGTATGATCCACGGTTTAATCTTATATAAAATTTAAGAATAACTTCAATAGCTTTGAGTAATGAAAAAAGTGAAAATTTATGGCGCCTTTGAAAGTAGTAATGTCAAGAAAATAAAACTAGAAATTTAATACAATTGAAGTTTTTTCAAAATACAACCTTTCTAGTAAATAAATAAATGCTGAAATGCAAAATGGGATAAAAGTCCTTGAAATACCGAGAAATTTGCTTTAAAATTTGGAGACGATAACGAGACAATTGAAATGCGATGTTGTATCCAAAAAGGCTGGATGATGATAAAAAAATCAAGGTATCATGAATGATTGGTTACGTGTGCAAAGTAAATTTGGCAAAAGCCACACTCACGGATGTGTGCAATCCAAAGATGTCTTGGTTTGACATATTCAGATCGATCTAATAATGGAGATGATTTCAACTTGAATGCTTATTGACAAAGTCCATCATTAGGCGGTTATAATAAGAGAATCAATGGTAGGTTAAAACCGTCATGGACAAAAATTGGACATTAGAAAAAACAATAGTTAAGCTCATAGGTAGATTAAATCAGTAATGGATCGTTATAGACGGGGAATGAAGGATAGGTGGATATGGAAATGGATTTAGAAATTTGGAATTTTGATTAAATAAATAGATTTAAGTCCTTTTATAGAACAACACAAGTGAAAAGCTTGAAATAATTTTATAATAGCGAATTAAAGGAAAATACGTGAACAATCGAAATGGCCTTAGGTTGACATATACACGTCGATCTAATAATGGAGAGGACTTAACTTGAATGTCTTTTAATAAATTTCCAGAGGTCGGCGGTTATAGGAACATAATCAGTGCATAATGAATGTGTACAATCAAAAAGTCACGGGATGAGTCACATTGATCAAATAGTTGAGAGGACTTGAATTTGAATATCATTTTATAACCGCTATAGTAGGAATGGTTATAGTAAAATTAATCAATAGCAGGTGCATATTTTTGTGGACACGAGTTAGGGGACATTTTAAAAAGAAATCAATTAAGCCCGTAGGGAGAGTAAATCATTAAGGAATCATAATTACAACAGTTATAGACAAGAGAATCAATGATAGATGCATATGAAAATGGGTAAACTTGGAATGGATGGCGGAGCGTAGGTGGAAAGCAGTTATATGGATACGGTGCTTTACTCGTAGACGCTTCTCCAGTGCTCGCAAGAATTGTATGGGAGTCGTTCAGAAATTTTGTAGTAATAATAAGGAAAGACTCGGAAATTTAAAATTTAGAGTAAAAAAAGATCTATGTCCATCTAAAGAACAAGACACGTGAAAAAGCTTGAAATAATTTGGTAATGTATTTAAAAATAGTGAAACTAAGGGAAAATAAACAATAAAAAGAATCACGGGTTAACATATACAGGTCAATCAAAAAATGAAGAGGACTTGAACTTGAATGCCTTTTAATAAATGTCCGTGGGCGACAGTTATAGGAACAGAACCAATGGGTCATGAATGTGTACAATCGAAAAGTAATGGGTTGACATGTTCATGTCGATCAAATAATGGAGAGAACTAAGATTTGAATGTCTATTGATAAATGTCTATATAAGGTCGGTTATAGAAATAAAATCAGTAGTAACCGCATATTGTTGTGGACACTAGTTGGAGGACATTAGAAAAAAAACAATAATTAAGCTCGTACGAGGATTAAACCACTAAGAAATTAGGGTAAAGACAGTTATAGACAAGAGAATCAATGATAGGTGTATATAGAAATAGATTTAGAAATTTGAAAGTAATGTTTAGGAAATATATTCAAAAATTTAAATTTTGACTAAAAATTGGCTAAATTGCATAAATGTACCAATCAAGTTTCGTGTTTTTTGCGATTGATACCATGAACTTTAATAATTTACGATTATTACCATGAACTATTTTTTTAACATAACCTCCATACGGCGTTAACTTTTGTGCCTTAATGAACCATTATACCTCGCGAAATTTTAGGGGTTGACCGAGAACACAAGGATAAAATGAGGAAAACAAGTCAAATATTGACGACACGGCAGCTAAATATAACGTTTGCAGACGGAAAAAAGTTGATGGTTTTTAGTTGCAATCGAGAGTGATAGTTCATGATACTTGTTTGTAATTAAATTAGTTCATGGTATCAATCGCAAAAAAACGTGAAAGTTGATGGGTAAATTTGTGCAATTTTGCCAAAAAAAATAGGATCCAAGAGCCCCCGGTTGACATAATGGAGAGGGCTTCAATTTTAATACGTATTGACAAATGTCCATAATAGGGCACTTATAGAAAGGGAATCAATGGTAGGTTCATATTGCCGTGGAAAAAAATAAGACATTATGAAAAGACAATAATTAAGCTCATAAATAGATTAAATCAGTAATGAATCAGGGGACAGTTATAGACAAGGAATGAAGGATAGGTGATGCATAAAGAAATGGATTAAGAAATTTGGTAGTGATAATAAGTAGATTCCGAAATTTGAAATTTAGATTTTAAAAAAATTGATTCCCTTTTAAAGAACGACACAAGTGAAAAGCTTGAAATAATTATATAATTCATTTAGAAAAGTGAAACTAAGGGAAAATATGTGTACAATCCAAAGGGTCGCAAGTTGACATATGCACATCGATCTGATAATGAAGAGAACTTGAACTTGAATGTCTTTTGATAAATGTCCATACGACGATGGTTATTGGAACATAATTAGTGGATCATAAATGTGTAAAATCGAAAAAGTCACGGGATGACATAGTCACGTCGATCAAATAATAGAGAGGACAAGAGCTTAAATGTCATTTTATAAATGTCTATAGTAACAACAGTTATAGGAACATAATCAATGGTAGGTGCATATTTTTTGTGGACAAGAGTTAAGAGGACATTCTAAAAAGACAATAATTATGCCCGTAGAGAAAGTAAATCACTACAGAATCGAGATTACAACTGTTATAGACAAGATAATCAATGATGGGTGCAAATGGAAATGGGGTTTAGAAATTTAGTAGTAATAAAAATAAGGAAAGACTCGGAAATTTAAAATTAAGATAAAAAAAAATTGTGTCCATCTAAAAAACGAGACACATGAAAAAGCTTGAAATAACTATGTAGTGCATTTAAAAATAGTGAATGTGTCAGAGGAGTTCAGAGATGTACCCTCGAACCGGATATAAATTGATTTAAAAGAGCAATCTTGCTCAGTCAATTTAATTTGAGGACTTACGGCCAAAATTGGGCTAAGTCCAGTTGAAAATGTTCAACATTTTATTTGCTTTTGCGTCGCATTTCTTTTTTTATTTTTATTTGGGCTCTGCCCAGAAAGGATGCAGAGCATCAATTTGTTTTGGGCTCTGCCCATTTATAAATAATTCAGAGCATCTACTTTGTTTGGGCTCTGCCCCTTTTAAAATGCATAGTATTTTTATTATTTTGTTTGGGCTTTGCCCACTTATAAATGATGCTGAGCATCAATTTAATTAGGCATGTTTGGTCTTTTAATTGGGCCTGGCCCTTCAGTAAAAGAAATGCATTGCATTTGTCAGGCGCTTTGCGCCAATCACTGAGCGCAAGCGCTTGTGGTGAGGACACGTGTCATGCTCTGGTGAGTGCAAGCGCAACAGCGCAGTGCGCTGCGCTGTTGCGCTGCTGACACGTGGCGCGTTCTGGTGAGTTGCGCCAATTCCAGAGAGCAAAGCTCCATTTCAAGAGCGTGTAGCGCAAGTTGTTCTATAGCTGACACGTGGCGCTCTCTCAAGAGCGCAACAGCGCAGTTTGGAAGTGCAAAGCACTAAGAATCTTTTAGATTCAAGAACAGAAGTGCAAAACACTATTTGATTTCTTGATCTAATTTAGATCAAAGAAAAATAAGTTTTTTCTTTTTGTTTCAAGAACCATAGGTTCATAAAAGTGCAAAGCACTATTTTTTATTTTTGTTGTTTTCTTGATTTTAAAGAACCAGTGGTTCATAAGAAGTGCAAAGCACTGTTTTTTATGTGAAAAACATTGATCTGGTTTTTAGATCAATGATTTATTAAAAGAGATTTCTTCTCTCTCATGAAGGTTTTTACCTTTTTCTTTTAAATTTTATCAGAGTTCTCTCTCTGTTTGAAGCTCTTGACTTTTTTTAAGAAAAATATTGATGCCATCGAATTGAGGTCTGGGATCTCTTTTATAGTGCCCATAAATTAGTTAATTTTGTTGAAGAGATCTTTCTATGAGTGATTTGGGGAATTTTCCCCACCATTGGATCTTTGATCCAAGGGCTTCTGTTTTACAGAAGAAAATCTTCTTGTTTTAACAAGAACAGAAAGATTTCTTTAAAATCTTACTTCCGTTTGGCGCAAATGCCCCAGCGCGTGACACGTGTCGCGCAGCGCACAGCGCAGCGCGACTGCGCTAGCGCATCTGCGCTGACACGTGTCGCGCAGCGCAGTGCCTGCACGACTGCGCTAGCGCATCTGCGCTGACACGTGTCGCGCAGCGTAGTGCCTGCGCAACTGAAGCGTTGTTTTCTTTAATTTTGCTTAAAATAGAGTTTTGCTCTGATTGGGCGCGTCTTTTTGGGCGCTACGCTGACGTATCAGCGCCTGACATGTGGCGTGTTGCGCCCGAGATTTGAAGCGTTGCTTTAAAATTTTGAATTTTGAATTTCAACAGAGCTTTGCTCTGATTGGGCGAAACAATCTCCTGTTGCGTGTGGGTCTTAATGGGTTTTTGGAGGAAGAGGTGAGGTGAGGAAGCTGTTGCTGAGTACCTGCAAAGAAGTCCCGGGGTGGTTTGATACCACCAAGGACCCTCCGACGCTCAAGTTAGTGATGAGATCTGAGCAGAGTAACAGCATAAAAGTGTAAAAAATGGATCTCTTGACCCCTCTGTGATGGGGGTTTATATAGCAATGGTGGCAGGCAGTAGCAGGCGCGAGAATCTCGCCGGCAGTTACGCTTCCGACGTCACGCCCGCGTAGAGAGCGGGTCGCCCATTAATGGGGATCGTGATGGCGTGGGACGTGGGATGCTGTTGGCGCAGGATCTGCGCATGATAAGATTCGCGGAGCGGCGGTTACGCCTGTGAGTGGTGGAGTTGGTCGGAGGGCTGAGGAAGACGGCCTCGGCTAGGAGATCGGGGACGAGCGAGGAGGCCGAGGAGTCTTGGTCCTGTAGCAGCTCAGGACGAGCTGAGGGGCCGAGGAGGCTAATTTGCAGGGGGGTCCGAGGAGGGCCAGCTTGTTCTTGCAGGTCGGGCACAGGGCGGCCTGGGCGGCCCCTGTGGGCCCTTTCTTCTGAGTCTTGGGACACGTCATCTGCCACGTGTCATGATCTGAGCGAGATCGCCAATATTGAGCATCATCACAAGGTTTCCTCTATGATTTCGCTTCGGTGCTTGTCTTCAAAAAATCGGTGTTCTCTCTTTAACGTTCTAATGTCAGCCAACTATGTTGGCAGTGTTCTAATTTTATTATTATTATACCTGGAAGAGGAAGGAAAAATGGGGTTTGGCTCTTAACAACAATAAGCTCAACCTCTTATAGAGGCAGAAGTAATCACACCATATATTCAAATTCATGTTTTTAAATGCTTGAGAATCTATCTTGATATGATTTAAGATGCAAAGAGATTATGTTTCAATGAATTTATGATTAGGTGATACGAGAATTCTAAGTTCAATGGATTTTATCTAAGCATGCATTTATTTTCCCCAGATAAGGTTTTGGTTCTCGTGCATTTTAAATTTATGATTTTTAAAATAAAAATTACAATGATATGATTTCTATATTTTGATTGTCACATTTTTTCAGCTGTCATTTTGGTGCTAGGTATTTGGACCGAAGCGCAAAATGTCATAGCAATGACACCATGTCCTCTCATTACAAACTTTCTGTTGATTGCAATTTTTTCTTTGTGCAAGGTTTCCTCTATGATTTTCGCTTAGGTGCTTTTCTTCAAAAAAATGGATGTGTTTTCCCAATAAAATAAAATGGCGAAACTTTGTTCAAAATTAATAATGCAGCGCCTCACGTGCCTTCCACAAGGGCGCCGGCGCCGATAGAATTAAATCCCATAGTGACGCGTCCTCACGCGAGCGCTGGTGTGCAAAGCACAAAAAAAATCTATTAGATTACGTAAGAATTAAAACTCTCTTATAGCGTTGCACGTGCTCTTCACGCGGGCGCCGGTGTGCAAAGCACAGAATGCTCACCTTAAAGACCAAATTCTTAAGTGGCGCCTACGTGAGGAACACGTAAGCACCGGCGTCCAGGTAGAATTAAATTCTACTCTGTATTAAACAGAGCCGTTGGATCAAAAATTCAACGGAGATGATAAATCATGAAGATACAAAATTAAATTCTGCTGGAGAGAAAATATTCGCCAAATCTTTCTAAAATAAGAAAGATACATTCGGTTGAATCATAAAATAAAATTTTATGCCCTCTGTAAAACAGAAAACTCTTGGATTAAAAATCCAATGGTAATTAAAAATCACCATTTCATAGAGAAAACTCCGCATATGAAAAATATTTCCCAATCTTATTAAAAAACAAGAAAATATGTTATGTAAAAACAGAAACCCTTGAATCAAAAATCCAAAGGTGGGTAAAATTCCCCAAATCAATTGGGATCTCTTAATGAGAGATTCTTCAAAACTAATTAACAAACTTGCCTCCACTATATAAAGGACTGAAGACTTCAAGTCTGATAGAGAAACCCCCATAAGCTTCCAAAAACAAAAACAGAAAGTTTCAAAAAGGAACAGAGAAGTAAATTCTCAAGGAAGAATATCTCCCTCCTTAAAAACTCTAGGTAAACAAAAAATATATAGAGATAAAAACATCTCATTTACATATCTAAAGGGTTTAACCCTTCTCAAAGAACTTAGTTCTTTCTGGATCTGAGATCCACAAGACAAGTCTCACACGCGTTAAGAATTTGATTCTCATCGGGAGAAACTTGTTCTTGAGAATTAAAGATTCAGAAAAGAACTAGGAATTGAATTCCTTAAAGCAAAACATATAAGAAAAACCTAGTTCTCGTAAAAGAACTTGATTCTTAGAAATGAAGCTTGATCCTAAATCTACAAAACAAATAACCTATTGATCGATAATGGGAAAAAATACTATCAGCAGAGGAGAAAAGCGTCCAGCGCCTAGCGCCGCACGTGTTCCTCACATGGGCGCCACAGAAAAGAAGAGTGCTTAGCACTCACTGGGCAGCGCCCCGCGCCGCACGTGTTCCTCACGTGAACGTCACTGAAGAGAAGAGTGCGTAGCACTCACTGGGCAACGCCCAGCGCCATACATGTTAGCGTCAAGCGCTGCACGTGTTCCTCACGTGGGCGCCACAGAAAGGAAGAGTGCTTAGCACTCACCAAGTAGCGCCCGGCGTCGCACATGTTCCTCACGTGGGCGCCACAGAAGAGAAGAGTGATTAGCACTCACCAGCCAGCGCCTAGCGCCTCACGTGCTCCCCACGTGTGCGCCGCAAAAGACAAAAGAAAAAAGAAAGTGCTTAGCACTCCACGAGCAGTCCAAAACGGCTGAGTGTTCAACACTCATTGGGCAGCGCTCGGTGCCTTACGCGCTCCCCACGTGGACGTCATAAAGAGTGCCTAGCACTCCATATAAAGACAAAAAGAGTAAAGTGTTTAACACTTATTAGGCAATCCCTATGACTGAAAGCTCCACATGATCATATGTGGGCGTCATAACTCATATAAATGCTAAGCACTTTTTACATAAAAAAAGAGACTGATTAAACAGAACCTAAACAAGTGCTTAGCACTTTTTCTAAAAAAAGAGGGGAGACTAAGCAAACTAAAACCCAAATTGGCTAAGTTGCTAAAGTCTTACAACTGAGTCCAAATGCCCTGTTGCTGGGTCTTAAACAAAGAAAATCCTAAAATGTTGTTAAGTGGATCTTATTCTCAAATCGGACTAACGTGTTCTTAACAAAAATCCTTAAGGCCACAATAACCCCTTTTCCCTCAAATACGGGATTTGGTTCAAGAGTACATCTTTCCACACCTCTGATATATGTCGTTATAATTCCTCAATGTTTTCAAAAAGGTGGCAGGTTCCAACAACCAACAGCTCCTCTTAATGCACTTACAAATTAACGTGCACACCTCAAATCGGATCGCACCCCAAATTGGGTGTATTCCATATCACCATTATTCGCTTTGTCACGTAACAAACACACGTGTGCGCAACATGGATAAAGGACCAAGAAGTACCTAAACTAATATTCGCCTCCAAAATGGCGATAATGGACCGAGATATCCTGAAACTGACAACGGACCGAAATGTCCCTAAACTAATATTCGCCTCCAAAATGGCGATAACTGACCGAAATGTCCCTAAACTAATATCCGCCTTCAAAATGGTGATAATGGACCGAAACGTTCTTAAACTAAAATAATAGAGCCCAAACGCTCTTTTGTTGGATCCTAAATAAAAATGATTCTGAAATCTCGTTAAGTGGATCTTAGTCTCAAATTGGACTAATGTATTCTTAACAAAACTAAATCGAGCATCAAATGCTCACATACATTTAAGTCGACCTTAATCTCAAAATAGATTAACGGTCCTTAAATAAAAACCCTAAATCTAAACTATACGGATTTGGACTAATCCACGCCCTACGGGCGACAACATAAATTAGTCTCCATCTATAATCTACGGGCAACCTAAACAAACAAAAACACATATGACACGAAACTTCCAGAGTAGGAGAAAGTGGTTATCGCGATGCGGTAACGTAATTAACTGCAGGGGCTTGCGCCTGCAGGGAAGAGCGTCCCCACAATCAAAAAAACCCTCGCAAACGAAGGGGAATCTGATGAAGTCTGCTACAACGGTCGCGTCTTTCCAAACCTCCGATATACGGTGCCATAAATCAACTTGGCATCTTTGGAGAGGTAGAAGGATAAATCCAATTGTAGTTTTGCCGATATTCGTGGGTTCTTGTATTTCGGAAAGTTCTTTCCGAAACCTTTTCCGACCGACAGGCCGGACGTCCCGACGTCCCGGTCCGTCTTCCGGCGGTGAACAAATTCTGGCATGCCCGATGGGATCTTTTCCTCTTTCCACTCCACACTTCGTGTGTCGTGTTCGCGAACAAAATCGTGGTTTGCTATGGTTGCCTCTGGATTCGAGGTACTAAGATTTGGTGTCTTATTTCTGTGCAGAAGAAGAGAACATCAATGGCTTCCAGCTGCACAACTTGCAACAACAATTCTCGCACCGCCCCAACTAGAGGAGTGACTTACGGGCCCAATACGGCCTCCTTCTTTTCAATACCGGTGGGACAGGTAATAAAAGCCATTACTGGATTGTTCTTCGGGACCATGCTCCCACCAATGAGCGTCGGTGCCTCAATGCTGCAACCCGAAGCTCCCAAGAAGTCGGTCTTCGATTGACTTGCAACAACAACGGCCCCTCTCAACGGGTCGTCCAAATCCGATGCCTCAGTCTTCAACAGGCTGAGCCGAACCTTAAACGTCTCAGTCTTCAACAGGCTGA
>JASDDO010000207.1:0-500000 GCA_030015575.1 Agapanthus africanus | reverse complement strand
GCCAGAACCAAAACGGGCTCGCAAAGAGGCTCTTCGTACCTGAAGGGGCTGCCCTAAAAAGGATAGCCCTCCCAACTCCTGCTGCAAATGAAGCCGTTAAAAGTGCTTCACCAGTCAAGCGATCGGTCTTCGAGAGGCTGATCGTCTCCAATCAAATCTTGCCAAGGACACCGGTCTTTAACAGGCTGGCAACTGCTGGAGCTCCTCAACAAAACCAGGGGCAAGCTGCAACCGCTTCCGAAACCGAGACAATCCCGTCTACAAGACACGCTCGACGTCGCCACTGGCGCCGAGTGAGGAAAGCTGGGGGCAACTCCCCCTCTGGACTTATCCCACCGGCTTCAATGGTGGAAGTTGACGCTGCTGTTCTAACCGGGGACATGTTTGATCTGCTTAGGAGGGTTCAAAAGAACTCTCCAACAGCGGCACTGAAGAAATCTCCCTCGCCTGCAGAAGCCATAATACAGACAAAACCAGAGCAGCCCGTCCAACGGATCTCCTCCCAAATTCACAGGGTCTGGCGGAAATTCCAAGACTCTGTAATCGACAAAGACTACTCTCGCCGATTGAAGAAAATGAAGGTTCGGCAGGAGAAAGACCATCCATCCATCATACAGCGAGTGGTATCTTTTACACAGGTGCTTGTTACAACGGCTCCTTCAACTTCGACCTCCCACAAAAGGACGAGGCCGAAGAAAATCCCACTGTCTGCGGTAAATTACAAAGGCGCTGGACCCAAACGCCCCAAGTCTGGGGGCATGATCATACACACGGTTTACATGGCTTCTGGGAAAAAGGAAAGCCGTGATTCCGTGGGTCATCGGCCGCAAACTCGTTCGTTGACAAAAGCTCAGGAGCAACAACAAAAGATTCAGGAGATGCTGACGAAAATGGCAGCACTCACCGGACAGAAAGAAAGTCCGGAATCAGCGAGCGAACAGCACCAAGAGCAGGAGACTGATACAGAGCTCCTGTGCTTGAAAGGAAGGATAAGGAGGTCGTGGAACAAACTGCTAACAAAGCAGATGGCGCTTCTGTTCCAGGACATGGCTGGAATGATGATCCAGCCAGAACCTCCAGCCGAAGATCCACCGATAATCATCGAGAATGACAGAGGGGAAACATCAAACCCTCTTCTAGCTCTATCAACAGCTAAGGAGGAAACAATCTCCAAGGCTGCTCTTAATGACTATATAGCTCAACAAATACGAGCTCATCAAGTGAATGAAGTGGCTGGCCAAATCGTCAGAACTGAACAACCGTACCCAGGATGGTATGACCAGATCAAGTACCCGCCGGGATATACGATCCCCAAATTCCATGTGTACAAGGGGACAGGCAATCCACACCAGCACGTCGCTCAGTTCAGAGCTTTGTGCGGCAACACTGGAGGCGACGACCAGCTGTTGTTTCGCCAATTCGTTGGCAGTTTGTCAAAAACGGATTTTGAATGGTACTCGAAGCTCCCAAATGACCCCGTGAGAACATTCACGGAAATGAAACTGCTGTTCACACAGCGGTTTGCCGGCGCAAGCGAGCGCACCCCGATCACGGCATTAATCAATGCCAGGGTAAATCCGGGATAAACCTGGGTCTAATACGCAATCCGGTGGCGGAACCTATGGTCAAAATGAGAACAACGCATCGAAGAATCCCCTGCCGTGGGCATGTTCATTGGGATCCTAGATCCGCAAACAAGATCCGCAAACGACTGTGACCCAGTTTATGATGTTCTTTAAGCCGACTACCTTCCAGGCCCTGATCGACAAGCTGGCCCAAACGGACCAGATGGGCCACGGGCCTTCCTCCTCAAAAATGGACCCTCAAAATGCTAAGGGTAAAGGGAAAGCAGCCTTCGTTTCCAACACTCAACAGCAACCGAGTGACCCAAAACCGGTTGCTTGCCAAAACAACATGCGTCCATGCCTATCCCGGGAAGAAAGGCTAGGACGCGCTTACTCGTTTTCCCATGACAAGATGAGGAGACCGTTCGAGTTGGCAATGTGCAACAAACTCATCACATTGCCAGACCCACGGCGTCCGCCGCAATCCGACGACGTCAACAACCCTAACTACTGCTCCTATAACAGAATGGTGAGCCACCTAATTGAGGATTGCTACGTCTTCAAGAACCGGGTCGAGGACCGGTATCAACAGAGGAAATTCGCGCTGTCTGAGAACTGGAGGGTGAACCCGCCACAGAAGCACACTCCCAAAAAGGTAGATGCACCGGGGGAATCATACTCGCTCGTGGAAGAAGCTCCATGGGAAGTCTTTCTCTCAGCTAAAACCAAAAGAATGTTGAAGGATCTCTAGGCATGTCCGGCAGTCAGGTGGAGAAACCCACTTGAATCGGAAATCATTAAAGGGATGCTGAAACCGCGTCCCGTACCAAAAACTGTCGACAAAGGGCAAAATCCCCAAGTCGTGCCTTCAAAATCTTTGAAGAAAAAGAAGAAGACCAAGAAGCCTGTACGACTTGCCAAGAATGACGACGAACGCACAGACCTACAAAGGTACATTGACACGCTGGAGGAGTACAACCAAAAGGCACGGACACTGGTCACCCTCGAAGAATTCCTCAAGCATATTCTTGAGAACGAAGAGAGTGACAACGATGAGGAAAATGACTCACCAGAAACTAAAGACTATATAGCAAGTTGTCATATGGTTTCCCATTCGTCGTTAAATGACGAAGAATCTCTCTCAGCGTCAGAAAACAACGCAGAGGGACTGGGGGCAGGATCGACGCCAAAATCCCCAGAACTGTCGAAAGACCCAATCGATAGGCCGTTAAACGAAGCCTTTCGAAAAAGAAAACCTGACCGAGAACGCGAAACAGCCATATATAAAAAGGCTAAGCGTCAGCGTCAGCGTCAGGATGAAGAAGCTGTGGCGAGAATGAGTCGTAAAGTACTCCAACCAAACCTAAGCACACCTGCTATAAATAAGAATAGGATCAAAGCGGGGAAGCGTTTCGCCAAAGCCTTGTCAAGGGGAATGAAACTGCCACCTCTCGAGGGAAGCTCTCCCGGCGTCATATTCCTCGACGGAGATGATTCACATCTAAACTACTGCTTATATCATCAGAGGGTCACTCAACCCACCGAAAAATGCAGTGCCTTCAACAAGTGGTGGAAAGGATATGATAGCCATCAAAAACACTTCAAGAGGATGAAACACAAAGCTCATTGACAGCAAAAAAGTTCGACAAGTGCGCGTAAGAAAACGACGGGCAACTGTCATATGGTTGATACCAGTTCGGAAGGGGATAAACCCCAGATTCTTACCTTCGGGAACTATTCTGAGGACGAAATGACCCTTAGCCCTCTCTTCAAGGACTCCACCCCCGAAAAAGAAAAGGAGGAGAAGAACTGCGAGAATATTCAGTTGCGGAGCCTGTTCATATCAGAAAACTGCATTTTAATACCACTCATTCATTATCTATTTTTGTATTTATCGGTACTATTAACCAGTGTTTGCTCAGTAATACAGATTACAGGTATCCGCGACAAAATACTGGAAATACATTCAAAATCACGGATATATCATTTGAGAACCAACACTGCAACCAGAACCGCAAACCGACCGATACTTCATGAGTTTCTTTTTGCAACAAGTTTGTGTCCACACTTTTTACCCAAATGGTCCAACACATACAAGTGTGTACACAAGACTTTTTGGCTAGGACCTAGGGGGCTGCCCATGGCGCACACACTTGATAGCTTGTGCAAGTGGGGGGGACAAGTGCAATAAATGCTAAAAGTGCTGATGTGATTCATAGCTATAAGTTTCCCTCCAAGCCCTGAGTGCAACCCAAGCTTCTACAGACAAATCTAGCAGCACCAGAAGACTTGTCGAGACAATACAAGACCACCACTGCAATATGAGACAATTCCCCCCAAATGTGGCCGGCCACATCATTGTTCCAGCCGAGCTGGCCGGCCCTCCTGCATCCAATGGCCCCCAGTCTTCTGTGGGCCCTTCCCTACTGCCACCTCATCTCATTTTTATTGTTTGTTTAATTTTCTTTGGAGCCTATAAATACAGACCGGAGGGAAAGGGGAAGGAATACTTTTTGTTTAATTTTGTTTTAGAACTCTTGTAATTTGTAAGCTTGCTTTCTTTGTAATTCTTGAGCTCTTGCCCCTTTGTCTTGACCTTGCAACTTCTTCATTGAACTTGCAAGCTTAAGGCTTAGGTTCTTGACTTCAAGATTAGTGTATCTTATTATAATTCAATAAAATCCTCATTTCATTCCATATGTCTTGTTCTATTTTACATACTTGAACTTGTGAAATTCTTGCTTTACTTTGATCTTGCAAGCTCTTAAGTGAGCTTACAACCTTAAAATTTGATATTTGGATTTCACATTGCACCGGGCTTAAGAACACTTGGAGATATTCGCACTTGGATTCATTGGTTCTCTCTTTATCTTTCTTTTCTCGTATTTTTCATTATGTTCCTTACTCTTTTCTCTTTTCTTTATTTTTACTTTGTAAATATGTGTGAGTAGTCGCTTTACTTGTTAAAGGTATAATACGGTTAGTTTGTATTAGGAAATGTTTTGCTAAAACCTTAACCTTGAAATTGAAACTCCGAGCAAACCACTCGCAATTCCGCTCCGTTAGACATCCTATCCTACCACGATAGCGATGAATTCTAATCGTGACCAGATTGCAAGTGGTTTGCCGAAGGCTAAAGTCAAGAGACATCAACGGAAGGACAAGGAACAAGGAATATGGATTTATCTTTAAACCGCAAAATACCGTATTTCAAGTTCCCTAATCCGCGTTGTTGCCTATTACCTTAGCGTCAATGTCAAGGATGGGTCTATAAGGAACCGGCAAATATCATCCTAACACAAGCTAACCTAAAAATATCCTTAACAAGTCTTGTAATTGAACATATCCTAGTTACGACGCTTAGCATAAACAACAACTCAAAACACGGTATTAACCCGTTAAAACAAGCCTAAAATCTTATCATCTCCCTGCGGACGACCCGTACTCATCGCGGCTCGCTACACGCGACACCGTTTTGATTGCGGTAATTTCAAAACTCTTTCTAAATACGACACGGTAAAAACGTAACAATCAAATGGCGCCGTTGCCGGGGAGACGGTAACGCTTTTATACTTGTAGTCTCGGGTTAATTGTGCATATTTTGTATAAAACTAACTTTCTAACACTTTCAATAAGATAAAACCATTCTTTTTAAAACCGACACGAACACAAAAACATTCTTTCTTGTTCTCTGGATTTGTGCTCTGCTGACACACTGAATTTTAAAGAAAAAATCAAGTTATAAAAATGGAATTCTTTTAGTACATAGAGGAAACACACAAAATTTTAGAACCAAAATTGTAAATTTGGCCGGCGACATACACCTCAAATCCGAGCTCGCCAGTTCTATAGGGATATTTTGACATTTAGTTTTTTGTGTTTCCTCCAGTGTTCTGTTGGTATCCCATTTTTATTGTTTGATTTTCTTAATTATTTGTGTTCAGAACTTTGGCTATCTATATCGCTTTCTAGCTCAAATATCCATATTTTTCCGACATTTTGCAGATTTGACGGATCGACGAGCAGCGATTGTGCGGAACAAGGGGGCATTTGTCAAGTACAAGTGGAGTGAACACTTAGTGCCAAAGACCCGAGTAGTTGGACACATGCAAGCAAACCATTCAACCACTCGGAGGAAATATCGACACGAGTTTCTTAAACTCAATACCTTTTGGAACGTATTTTTCTAAACTTCCCCTTCTCAAACCCGACACTCCAATATTCTTGTCTTTGCAGGATTCTTAGCAACATCGCTGCAAAAAGCCAAAGAAAAGACTAACGGTATTTGTTGCAGCGCCACATTTAAAGTATAAAAAACAAATTGATTGATTATTTGAAAACAAAACTTTGTTGAATTTACGCATTGCATCATTTAATACTGACTTAAGGGGCTCTAACACCAATCCAGATTGGATGGGGATTTCATCACCCTTCCTAAGACCCCGGAAATCACTAATTGCATAGGTGTCACCTCAAACTTAATAAAAAATATCTAGACTCGGCCAACTAAGGACTTGTCATGCTCAATAGGACAAAGGAAGATTGTGGGCATTCGGTCGTTTATCTAAACACGACTTTTGTGGTGCCTAGGCTAAACAAGTGAGGAGGTAATTTTAAAAGGCCCGTCTCACGGTGATTCGTGAGCGGAACCCTCCTTACCTCACTTGTGCTTACCTGGCCACAACCGGCGATGAAGAGGTGGTTGAGGGTTATTTCGCAATTTGTCGCTTTGGAACAGTTAGGAGCAGGTCTAGTAGACTTAGAGGACCCTAGTCTAGGTGTTGATTGTGCATTTGTGACTTTGCATTTGTGATTGTGTTTGTTGAACTGTCATTTCAATTTTCCATTCTTTTGAAACAAATACAAATTCGCCATTTTTACCACCTTCACCCAGTGTTTCTCCACTTTCGTTTTCTTACCCTCACATTCTACGTTTTGACTACACTAAACTCGTTTAGTGTATGTCCGCTTGGACTAGGGACCCTAGTGCCCGTTTAGTCCGTGTTTCGTTAGTCACCACCGACTACGCGATCGACTCCGACGTCGAAACTCCCTCCACGCCTTTTTCACCCTTACCTTTACCGACCAACTCCGACGTTGACCGGGATTCTGTTTATACATCCTCACCTTCACCATCGCCATCACCAAATTCTTCTTCTGAGATGTCAGGATTTCCTCCTAACATCCCTTTACCTGTCCCAGGACTAATTCCACCTCATTTGGGTGCGAATAACCCGCAACCACCTCCTGTTGTAGCGCCACAGCGAATCGCGCTCCCGGATCGTTTCTGTCCTACCCGCGCCGCACTCCCTACCTGTCTTTCACTTCCACTGGCCAATGGGGATAATTTCAAAATTAAGCCCCACTTCATCAATATGCTGCCCAAATTTCACGGGCTGGAATTCGAAGATGCCGACATCTTCATCAACAAATTCCAGAACGTCAGCGCAATGATGAAGACAACTCAATTGTCCAATGATGCTATACGGCTACGAGTCATTCCTTTCACTCTGTGTGACCTTGTTGAGAAATGGTTGTATAACACCGCATCGCATTCCATAACCAGTTGGGATGAGTTTGTAAAAGCGTTTCTTAAAAAATTCTATCCAAATCACAAGGCCACGAGGATCCGAAACGAAATTAATCAATTTTCCCAGCTTCCTACCGAACTTTTTTGGAAGTGCTTTGACCGATACAAAGACCTTCTTGTTCAGTGCCCTCATCACGGTATTGAGAGATGGCAACTTTGCCAAACCTTATATAAGGGCCTGAATCCAGCAACTAAGCAGTTGTTGGAAACCATTTGTCAAGGCCATTTCCTATCCAAATCTGACGAGAAAGCTTGGCAATTCTTCGATGAACTTGCGGAACAGACGCTTCAGTGGGAAAGCACCAGATCGAACACTTTTTCTTCTTCTACTTCTTCCGGTCTCTCTAAGGCAGGAGTTCATCAACTCGACATCTCAATTGCAATGAAGGCCAAGATGGAAGCAATCACACAAAAACCGGAAGCAATTGAGAGCAAATTCTCATCTCCTTATCCTTCCCCTGCTCTTCCCCCTTGTACCATCTGCACTTGTTGTTCTGATCCATCCCACTTGACCGAAGAGTGTCCTTACAACCCACCTTCTCAAGGACAGAATCAGGTCAATGCTACATTTCAGCAAAGACCAAGAAATGATCCATACTCTTCCACTTACAACCCCGGTTGGAGGAACCACCCCAATTTCATCTAGAATCAGAACCAGCATCAATTCCAAGGCCACAACAACTTCCAGAGGCCTCCTCCTCCTCAACAACAAGCTCAGCAACAAACTCAACATCAATATCAGCAGCCCTTCCAACCCCAACCTTTTCAAAATCCAACGAACAACTTTGCACCCAACAATTCTTTTCCTCAAAACAACTTTGTTCCGGCAAACAACGATAAGGTTTCCTCGCTAGAACGAAGTCTAGAGGCGTTTGTAAAGCAATCGACTCAATCCACCGCCAACATCCAGTCTTCTATTCAGTCGTTGGTACAACACACTGCTGCACACGGGCAAAGCATCAAGACCATCAAAGCCCAGATTGCACAACTGAATGCAGCTTTAAGCGAGCGAGAGAAAGGGAAGCTTCCATCTCAACCACTCCCAAATCCTGGTCACCCATATAATGTACATGTTGCTCTTGAACAACAGAACCATAATGTGAGTGCCGTGACTACGTTGAGATCTGGAAGGATGCTGCACAACAACATTGGCACACGGATAAATGATGGCACCCCGACCGCTTCTTCTTCTTCTTCTTCTTCTGAGCATATTCTCCATTCTTCAAAAGGCTCTTCTTCTTCCGCTGCTCCGAATGGACCCACATCTCACTCCACTAAAACTCCAGCTCTGGGATCCGTTCCAACTCCACAATCTTCTCTACAAGCATTGGACTCAACCAATTTCAAAAACGTTCCATTTCCAAACCGGTTGAGATCTAATAAATAAAATCTATAAATGGAGAAGATTCTGGAGTTGTTTAAACAGATTAACATCAACATTCCCCTCTTAGGTGCAGTCCAACAAGTCCCTTCCTACGCAAAAATCTCGAAGCACTTGTGCACTAAGAAGAGGAAATCTCAGGTACCCAAGAAGGTTTTCTTAGCTAGTGCTGTGAGTGATGCTCTTACCCAAGCTTTACCTCAAAAACGGAAGGACCCTGGCTGTCTATGATTTCAATAATCATTGGGGATAAGAACATCAACCGTGCACTTTTGGATCTTGGTGCCAGTGTTAACCTGCTTCTGTATTCTGTATATGAGCAACTAGGTGTAGGAGAGCTGAAACCCACACACTGTACTCTCCAAATTGCTAACCGATCTATCACCCATCTTAGGGGTGAGCTAGAGGATGTGTTAATAAAAATTTGGGACTTCATATTCCCTGTTGACTTCATTGTTTTAGACACACAAACGGTAGCTAACCCCCGGAATCAAATTCCGGTGATACTCGGTCACCCATTCCTTGCAACCTCAAATGCTTTGATCAATTATCGAAATGGTTCGATGAACCTATCTTTTGGAAACATGACAATTGAACTCAACATTTTTAGGTTAGGGAATCATCCATCCGAACCTAATGCTCATATACTCGATATTTGTTCCATCCAGGAGATCGCCCCAGAGGACTGTGAATTCGAGGAATTTTTATTCGATCACAGTAATCTTGATGCCACTAGTGCGTTCCTCTTTGAACCTGCTACTGCTTCTACTCCCGACAATGATTATGAGAGTTTCACGTTTTTGAATGATCTTGGCTTGTCGCCACCCGAGTATGAATCTTTCAAATTTTCGGATGCATTAGTTGAACCATCCAACTCGTTTTGAGCCTCTGTTAGAATCCTTTGAGTTCGAGACATTTTCGCTAATCTTTCCTTCAATCGTTTCACCTCCGACGCTCGAACTCAAGCTGCTGTCGTCTCACCTTAAGTATGCTTACTTAGGTAAGAACGAGACCTTCCCTGTCATCATCTTAGCTTCTCTAGCTCCAGAGTAGGAGAAAGCCCTTCTCACGGTCTTACAAAGCAATCGACAAGCTTTTGGCTGGACAATGGCGGACATCAAGGGGATTAGTCTCCTGATCGTTGAACATCACATTCATATGAAGGATGATGCCAAACCAGCCAGGGATCCATAGAGGCGACTAAATCCAGTCATGAAGGAGGCTGTGAAAAAGAGATCGTCAAATGTCTGGATAATGGTATCATTTACCCTATCTCAGATAGCCAGTGGGTCAGTCCTATACACGTTGTCCCCAAGAAGTCGGGCATAACGGTCATCATAAACGAGAAAAACGAGTTAATCCCTACTCGCACCTAGACTGGGTGGCGAGTATGCATTAATTATAGAAAACTCAATGCCGCAACGCGGAAGGACCACTTTCCGCTGCCATTCATTGACCAAATGCTCGAAAGATTGGTTGGACATGAGTACTACTGTTTTCTGAACGGCTACTCAAGCTACAACCAGATTCCCATCGCCGAGAAAGACTAGGACAAAACCGCGTTCACCTGTCCCTTCGGAACGTTTGCATATTGCCGCATGCCATTTGGGTTATGCAATGCTCCCGCTACCTTCCAGCGGTGTATGATGGGAATTTTCTCTGACATGGTTGAGAAATTCTTGGAGATATTCATGGATGATTTCTCCATCTTTGGTTATTCTTTTAACAAGTGTCTGCAACATCTCGACGCTGTCCTTACCCGATGTAAGGATAAAAACCTCACTTTAAACTGGGAGAAGTGTCACTTCATGGTACGCGAAGGTATTGTCCTAGGACATATCATTTCGCAAAATGGCATTGAGGTTGACAAAGCGAAGATTGAAGTCATTTCCAATCTCCCTCCTCCCAGATGCGTCAGAGATATCTGAGCTTTCCTTGGCCACGTCAGTTTTTATAGACGGTTTATCAAGGACTTTAGCAAGATTGCTAGACCCTTGACTCTTCTGCTAGCCAAGGATACCACCTTCGACTTCAACTCGAGCTGTGTGACTGCGTTCGAATCACTAAAAAGCTCACTCACCTCTGCTCCCATTCTTTCTTCACCTGACTGGACGTACCCCTTTAAGATTATGTGTGATGCATCCGAATTTTCTATCGGTGCGGTCCTAGGACAGCATATCGATAAAATGCCGCACGTAATCTACTATGCTAGCTGGACCCTGAATGATGCCCAATTGAATTACACAACAACCGAGAAGGAATTCTTGGCTGTTTTGTTTGCTTTAGAAAAATCCAGGCCTTATTTGATCGGCTCTCCAGTCATTTTCTACACAAACCATTCAGCTCTGCAACATCTTTTTGCGAAAAAGGATGCAAAATCTCGGTTAATACGTTGGATTCTCTTACTTCAAGAATTCCACCTTGTCATTAAGGGCAAAAGAGGATATGAAAACGTAGTGGCCGACCATCTTTCACGACTTCCTTCTTCGCCGACGCTTCCTCTCCCAATTAACGATGTTTTTCCTGATGAACAACTCTTGACAGTATCGTGCGAACCCTAGTTCACAGATATTGTGAACTATTTGGCAACAGGATTACTACCGAACTAATGGTCAAGTCAAGACAGACTTAGATTTTTATCCCAAATAAAACACTTTTACTGGGACGAACCCTACCTGTTCAAGTACTGTCCCGACCATATTATTCGTCGGTGTGTTCCTGATAATGAGTTCAAGAGTGTGCTGTCGTTTTGCCACGATCAAGCGTGTGGCGGGCATTTTGGCCCAAAAAAGACAGCCGAGAAAGTCTTGCAGTGTGGCTTCTACTGACCACAACTCTTCAAAGATGCTCATGATTACTGCAAAACTTGCTCCCGGTGCCAACACTTGGGCCGGATTTTCAGGAGAAACGAGATGCCGCTCCAACGAATCTTAGTTGTTGAGATTTTCGAAGTTTGGGGAATTGATTTCATGGGGCCGTTTTCCAGCTCTTTTGGGAACCTGTATATTCTTCTAGCTGTTGATTATATCTTTAAATGGGTCGAGACTGTGCCAAGCCGGACAAACAACAACAAGGTTGTCGTTAGATTCCTTAAAGAAAACATCTTTTCCCGGTTCGGGCACCCCGCACGATCATTAGTGACAATGGGACTCATTTCTGTAATAGGACTTTCGAGGCCTTGATGCGGAAATACTCCATCAATTATAAGTTATCCACGCCCTACCACCCCCAAACATGTGAGCAAGCCGAAGTTTCTAATCGGCAAATCAAGCAGATTTTGGAGAAAACGATTTCCAAGAACTGTAAGGATTGGTTTTTGAAACTCACTGATGCCCCATTTCGATCTGCTTATAAGACTGATCTTAGCATGTCTCCTTATCGGCTTGTTTACGGAAAGGCTTGCCACCTTCCTGTGGAAATCGAGCATCGCGCATATTGGGCGATCAAAGAGCTGAACCTAACCCTTGAAGATGCGGGTAGCTATCGGAAGCTGCAGCTGAACGAATTGAACGAGCTTCGGGATGAGGCTTACGACAACGCGGTTATTGTAAAGAACCGAACAAAGGTGTTTTATGGTAAACACCTTACGCGCAAAACCTTCACACCTGGACAACAAGTACTTCTTTACGACACCCAACTCCATTTCCATCCCGGTAAGCTTAGATCTCGCAGGAAAGGACCTTTTTTGTGCGGGGTATATACCCGCACGGCGCGGTGGATTTGGAGAATCCAAAGGACGGGTCATTTTTTGAAGTAAACGGACACAGACTAAAACCGTACCTTAGCGCAGAACCATCAGAGGAGTTCCTGATCTTGCAGGAGCCGGTTTACCCTGCATAATCTTCCTCTGTTTACCACCAAACTTCGGTTATCAACCAAAAACAGTGGAGACGCTGTTTCAAATAAGTTTAAGGGTATGTATATACTATTTTTTGTATATATATGTGGATATTCTTGTCCGGTGAGTATCCATTTTTGACGAGCAATCTTGTCTGGTGATGCTCAGTTTTTGTTCATACAAAAAAAATGTATATCTAACCGACGATTTTGACCCTTCAATAATTTTGCCTTCTTAATATACAAAGTCAGTGGGGGCACTGTCCAGTTTAAGTTTGGGGGTACGCTCGGTACACATTTCTAACCTTCGCATTCATATGTATATTTTGCATCTGCATACTAAAACCCATAAAAATCAGAAAATTTTCTAAAAACATAAAAACTGTCGTCAAGTTAGCTAGTGGGAGAACTTAGATTCAATATTTCGACGGTTTTGTTTGATAAGATAGAAACAACTAAATCCTATTTTTTTAGGTTTTGAAAAACCTGAAAGATAACCCTCCTGTGAAATTAACTATAGCTAATATACGTCTTTACATCACACTACACGTGTCGTGAGTTTTGAAAATTAGATGACAAGTCTATTATGTCTGAAAACTTTTAAATTGATAAACTATTTTCTGAGGATCAAATAGGTTTGTTCTGAAATAAGTAATATCAAGAATAGTTTATAAAGTGAAGTCGATATGAAGGGATATTATTGATGCCTTAATAAGAACTAATTTTGAAGAATAACCCATCTGAAACTTGATTGGAGTGATTACACACCTAACCCACTAAACAGGTCTTTTATCCAAAAAATAATTGAATAACCAGTTATGTCTCCATTCGCATTAAATCGTTATGATTTTCACGCCAAAATTGGTCTTTTGTTTTAAGGCCTAGGTAACTTGAGCAATTAAGTCCGCCGGGATGTCTTTACACCTAATGCCCTAAAACCAACTGGTTTGGGTGCATTGGCCCAAAGCTCGCTAAGAAACCTAGAAAGTCCAAATTAAAATAAAGTCAAGCAAGTGTTCTCTCCGAGTTAAAAGTCCTAACGGTTTTTTGTGTGAGAATAATATTGACAAAAGATGGGTTTTTATAAAAATATTTCTAGCGGAGATATGAAGGTTTTATCTTATGATAAAGACTATTGCACGTTCACAGAGGTGTGTATGAAACAAAAACAAGAAAAAGGTAGAGTGAAAAATAAAACCTAGTTTCCTGTTAAAAAAGATAGAAATTCTGAATTTGAAACCTAACTGGAAAAGGGAAATTGAGAAGTACTTAACTCTTTATAAAACTTGTGTGATCCTTTTTAAGTTCTTGTCTGGGCTTTATTTTGTGACATGACGACTTTAATCAATCCTTTTGAAACTTAACGACACTATCTGCACTGCACGTAAAGACATATAGAATTTTAAGTTAAATAAGAAGCGAGGTGTGAAAAATAAAGGTTCGATAGTTCTAAATTTAGGATAATAGAATTGCTAGCTTTAAAACAAAATCTTAGGGTTAGAATCATAGTTATTTCGCAAAACTAGCTTGACGGGATTTTGTGGGTGGAATCCGCTGAAAACCCTTAGGAGACAACACTCCTCTTACTTGGGACACCTAGAGGTTTAACGGCTTGTTGCACGAGCTCAGTGCAATCGCGTTCCCTGCGAAAGTGAGGTCAGGATTTTTTTTTTTGTTTTGCTCGGGACAAGCAAAAGATATGTTTGGGGGTATTTGTTCATATCAGAAAACTACATTTTAATATCACTCATTCATTATCTATTTTTTGTATTTATCGGTACTATTAACCAGTGTCTGCTCGATAATACAGATTACAGATATCCGTGACAAAATACTGGAAATACATTCAAAATCACGGATATATCATTTGAGAACCAACACTGCAACCAGAACCGCAAACCGACCGATACTTCATGAGTTTCTTTTTGCAACAAGTTTGTGTACACACTTTTTACCCAAATGGTCCAACACATACAAGTGTGTACACAAGACTTTTTGGCTAGGACCTAGGGGGGCTGCCCATGGCACATACACTTGTAGCTTGTGCAAGTAGGGGGGACAAGTGCAATAAATGCTAAAAGTGCTGATGTGATTCATAGCTACAAGTTTCCCTCCAAGCCCTGAGTGCAACCCAAGCTTCTACAGACAAATCTAGCAGCACCAGAAGACTTGTCGAGACAACACAAGACCACCACTGCAATACGAGAAAGTTCCCTCCAAATGTGGCCGGCCACATCATTGTTCCAGCCGAGCTGGCCGGCCCCTGCATTCAATGGCCTCCATTCTTCTGTGGGCCCTTCCCTACTGCCATCTCATCTCATTTTTATTGTTTGTTTAATTTTCTTTGGAGCCTATAAATACAGACCAGAGGGCAAGGGGAAGGAATACTTTTTGTTTAGTTTTGTTATAGAACTCTTGTAATTTGTAAGCTTGCTTTTCTTTGTAATTCCTGAACTCTTGCCCTTTTGTCTTGACCTTGCAACTTCTTCATTAAACTTGCAAGCTTAAGACTTAGGTTCTTGACTTCAAAATTAGTGTATCTTGTTATAATTCAATAAAATCCTCATTTCATTTCATATGTCTTGTTCTATTTTACATACTTGAACTTGTGAAATTCTTGCTTTACTTTGATCTTGCAATCTCTTAAGTGAGATTACAATCTTAAAGTTTGGTATTTGGATTTCACATTGCACCGAGCTTAAGAACACTTGGAGATATTCGCACTTGGATTCATTGGTTCTCTCTTTATCTTTCTTTTCTCGTATTGTTCATTATGTTCCTTACTCTTTTCTCTTTTCTTTATTTTTACTTTGTAAATATGTGTGAGTAGTCGCTTTACTTGTTAAAGGTATAATACGGTTAGTTTGTGTTAGGAAATGTTTTGCTAAAACCTTAAAAACCTTAACCTTGAAATTGAAACTCCGAGCAAACCACTCGCAATTCCGCTCCGTTAGACATCCTATCTTACCACGATAACGACTAATTCTAATCGTGACCGGATTGCAAGTGGTTTGCCGAAGGCTAAAGTCAAGAGACATCAACAGAAGGACAAGGGACAAGGAATACGGATTTAGCTTTAAACCGCAAAATACCATATTTCAAGTTCTCTAATCCGCGTTGTTGCCTATTACCTTAGCGTCAATGTCAAGGATGGGTCTATAAGGAACCGACAAAGATCATCCTAACACCAGCTAACCTAAAAATAGCCTTAACAAGTCTTGTAATCGAACATATCCTAGTTACGACGCTTAGCATAAACAACAACTCAAAACACGGTATTAACTCGTTAAAACAAGCCAAAAAACTTACCATCTCCCTGCGGACGACCCGTACTCATCACGGCTCACTACACGCGACACCGTTTTGATTGCGGTAATTTCAAAACTTTTTCTAAATACGACACGGTAAAAACGTAACAATCAGAACCGCACACTGCCTGGAAAGAATCTCGGACCTACAAACAAGGGTTCGAGCAAAAAATACAAAGGGAAAGAAAAAATCCTTAAGGAAATTACCATCGACGAAACTCGCCTTATAGCGCAGCAAAACCTGGAGGCTTATAAGGCAAGGATGACACGGTCATACGAAAAACTGACCAGGCCGAGAACATTTCGACAAGGCGAACTTGTGCTAATCGTCAAAAGACCAATGATCCCCAACCGTGCAAAATGGGAGAAATTCGAGCAGAACTATGAATACCCGTACATCATAGACAAAGTCTACCAAGGTGGAGCCTACCTGCTCATGGATATGCATGGCGAAAAACCCTTCAGGCCAATAAACGGCCGATTCCTCAAAAAATACTGCGTTTGACGAGTCATGACTTAGGTCAATGATAGATGACGATGCTCATGTCCGCTCTCTACCTTCCTGAGTCAAAAACTCTGAGAGTAGTATGCAAAGAATCTCTGTCGCCTCAAAAATGGCAATTACGGACCGAAATGTCCTCAAACATGGCGACTCAAACATGGCGATGACGTACCGAGATATCCTTAAACTAAAAATTCGCCTCAAACATAGCGACATCGGACCGAGATGTCCTTAAACTAAAAAATCACCTAAAAAATGGAGATAACGGACCAGAATTTCTTAAACTAAAATCTCGCCTCAAATATGGCAACATCGGACCGAGATGTCCTTAAACTAAAAATTCGTCTCAGACATGGCGATAATAGACCGAGATGTCCTTAAACTAAAACCCCACCTCAAATATAGCGACATTGGACTGAGAAGTTTATCTGTATCAAATATGGCGATAACGGACCGAGATGTCCCTAAACTAGCACGTCACCTCCAAAATGGTGATATGCTTTCTTGAGATCTACACTACAATCAAAGCCCCGACGGCGAAGACTGCAACTTAAGTCCCACTGGTTACATAGCTACTCCAACGGTGAAGTCATCCCTAAGTCCCATTGGCAAACAGATGGGTTAAAAAAAGATATGTGCACAAGAAAAATGCGCACAGATGAAAACCCGAAAGGGCACTGTGAGTAAAAACAGCAGGGCAACCGGCGAGTTTGTAAAAACCCGGAAGGGCGCGATCTCGTTAAAAAAAACGGTATGTCCACAGGCAAAATGGGTACAGATGAAAACCCGAAAGGGCGCCGTGAGTAAGAACAGCAGGGCTACCGGCGAGTTTGTGAAAACCCGGAAGGGCACAATCTCGTAAAATTTTCACTTACGAGATGCTCTCGACTCGTAAGGAGAACTCTCCCTATGAGATCCTCACGGCTCATAGGATTCAAAAGCCTTAAGCTACATGGATCCAAATCTGTTCTTAAGCCATCACATTCCCCAAGTTGCCCTACAGGCGGTCCAATATTGGCCCTTATATACAATCCACGGGCACAAATAAATATAGCCCTCACCTAGTTTCACCAATGGCGCGAAATGTCCCCATATGGTGAACGACACTTGTAAGTCCTCTCGACTTATAAGGAGAAAGCACTCTTGCAAGATTCTTACGACTTACAAGGGAGAACACACACTTAGGAATCTCCATGATTCCTGAGGAGAAAATAAACCTATGAGATCCTCATGACTCGTAGGGAGAAATAACTTTATGAGACCCTTACGGCTCATAAAGTCGAAAGTCTTAGTCGACAGGATCCTAACCCTGTTTACTAAGTCATCTTTGTTCAAATCGACAAAGGCACATGATGATTTGCTCCTGGCAATATTCCAATGGTAGCGATACTGATACCTAAACAGGTGTCAAACTCCAAGTCCTTTCACGGCACATGATGATTCACTCTTGGCAATATTCCAGTTGTAGCGATGCCGATACCAAGGTTGGTATCAGATTCCAAACTCGCAATAAAAACATTAACGAGCAAAAAATGCATATGAAATAGCCGAAATGATGGGACAACTCGCAATAAAAATCAGTGAGCAAAAAAATGTGTATATGAAACAGCCGAAATGTTTGGACTACTCGCAATAAAAAATAACGAGTAAAAAAACGATATAGTCGAAATGATTGGGCACCGCGGATAAAAAGCCGAAATGAATGGGCAATCGCGACTTTTGCGATATGATAAGCCGAAAAGATAAAGCATCGCAGAAATCAAAAATAAAATAAAATAAAATAAAATTTTCTTTGCCCTGCAGGTGAGTCTACACCGACCCCTGTATACAATTCATGGGCACAAATGAAAAAGAGAACTATGTTTTCTCACCAGGATCCGTTAAAGGGAGAGCCAGATCTTGATGGCAACATCTACAACCTAGAGATCAGTTTAACGTTCTTCTCAGTGCAGACGCGACGTCAACATAGACCCAAGGGTCGAACAAAAAAGGAGCCATGGAAAATTCCTGGATCCAAGTCTTGACGGTTCATATACAACCTAGAGACAATCCCGGCGTTTCTTCTCATTCCATCAGGATGCAGACACAACATCGACAAAGACTCAAGGGTCAAATCAAAAATGGAGTCACGGCAAAATCCAAGGATGAACAATTGTCCGTCGCTTTGTGTATGGACCGTCAAGACTTGGAGCCAGGGTTTTAAAGATCTAACGGTGGGTAAAAATCCATACGGGCCCATTACCGTTAATATGTGCATATTACAATTCCATGTTGTATGATATATGGATATACTTACATTTTGTTATATGTCGCATACATCATGCTTTACGCTTTTACGCATTGAGATATGTTGTTTTCATGAGATTTCTGGATTTGAGAACCGTGGCTATTTCAAAAGCATGTACTGTTTTAAAAACCCGGTTTCTCTTGATATGATATTTCAATGCGTCCACCATGCGTTTTCTCGGTTCTGAGACGTGTGACAGTGATACCCGATTCGAGAAGCTGGATGGGGCCGATTGCGGATACATGTGGACCCGGTATGGTATCCTGGGGCGAGAACGGATTGCTGTGCAATAGACGGTAAGCCTGGCAGAGAGACTACTACCTACCGGTGATAGTATTTGGGCTCGGCGGATATCCGGAGGATACCGACCGGAGTCGAGAGATGATGTGGGCCGATCTGGACTGACGGAGCCTGAGAAATGAGGATTTACGTGTCGATGCTGGACACCGGTTTCATGATGTTTCGAGTGTCGATGCTGGACACTCAGGTTCCATGATTTTGATGTGTCGCGAGAGACACACGTTGATTTATATCCTCATACTTCCATGCATATGCTTTTATGATATTTGCATGCATGATGTTGTTGTGTCATTGGTTGACACATGGACGGGATCCACATGCATACATACATTGATGATATAACATGGACGAGATCCGCATGCATATAGACATTGATCATATGGTTGGATGATATCCGTATACATAGGTGTTGATTACATTGTTGGCACATATATAGATACGGTCACCCTAGATATTATAGCATTACCTTTATGATATAGTTGACCTAGGAGTCGTTATTTATTCGATTTCTGCTTGTAGATGTTTTTCTACTCACGAGTTGGCAACTCACCCCCGTTGTGCCACAGTTCTTGCAGGTTGACCGCACAGAGCAGTAGCGGCTTCGCTGGCACACAGTTGCATTCGGGTGATTTTCTTGGTAGGTGGGACATTTGTATCGTACCCACTCTTGTATTATATTTCATATTGTATCTAGTCAACTCCATCAATCAAACCAGTATTTGTATAAGTAATGAGACTTAGTGAGACTTGTGGTTGCGAGACTTAGAGCGAGGGGTATTCCGCTACTTGTGGTTTTGTTTTCTTGCTTATTTCTTTATCTTTTATGGTGAACTTCGCCGTTGGGCGTCGTATACTTATATTTATGCTTTTCGTGGTTGTGGATCCGCCGTTTGGCGAAGAGCTAGCTCCCGCTTGAGGATGTCTTTATATTATCTCATGTATTGTGGTTTTGGATTAAAATATACAAAAGAGGTGCTGCCCAAATTTTTTAAAAAAAAGTCGAAACATGTTTTCTACTAGTAAAATTTACTTGCACTTTCATGTTCCTTTTCTATGCATTTAAGAAAACTTGATTTCATTATATCTTTATTTCAAAACTTCACCTCTTTTATTTTTTAAAAAAGGTTTAGATTTCTGGGTTTCAGCTTACTTGAATTATGTTACGCCTTTAGATGTTGCGTAATTTAAGTACTGGTCACAAGCTAATATTTCGGGTCGTTACAGTCTTACCCCAGAGAATGCCATTCAACGCAAGTTTCCAAGCTTGATTAAGGTGTTGAACATATACGAGAGATTATTCCTGGAGTCGGATGGCACAGATTGGATTTACAGATATCATCGCCCGCTTTCTTCATCCGGAGGTTTTGCCGATGGAAGCTGCCAAGTTCGCCAAACTTGATGATCCATTCGGATTTGGTTTGGACAAACTACCGACCACAGAAGCAGATTTAAAGCAGTTTTTTATTCCGGATACTCCGATCGTTTCCTTCGCAGAAGTCGTTGCTCCTGACATTGATGAGGAGACATTCTTCCTGGGGTTCATTAGCCGTTGGTTGAGCTGGTTCGCACTCCTGATGCATCCTCGTTATATGAGGTCGTCTGTCTTTTATCCGGCTCATCGTATTGTGATAGGGACATGCTTGGTCGTTGGGGTTGCAGGTCTGGCTCACTTATACCACGGCTTGAGTCTAGCGGCTGACACTACTCAGACGGGTCTGAAGCCCGTCAATCTCCCACTGCATTACTTCACCTCATGGATTGAGATGCATGTACTGGGCGCCTTTGGGGTGTGTAAATGACCCAAATTTTATGAGGGATACAATTTTCCTTGGGTCATGCACTATTAATATCTTTTCGATACATTATTCACATGTCAGGAACTAGATTTCTTAAAAACCCATCGCGTTCCAGGAAAAAATCGCAATATCTTATTCGTCTAGAAGAAAAACCCATTGATTCCATTGGTGAAAAAATAGCGGAAGCAAACCTCTTTTTTATTAGTCCCAGAGGAGCAGTTCGCCCGTGCATGGTCGGGGATAGCATGACCTTCGTTGATAAAGTCCTGACCATCGGCAAAGAATCTTTAACAGCGATCCAGCCGCTGCACGATATTTTAAAGGACGGAGCTTCTGTGTTGAGGGATCATGAGATCGTCCATCTGTATTCTATCTGGCCAGGTTTCCTGGTATTCAAACAAAACGCCTCGGTTTCATTTATGAGATATAACCCACACCGCTTTGCCCAGCAATTGGGTTACAACCAAGGGGTTCCTCTCGAGGCGTTCATCGTGGACACAGTTACTACTGAGGAAGGTGTTAGTAACGCGACACATCACTTCATGCGTCTAAATACAGGGTCCCACATCCTTATCAGTGAGCCAAGTTATACTCCAAGGGCATCGAATGCTTACGTTGCTTGGTACCAACATGCAGCGGGTGCTATCATTAGGGAGGAGAGGCGGCTGCTGCTTGACCATAAGGATGCTGTTCCCGCTAGTAATCCAGCGGTCCCGCTGAAGCGACGGACAATCGTTCATCCTTCTTTAAGAGATATCGCTAAGGCTGTAGTCCCACGAGCTTTTCCTGATAAGCTTCGACCGGATGTTCCTGCTGCGGTAGCCGTGGCATCCCCGGAGTCGAGCATTGGTTCGGAGATTGGGACTCGCCGTCCGAAGAGACCCGTCAAGCGAAAACTCTTATCATTGGGAGTTGGTGCCAGCTTGCAGAAGAGAAAGAAATCCTTATTTTCTGCCGACGTCGTATTCGGCCAGGAGCCCTATGCCCCTATAGCGAGGGCTTGTGCGAGTATGGCATCATTGTCGGTCTGTTCGATGCGCCTATGACTGATACCGATTTCTAGGCTGCCATTAAAGCTTCCAAACGACTGGCCCATGAACAGGCGGCGTTAGCCTTTATTGCGGAGTCCGGTATACTTCATTTATACTCTCTTGTATATATCCCCTCCCTTTTTTTTGAATTTATTATGTTTTACTAACGCTCTGTTCCTTAATAGGTATTTCTGCCGAAGAGACTCTCTCGGCTTACCTCAAGACGTTTGAAGAGGAGGAGAGGCTCCGCGCCTTCTTGGGCCTTGGTATAATTCGCTTCACTACACCTTTATATTTTTAGTTCCTTTTATTTATGATCTGACCCTTTTCTTTATCCTATTACAGGAACCACCACAACCCAGGTTGTTCCGAATGTAATGCCAACCCTGGGTGGTGATGTTGAAAAGCCTTCAGAGCCATCGGCTATGGCTGAGGCCTTCCCAAGGCCACTGCAGGAGGTGTTGCTGAAGCAGCCGATGATGGATGCCACAGTGGATCCGAAGGCCGAGCTAGATTTGGACGATGATGTCCCCTTATCAGAAGTTTTGAGACGATCGTCTCATATAACCCAGGCTGAGAGGAAGCGTAGAAAGTATGCTATGAGGGAATGTCAAGCTCTCTTGGCTGTGGGCGCGGGTTCGAGTAATGCTCAACCCTCTGGCGTTCCTATAGTGGACGTTCCTTCTACCCTGTCTACTGCTCATAGACAGGTTGAGCGTGCGGCCCGAGAAGAGATTGAACGACTACTTCAAGGTAGAACAACGCACGGTTCTTACTAACAGCCTTTTTCTTGCATCATAACACACACATGTCTTAACAGGGCCAAATTCAGGTGATGGCGTGGCAAGTGAAGTGCCGGCAACTAAAGAGCCTGAAGTGCCAACCTTTCTCTGGAATCTGGGATCGCTCCAACTTTCGCTTCTTCTCCCTGTGGATCCTTGATATCGGCGGGGCATACAAGCATTACGACGGCCCTTATCGAGTCAGGGGATGAAGTTGTGGGTGCTGAATCCACTTTCCCAACGGAAACCGAGGAAGCCGTCATAACTGGTGATGCTTCGGGCGCTGTCTCAGTTTCTGCTCTGTCAGGTACTCCTTGAGTTATTATTTTTGAGTTTTTAATCCCACTAGATATCTAATGATATCTTATTTATTTTGAGTATAGGCACGGTAGACCCTGATACTGTATTGACTGAAGAATTGCCGCCAATCATTGCTTTGACTGCCACGGTTCCACCCCTTTCTTTTGCATCTCTCCGAACTCTGAAAGGTGAAGATTTCTCATTTCTTTGCTTCAGTGTAGATACCATTTTCCTGCATTAACCATATATTGTCGCAATCCTGCAGGAGTGCACTTTGATCGCTTACACCAGGTGTTAAGCCCGCATTTTGCCTTCCAGTCGGAATTCATTCCCTCTTCCAGCATTGGTTAGTATACTCTTCGCTTGGTGTTTTTTCTTTTCATTCTGTTGCTAAGCTTTTCTCATATTGGCCACAGTACCACGGCTCGAGGGAGGGAGCGAAGGAATAGCCGAGCCTCCTGTGCTCCCTGTCGTGCCACTTTCAACAGCTGGTACGATAGATCTCGTCCATCAGTTTTTTTATCCTTCAAATTGAAATCTGACTCTTATTCGTGCACGATTTGTTTTGCAGCAACTATTCCGGCTTCGGTCCCTTTTGAGTCTCGCATTCCCATACCTACGGGACCTTTTACTAAGCGTCAATCTTTCAGGGGCGCTGTGACTAGCAGGCGGATGTTAAGCGAATTTATCGAAGATCTTGATGCCGATGCTCTCACCTCTGCTGCGGATTTCGCTGACAAAGTCAATCCTATGCTGGCGACACTTGTGAATTTCCACAATGAAGATTTCGTCAGCTTTTGGGTCGACTATTGTAAGAGGATCGAAGCTTGTCTGCATGAGATCGAGCTCAAGCGTCTCGCTCCTGATGTATTGACCTTGAAAGCTCAGTGGGTCGCGTGGATCAAGTAAAGTGCCGATTTCATTCAATATTTTGAACAAAAGTTGACCCTGAAGCGAAAGGAGCACGAGACGGCTTCTGGCGAATCTATCCAATTACGCACCCAGATCGAGGAGAATGCCGTGCAGTTGCAAGTCATTTTCGAAAACCTCCAACAATATATTTCTGATGGCCGGTGCTAAGGCGAAAACTTGACTTTACCGAACGGGGCATGCAAGATTGCGAAGTTGCCAAGCAGGGAATCGCTGAGAAGCTTTCATCATGATTGCAACAACGAGCTTAAATTGAAGTAGGGCTAACCGCAGTAGTACCATGCGAGGAGGAGCTATGGGGAGCGCGTGAGCGGGTTGCCAATTTGTTGAAAATCCCGCTTTCTTAACAATTGTAATTGAATTCCCCCTTTTGTATTAATTGTATCTCTTAAACACTTTGATTCGTGAATAAGAATATACATTTTTTTGCATGCGCTTATCTGTGTTTTGATGTCTTAATGTGGCGCTAATTAGTTTACTTACTCGTTTCGGAGTCCGTAGTTTATTCACTCGTTTCGGAGTCTCTAGTTTATGTACTCATTTCGGACTTTGTTTAGTTTATGGACTCATTTCGGAGTTTGTTTAGTTTACCTCCCTTGGGTATACAGAAAAACTTATCCTAACGTTATATATAGATAACCCCTGCTCTTTGCGATAGAGGTCCATTTGGTTTTGTGATACTAGGGCTTTGGTCCATGGTACAGTCATGTTGGCTGATGTATTCTTCGATATGCCGTCTTTAAGCCGTTGTTCTAGTAGCCCTGCGACTGTCGTGTCTCTGATCCCTTCGGGGGCTGGACAAGACGTCTTTAAGTAATCTCCTTAGGCTATATGACCGTCGGAAGAACAAGCGTTAGGAATTTGCCATGTCGCTTTTTACTTGAGGTTAGGCTCAATTTGGAGCCCCGATGAGTCATAACCACTCCGTGTTGGTGTGGGAAGATCCCCGATAGTCTTTTAGGCTTTATATAAGTTGCCGTCGAGACCCTGAAGCTAGGAATTTGCTATTGCTTCATTTTCGTTTGACGATGCCATGCCGTTTCTTTGCTGAAGTATGGTAGACATCTGTAGGACCTCTATGCTGTATGTATTGCAGTTGAAGTTCGGAACTAGGAATATGCCTTTGTTCCAATTTGATTTGGCTCGTTGGAGCTCTTGTCGACGTCGCGTCTGCACCCTGATGGAATGAGAGGGAACGCCGAGATAGTCTTTAGGTTGTATATGAACCGTCAAGATTGGAGCTAGGAGTTTGCCGTTGCTCCATCTTGATTTGGCTATTTGGAGCCTTTGTTGACATTGTGTCTGCTGTAACAAGAAGAATGTCGAGCTGGAGCTGGGATTTTGCAATCACTCCATTTTTATTTGGCTATTTGGAGCTTTTGTTGACATTACGTTTGTTGTAACGAGAAGAATGTCGGGTAGTCTTTAGGTTGTGTATGGACCGTCAAGACTTGGACCTAAGGTTTTAACGATCTAAATGATGCAGACACGACCCGATTTCTTTTGAAATAGGCTTTTCAACATCACCACCCAGGGTTGGCATTACATTCGGAACAAGCTGGGTTGTGGTGGTTCCTGTAATAGGATAAAGAAAAGGGTCAGATCATAAATAAAAGGAACTAAAAATATAAAGGTGTAGTGAAGCGAATCATACCAAGGCCCAAGAAGGCGCGGAGCCTCTCCTCCTCTTCAAACCTCTTGAGGGAAGCCGAGAGAGCCTCTTCGGCAGAAATATCTATTAAGGAAGAGAGCGTTAGTAAAACATAATAAATTCAAAAAAAGGGAGGGGATATATACAAGAGAGTATAAATGAAGTATACCGGACTCCGCAATAGAAGCTAACGCCGCCTGTTCACGGGCCAGTCGTTTGGAAGCTTCAATGGCAGCCTGAAAATTGGTATCAGTCATAGGCGCATCGAACAGACCGACAATGGTGCCATACTTGCACAAGCCCTCGCTATAGGGGCATAGGGCTCCTGGCCGAATACGACGTCGGCAGAAAATAAGGATTTCTTTCTCTTCTGCAAGCTGGCACCAACTCCTAATGATAAGAGTTTTCGCTTGACGGGTCTCTTCGAACGGCGAGTCCCAATCTCCGAACCAATGCTCGACTCCGGGGATGCCACGGCTACCGCAGCAGGAACATCCGGTCGAAGCTTATCAGGAAAAGCTCGTGGGACTAAAGCCGTAGCGATATCTCTTAAAGAAGGATGAACGATTGTCCGTGGGTAATGATGCACTCCTTTTTCGTCAATTTGTCAAGAGCCTGACTGATGTCGCTTTTGACTGGTATGCGAGCATACCATACGGGCCCATCACCACTTTTGCCCAAATGGAGTCTCCATTTCGGTAAAGCTTTATGAGTGTCATAATCCAAAATCCCTCGCAAACGAGGGGGAATCTGATGGAGTCTGCTACAACAGCCGCATCCGTCCAAATCTTCGATATACGGTGCCAAAAATCAACTTGGTATTTTCGGAGAGGTGGAAGGATAAATCCAAATAGCATCTGCTCCTAAAATTCAGGCCAGGCAACCTAACGTCCCGGTCGCGTTTTTCGGCGGTGAACATAGATGCCTTGGCCCAAGATGGCACCATCCCGCTAACACAAGATCGGATAATGGATTTGATCACCAGCAAGGTTAAAACATTGGTGGCCGAAACCGAAACTCAGAAAGAAATTGGCAGTGGTGGGAGGCCATATCCCGCACAGTATGATTTGATCGAGTTCCCGAGCGGTTACGTCATTCCTAAGTTCGGAAGATTTGACGGGACGGGAAACGCAAATCAGCACATCGCCCACTTTAAAACGTCGTGTGGAAATACAGGGGGTAATGATGTACTCCTTTTTCGTCAGTTTGTCAACAGCCTGACCAGTGTCGCTTTCGACTGGTACGCAAGCATACCATACGGGCCCATCACCACTTTTACCCAAATGGAGTCTCTATTTCGGTAAAACTTTATGAGTGTCAGTGATAAGATCTCCATTGTTGACCTTGTGAGGACCAAGCCAGGGAAGAACAAAAACAACACGAACCTTATTGCCCGATGGCATAATCTCACGGTCAAGTGTGAACCGCCGCTGGAGCAGGACCAGTCCGTCAACTTTCTCATTGGGAACCTCAGCAATTGGATGGTCTCATTCTTATATACAGCGGTCCTCAAGATGTTTCAAGAGCTGACTAAGAGAGTACAAATGTTGGAACGCTCGAAGTAAGAGTTTACCCCGGACACTCAGGGTGACAAGTCTTAGAAGAGCAGAAAAGACGACAACCGTAAAAGTGTGAGCTCCAACAAGACCAATGCCTTCAATGCATCCGACGGTGAAGATAAAAGAAAGGCGGGTGGATCAAAAACAGGCCGGGCTTGAAAGCCAATACTAGGAGAGAAGGGCCTTCCCTAGAGGAGAAGAAGAACAGGGTTTACTCTTTCAGAAGGGATAAGGTCCGCAAGCTATTCAAAAATGCCTTGAACAACGGTCTACAATTGCCGGAGTCGAAAAGACCTCATTAAGCAAAAATGACCGACAATTCTCTATTTTGCCCGTGCTATCGGGTAGTGAGCCATGCGATCGAAGATTGCTATATTTTCAAAGACTGGGTCGAGAAGCAGTACAAGACTGGGGAGATCGAATTGTCCAAGAGTGTGTTGGTGAACAATCAAGCTACAACCACTAACTTTTTATAGACACAAGCTGAAGCCTTCTGGGAGTAGACAGCTGAACCCGCTACCCTGAGAAATGAAACTGGCTCGCCGCACCCTCCATGGAGCATGCACATGTCCAAAAAGACGAAGAAGATGTTAAAATTGCTTCAGATCGAGCCCAGAACTGAATGGGAAGGGAAGAAGAAGCCCACCATTCCAGCTGCCAATTCGACTCAATCAGGCCCAAAGTCCAAAAATCTCAAGAAGAAGAAAAGTGCGGCTCGACATGAAAAAGAGTCTGTGGAGAGATTGACCATTCAAAAGTACATCGATTCTCTCGAAGACTATGAACAAAAGGAAAGAACTCTGATTCAATTGAAGGAGTTTTTTCCCGTAGAAGCAGCTGAGATTCTGGAAGAGCTGGAAGGAAACTCAAATGATGAGGTCCCTGTCGTGACCTGCTACGTCATCCACCTTGGTAGCGACTCTGAGGAAGATCTTTGTTTTCCTGAAGAGGACGAGGAGCTCACCACGAAGGCCAACCAAATCCAGCTCAAAAACAGCAGAGCTCTACCGCCAAATCAGGGCAACGCCCTAAAAGGAAAGAAAAAACAAGTCGCTAATGAAGAAAAGTGCGGAGAGCCGGCTCATGAAAACTCGAGTCCTTCCTCAGTGGACTATAATTTCTTGGCCCATCTTCGGAAGCTTTCGTCTCTCCTGAGCATCTACGATACCTTGGTCCTATTTAAAGAGCTTAGAGATGTTCTTATTCACGCTCTACAAAACCCTAGCAATACCAGGCTCACTTTCCGAAAATTAATATGAAAGAAACCCAGTACACTCTGCACACGGCTGCGGTCACATTTAAAGATGAAGACATCCTATTAAGAACAGCTGAGCATAACCGGCCGCTTTATGTGATCGGGTACAGCGACGGAGATCGGATTAATCGCATATTGATTAATCCGGGATCCTCAGTGAACATCATGAACTTGCGGACTCTGAAGAGTTTGTCAATGGACGCCCGACACCTATCAAGGGAAAGAATTGTCATTCAAGGCTTCAATCAAAATTGCCAGCAAGTTCTGGAATCTATAGCTCTACCGATCAGGTTCGGGGACCAACAAACCACCAAGATATACGTGATCGACGCCGAGACGTCTTATAAAATTCTCCTGGGACGGCCGTGGCTTCACGATTACGGTCCGTCAACTCTCCATCTATGCATGAAGTATACCAAAAATCGTGAAGAAAGACGTATTGACGGAGACATCGAGCCATTCGGTGTGCATGAAGTACGATATGAAGATTCTCGGTATTTCGTGAACCCCCAAATACTGAGACACGACTGACCAAAGACAGAACGGCTCCAAAACTCAAAAGCAAATTTGAGCCGGCTATCACTTTCAAAAGAAAAAATCCCTAAGTGCGTCCGCGTTTCGACAGTGACACTGATGAATCCAACGCTGGAAGTCCATCCTTCCATAAAACTCGCCCTCATTTCGGTAGCAATACGGACGAGTCTGATACTGAAGGCCCATCCGGCAGCAAAATTTGCCCTCATTTCGACAACGACACCGAAGAATCAAAAGAAGAGGACCCGTTTTGCAACAGCTATACAAATTGGGCCCTCATACAAAAAGCAAAGCTAAGAGAGACCTTTGAAGTTACGAAAGGGTCCCTAGCTGTCACAAAGGTGCCAGAGCAGATGTGCAAAGAGCTTGATACGTTGTCAGTTTCTACCGTGGACCAGCTGAAAAACTTCTACATTCCCAGGAGGAAAAGTGGATAGAAGGGTATCCTGTTTTATGGGTCAAATCCTGTCATGCACCTGGACGATTTGTCTGTCACGTGCCTTCCATATGAAAGAAGCATAAGAGCCGTCCTAAACCCCGGATATTATGCGCCCGAGATGCGGGAATATTTTAAGAAGCGCGGATGTCGGTTATATCAAACGGACTCCGAAGCGAAATTTTATGAGGGGTTATGGCATCCGTCTCAGGTCCGAGCATTCATCGATGGACGAATCCCAGATAGACGGGGCATAGGTTTCATTCAACTTGACATCAAAGTATACTACATGATCTATGTTGGTGAAGCCAGCGAAGAGTCAAATGATGAAGACAAGCTAGCCGAGCCAGAAGAAGCCCCTCGAGAGCTCGAAGATGGCGGACAAGCAACCTTCGATGAGCTAACCGAGATTGATTTGGGAACGCCCGATAATCCAAGGCCGACCTACATAAGCCCACTTTTGTCAGAGGTAATGAAAGAGCAGATAATCGACTTGTTGCATCAGTTCACCGACTGCTTCGTGTGGACGTACAAAAAAATGCCTGGTCTCTCCCCTGAAGTGGCCGTGCATAAGCTGGCTATATCTCCTGATGCCAAACCAGTCAAACAAGCTCCTCGAAGAATAAAAAGGGAGCTGGAAGAAAAGGTCATCGCGGAAACCAAGAAACTTATCGATGCCAGTTTCATCAGAGAAGAGAAATATGCATACTGGATTGTATGCATCGTCCCAGTGAAAAAGAAGAATGGGAAGATCCGAGTCTGCGTCGATTTCAGAGACCTTAACAAAGTATGCCCTAAAGACGACTTCCCGTTACCGGTCATAGAAATGATGGTCGACGATACTTCAAATTATGAGTTGTTCACCTTCATGGATGGCTCGTATGGATACAATCAGATAAAAATGTCACCTGAGGATGAGAAGCATACAACATTTCAAACCCCGATCGGCGTATACTATTACAAAGTGATGTCGTTTGGACTGAAGAACGTAGGCGCCACATATCAAAGGGCAATGACCAAGATCTTTGACGACTTAATCCATAAAGCTGTCAAATATTATGTCGATGACTTGGTCGTCAAGGCTAAAGTCAAGGCCGATCACATCCAACATCTCAGGACAGTTTTCACCGGACTGAGAGAATATGATCTGAAAATGAATCCTTTAAAATGCGCTTTCAGCATGTCATCAGGGAAATTCTTGGGCTTCATAGTTCGACATCGGGGGATCGAAGTTGACCCATCAAAGATAAAGGCCATTATGGAGATGCCTCCTCCAAAGAATCTGACGCAGTTAAGATTCTTTCAAGGCAAGCTCGCTTACATACGAAGCTTCATCTCAAATATATCGGGAAGATGCGGGACTTTCTCGAAGCTCATGAAGAAAGGAGCTCCTTTCATCTGGGAAGTCGAATGTCAAGAAACGTTCGAAAATATCAAATATTACCTGTTGCACCATCCAGTGCTTATTGCTCACATTCCAAATAAATCGTTGATTCTCTATACTGCCGCACTAGATGAGTCACTCGGTGCACTCCTCACCCAGTACAATGAGAAAGGAAAATAAAATGCCCTCTACTACCTCAGTCGAACGTTAGTCGGGATGGACCATAACTATGCCCTGATCGAAAAGCAGTCCTGATATTCACCGTGAAGAAGCTAAGACACTATCTTCTCGCCCATTGGGTTATGCTGATCTCCAAGGTCGACCCGCTTAAACACTTAATGACCAAAACAGCTTAGTCGGCAGAATGGCAAAATGGGCTATCATGCTGCTTGAGTTCGACATAGTCTATACTCCTCAAAAAGTAGTAAAAGTGAAAGCCCTTGCCGACTTCCTTGCAGCTCATCCCATACCAAAAGGGTCGCCACTCACTTGCAAGTTACCCAATGAACAGGTGCTGCATCTCGAAGATAACGAATCATGCTTGGAGCTCTACTTCGATGGGGCCTCATCAATAAGGAGCTCCAGCAAATCAAGCATCCCGCAGATAAAAGTAGGGATAGGATTGGTGTTCATCACGCCATTGATGGGAACCCTTCTACATTTTTTTGCTCTCACCGAGTCTCGCACAAACAACGAGGCTGAGTACGAAGCTCTGATAGCTGGTTTGGAGCTCGCCATAGAAATGGAAATCCTTCGGCTATGGGTCTATGGTGATTCCCAGCTTGTCGTTAACCAAGTAAGCGGCGACTATAAGATATACAGACCCGAGTTAGCTTGGTACGGAAGCCGAGTAGTGGAGCTTATGAAACGGTTCACCCACATTGAACTGATGAGAGTTCACAAGGCGTTGAACAGAAAAGCCGACGTACTCGCTCGCTTAGCCAAGGAACTGGCTGATCCCGATATGGATGAGATACTGATAACAGTCAGAAGCTGGCAAATTCTACCTCCTATCTCTTTGCTTGAAAAAGGAAGCGTAGAACAAGAGAACAATTCTGCCGAAGAAGCTCTGATCATTCAACACGAGCCCGATTGGAGAGAACCCTTCATAGAGTACCTCCGATACGATAAGCTGCCTGAAGAAAAATTTGCGAGGATTCAGCTGAAGAAGAGAGTTCTCCGATACATATTTGTAAATAATACGCTATACCGCAGATCATATAACCAACTCTGGCTCAGGTGTCTGTCATCGACCAAAGCCCAAAAAGTCATGTAAGAAGTTCACTCAGGCGTCTGCGGAGCTCACCAGTCTGACCGCAAAATACGGCTTCAAATCAAATGGCTTAGATATTACTGGCCTGCCATGATAAGGGATTGCGAAGAGCATGCAAAGAAATACCACCTCTGCCAAATTCACGGTGACTTCATTCACAAGCATCCAAATCCGCTGCTTCCTACGGTGGCGTCATGGCCCTTCGAAATTTGGGGCACCGACGTAGTTGGTCCAATTGATCCTCCGTCATCTAAAGACCACTGGTTCATATCGGCCGCAACTGACTACATCTCTAGGTGGGCTGAGCTATCCCGCTAAAAGAAGTCAAGACAAAACATATTCTGACGTTCTTCCGGTATAATATTTTATACCACTTCGGTACACAGAGAAGAATCATATCTGACAATAGGCCTTCTTTCAAGGTTCGCTACTTAGCACAAGATAGATTAGATATATTCCTCCATCTATAATCCAAGAGCCAATGGGCTAGCCGAACCTTTCAATAAAACTCTATGCAAACTCCTGAGGAAAAATACTTCAGCCAACAAGAGAGACTGGAATCTCAAGCTCCACAAGGCATTGTGGGCATATCATACCATGCACCGTACTCCAACCCAGTCCACTCCATACTCATTACTTTTCGGAGTGCAGGCAATCCTCCCCCTCGAATTCGAAGTTTCAAGCTTGAGAATGGCCGTCCAGCACGATTTGACGGAGGAGGAAAATGTCCTCCTTCAGCTCGAAGAGCTCGACGCCCTCAAAGAAAAAAGGCTCACAGTACAGCAAAATCTGGAGCTATACCGAGCCCAAATATCACGGGCCTATGACAAGATGACCCGTCTCCGAGCTTTTAAGAAAGGCGAGTTGGTGTTGGTCCTAAAAAGACTGGTCATCCCCAATCGACATGCCAAGGGAAAATTCGAGCCAAACTGGAAAGGACTATACGTCATCGAGAAAGTGTTTGATGGAGGATCCCACCAACTGATAAATGCCGAGAGAGAAAGGCCCATGCCACCCATCAATGGTCGATATCTTAAGAAATACTATGCGTGAATGCTCCAAGTTGCAGACGAATTGAGCACACAGGCCCTACGGTCTGGATCATATATCCTGTAAAACCGTATAAAATCTACGGGCGCAAATGACCCCTGTCTCCCCCAAGTCCTACTGGCAAGACTACATCTGAGATTTTACCTCTGATACCAAAAAAAGGTATGTCCACAAGCAAAATGGATACGGATGAAAACCCGAAAGGGCTCCGTGAGTAAAAACAGCAGGACTGCCAGCGAGTTTGTGAAAACCCGAAAGGGCGCAAACTCATGAAAGGAGATGAAATACACTCGCAAAGTCCTCTCGGTCTTGTGAGGAGAAAATCCCCGTGTGAGATCCTTACGACTCACAAAGGAGCAACACATTTAGGAATCCCTACGATTCCTAGGGAGAAAATACACCTGCAAGATCCTTTCGACTTGTGGGGAGAAAATGCATTTATGAGACCCTTACGGCTCATAAAATTGAAAAGCCTTAGGTGATAGGAATCTAAACCTATCTCTTAAGCCATCGTTCCTCAACTGGTAACGGCAAATGATGAGTCGCTCCTGGCATTACGCTTCAGTGTTAGCGGTGCTGATACCGACCCAAAACCCAAATCCCAAGTTTTCCCAACGGCAAATGATGAATCGCTCCTGGCATTACGCTTCAGTGTTAGCGGTGTTGATGCCGACCCAAAACACAAATCCCAAGTTTTCCCAACGGCAAACGATGAGTCGCTCCTGGCACTACACTTCAGTGTTAGCGGTGCTGATGCCGATCCAAAACCAAATCCCAAGTCCTCCCAGGGAAAATGATGAGTTGCTCCTGGTATTATTCCAGTGCAGCAATACAGATGTTAAACAAAATCCAAATTCCAAATTCCTCTCAAATTCAAATGTCCCGCCGAGCAAGGAAAAAAAATCAAACAGATCAAATCAACATCCCACCCGGTAGTACTTCTAAGCTCAAAAGTTCCGCTGGATGAGTAGGAAACTCCCAAAACAAATCAAATCTCGATACTGTAGAAAGCGGAGCAAGTCAAATCAAATCCCGACACCGCAGGAAGCGGAGCAAGTCAAATTAAACCCCGACACCATAAGAAGCGGAGCAAGTCAAATCAAGCCTCGACCGTCCAAGTCGCTAAAAGGGCAGCACTGACGTCCAAGTCACTAAAAGGGCAGCACCGAACGTACAAGTCGCTAAAATGGCAGTATCGAGCATCCACGTCACTAAAAGGGCAGCACCGACCGTCCACGTCGCTAAAAGGGCAGCACCGATCGTTCAAATCGCTAAAATGGCAGTATCGACCGTCCAAATCGCTAAAAGAGCAACCCCGACCGTCCACGTCGCTAAAAGGGCAGCACCGACCGTCCACGTCGCAAAAAGGGCAATATCGACCGTCCACGTCAGAAAAAGGGCAGTATCGACCTTCACGTCGTCAAAACGAGAACCAAATAAAGTTAACCTCCATGCGAAAGAAGATCCATCAATTTTATGCACACGACCCATATATATGGTGTGCATTTATTGATGGGGCACTTTGTTGGGGTCAAAAGTAACACCCCGATAGACTAAGTCAAAGTCAATCAACCCCCAAGCCAAGTGGGCCCAAGCCCAAATCAGGACCAAGTATAGAAGGGGCCGGCTCTATGCCAAGAATAAAGCAATAAATTAGTTTAATGCGATTTTTTTTAGAAATTAAATCCAAAATGTGTAGAAAGCCATAAATTAAATCCAAAATGTGTATGAAAAATGAACAGGAAGCCAAAATTTTGTAAACACCATAACTTATGTGCGAAAAGAAATAAGCACATAAGTGGCACAAGTGCCATTTGGCAAACCCCAAAGGGCTATATGTAAAGTGTGTAGCCTATAAAGGCAAACATGATGAAAAAATCAATAACAACTTTTCATTCTCTCAAAAATTAGGATTCTGTGCCTCTTTCTTCTTCCTCAAGATTCTAAATCTTCTCCCTTTTTTTGAATTAAATTAAGAGTTTAACTCTTATTTTTCCAAAAAGAAACAGTTTAACACCATAAAACCCTTGAAGGGAAGCTCGGATCTTCCATCAAATCTCTAAAATGGGAGATTTTTAAGTCTCACCTCCTTTTCTCCAAGATCCAGCCAATAGAGGGGAGAAAGAAGGAGACACATCTCCAAAAATCTCACTTTGGAAAGATCCTAGGCTTAAAAGAAGATCCAGGGCTAAAAGGGAGAAGAAAGGGGTCCCTTTTGATCATCTCCAAAGATTTCTGAGAGTTTTAACGCCATTTATCAAAATCTTATGTAGTTTAACTCCATAAATAAAATTATTTTGGGAGTTTAGCTCCACTCAAAATCTTTTGGAGTTTAACTCCATAAATAAAATTGTTTTGGGAGTTTAACTACATAAAGATAAAAATCCTTCCCTTTTCTGAGAGTTTTCATAGTCTCTCGGGAGTTTAACTTCTAATTCCGGGGCTAAACCCCTTCTTTCTGCAGGCGCCCAACGCCCACATACCGGGCGCGTGAGGCGCCGGCGTCCAGGGCCCATGCGTTCTTAGGACACTACTCATCTCTCGTTTCTTATACACTCCACACTCAAAACGCGTCCCCCGTTAGAAAAAATTTCTAACGGACGCTACCCCGCCCGCACCCCACAAAGGGGCTGCTAGCCCCCTTGATGCCTAGCCCGCTATCCTGGTAGCGGGACTCCCGTAAACTCTGCGAGGCCCCCGATATGCCCAAAATCCCTCAAGACACACATACGCATACTGCACATTGAGTTCGCATGACTAGTTAACCCGTTAATCGGAGGTTCCTTTACTTCAAAGGCGAAGGGTAATTAACGGCAGCTTAGTCCACAGCTGCCGAAAATTCGAATCTCCATAATCAATAAATCATGGCCTACCCTAGGCAGGGAGAATCTGTGTACACCTGACAAGCGATGCGCATTCCCATCTCAATAGGGTGACGAAAAACACCCTACAGTTCTGTACAGCGGCAACGACAGTGGCAATGAGGAACTCAGGTTGTGCTGTGGCTATGTCGATGGTTGCAGCAGCGCTCAGGCAATGGACGGCGACGCATAGGGCTCAAGCGGCAGGTAGGAGCTTGGTTGAGTGATTGTCGGGGCTTGGTGATGGAGGTGGCTCTGGTGGTGATAGGTACGGTGATGCAAGGAGGTCGTTGGGGTTGGTGGAGGTGCTCGGGAGGAGTGGATGGTGGCTGTTAGATGTCGCTGGCAGTGATCGTCAGCAGTAAGGAGTTAGAGAGGGAAAGAGAGAGAGGTTTTGAGTTTTGAGAGAGGGGGAAGTTATGGGAGAGGGGGAGCTCGGAGGGAGGCTGGTGGTGTGCGGTGAAGTTGTGGGGGTCGTGGTCGATGGAGGAGGGTCGATGGTGGTGCTGGGGGGTTGAAGGTGATAGGATCGAAGATGACGAAGGCGAGGTCTTAGTTGATAGCAAGAGATGGTAGCGGCAAAAGGAGGCAAGGAGGTGGCTCGTCGGAAGAGTTGGTCGTTGTGGTGTGAGGTAGTGCACAGCAGTGAGAGGAGGCCAGCGGTGATGGGTGCAGTGGGCTCGGGTGCTTAGAGGATGATGCAGCTATTCAGGGTTGGTGGCGATGGAGGAAAGTGTTGGTGGCGTCGTCGTCGTGGAGGTGTGGATGAGGGGAGTTGTCAGCGTCGATGGAGGCTACTTGGTGGTGAGACGGTTGTGGGTAGGGAGAGGTAGAGGGAGAGTTTGAAAGAGAGATAGGGTGAGAGAGATAATGAAGGAAAGAGAGTGAGAAAGAAGGAAATTAGACGGCGAGAGAGACGTTAGAGTGGGGAAGCTGATCGCGGAGATCGTGGGGGAGAGGGAGAGCACGGGTCTTCAGGGAGCGTTGGCGAAGATCGCGGGAGGAGCCGTTGGGGGGGGAGCGGTTTCGAAAATGAAGGAGAAATAAAGAGGAGTGAGAATGAATACGAGCGGAAAGAGAGAGGGGAGAGAAGGGCTGAGGTTAAGGTTCGGGTTTGGGTTTTGGGGGGGCTGAGGGTTTGGGCTTGGGATGAAAAGAGAGGAGAGATGGATGGGCCGGGATGGGTAGAGTTAGGATTATGATTTTAAATCAAGGTAAGAGTTTAGAAATTATGTTTTAGAAAAATATGGAGAATTATATGAAAAATTTGGGAGAAAATATTGGGAAATTATTATAAAAAAATACGGATAGAAAACAAGATAATGCGTTTAGAATCTTAATAGAATTTAAGGTTTAAGAAAATAGAAGAAATAAACTGTAAGGGAAATATAAATGGGAATTATATACATGAAATTATTGAAAAATATTTATTCAAATACGAATTCAAGTGAGACCGGTTATTACACTAAATAAGGCAGACGGGGATGTTGCTATATTCCTTTTATCTCCAAATTTTTATTATTTGTGAGCCCCAAAAATTATTAGAAAGTCTCTAATTATCTTTTGTTTTATCTGTTTTGATAATGAAATTTCAGCTTTGAATCCCATCTGAGGACGACAAAAATCAACGATCCAGATCAATCCTTATCACGGTCCACGAATCAAACGTGGGCCCCACGAAATAACAGCCGGGCCGCGATCCAGCTTTAGGAGCTCGATGGGCGTACTACCAACGTGAAGTCCTGTTCTTATCAGTCCAGCCCATATAACACCAAACAGTTTTTCACACCAATCAACCACTTCGTGTTCTATTTTACAAGTGGGACCCACTCGTGCTGTCCCTTGACACGTCATCAAGCAGCAGAGGGAACTGCAGCGGATCCGCTATATCGCCATGTGGAATTTTGAAACGAAGAAAAAGAGACGTTGGTTTTTTACTAATATTATTTCTAAAATATTGCTATTTGCAAATAAATACTTAATTTACGGTTAGAGATTAAGTCCCTCTCTCTCGCTCTCTCTCTCTCCATTAATTCTTCAACTACGCACCTCTCGTTCGTTATCCTTCACTCAATTCTCTCTGTCTTCTCTCTCAAACCCTAACCCTAACCCTAACCCTAACCCTTATGGCTTTGCCGAGGACTAGAGGATTCTAGTTGGGGACTTCAGTCTCCTACTCGAGGTTCGAACCCTTTGCCTGAACTGAACTTAGGGTTTCCTGTAGGCTGCTCATTTCCTTCTAAAATTAGGGTTTTGGAGAATTTGAATGAAATGTTGATTGATATGTGATGCCTGGAGTGTTTTCTCGTAATCGAGCTTCACTTTTTCTTTTAATTTGTGTACAAATGTTTTGGATGAATTGCCTAAAGGTGAGATCTTTTGATGAATTAAAGCCGCTAATGCTTTTTTTATGTGAAAAACAGATGAATTTTTTTGCGTGGTTGTAGAGGAATTTAGATGTGTTTGAAGCTTACTTGATCAGGTATTCAGAAATGGGTAGTGATAAAGGAGGCACAAAGAGTGGTTGGAATACAAAGTCTCGAAAGAAATTGTTTTCAGGCGGATCAGTTTCGCCTGGTAATTATTCTTATCTTTAGCTTATGGTTGTCAAATCTTAAGGACGTAATTGGTTTTTTATGAAAGAAGTGAGAATCAAGAAAGCAAGCATTTGAATAGCTTCGGTTTTGCTAATTGTTAGGTTGGTTGATTTATGAATATAATGCAACATTTGATGAGTGCTAGCTGATAATGTTACATGAAAATCTTAATTGTTTCAACTTAGAACTACATCCTACAGAATCAGACCTGTTGCATATCCTACACAATCCAAGTCACTGTGATACTCTGCCCATCCTTGTTTAGGCCATCAAGCCTCATCATAACTTCGGAGTTTTGGTGCACCGGCAGAGACTTTAAAATGATATCAGAGCTAATGCAGGGCGTGTATTTAAAAAGGATTAATTGGGGGGGGGGGGGGGGGATATAACTACTCAGAATCCCAGGTTTTGACCCATAAAAAGGGCACTCAAACTGGTAGAATCCCTCAATTCTCATTATAACTTTGAGTTGTGGTGCTGGTAAGGGCATTGGTGCTGGTAAGGGCATTAAGACTAGCTAGCTAAAGCTTTTGGTAAACTAGTAACCAACATGCTGAAGTCACATAATTTTTTTTACATTGTGTTTCACCTTGTAGACAGCACGAAACAGGAGAAGAGAAGTGAAGATAATTTATCAACAACACGGCGATTGGTGTGTATCTTTTCTTTTTATTCAGAGATGAGAGCTTAGTATGATATCTTTGTGTACAGACTTATTTTCTCAATTTTGTAGGTTGAAAATGATGAGATTATTGTAATATCATGTGGAAAAGGAACTAGCGATTACAGTTGTACATCATCAGTGACTGATGAAGTAGGATTGGCCCATAGAGCCCCAGGAGTAGTAGCAAGGCTTATGGGATTGGATTCGATGCCCACAACAGGTGTTTCTGAACTCAATTCCACGCCATTTTTTGACAAGAAAAGTCTTAAAAGAAGCCTGAATTTTACATTAATGATCGATTCAGTCACATAGTTAGGAGACCAATAGAGCTGAGGTCTCATAAAATGCCGAGCAGCCCAATTGAAAGATTTCAGACAGAAACTTTACCGCCAAGGTCGTCTAAGTCTCTCCCTATTACCCACCACAAACTGCTATCCCCAATTAAAAACCCCGGTTTCATCTCTGCAAAGAATGCAGCGCATGTAATGGAGGCGGCAGCAAAAATTCTCGATCCTAGGAATCAGTCAAGTGGCAAGTGTAAAGTTCCATCATTTGGGCAATCTTCTATTCCCTTGAGAGTTCATGATTCGAAGGAGAATGTGATGGTTTCTCAGTCTCAGAGAAAGTCAAGGATTCTCGAATCGCCTAAAACTCCTTTTGATTCAACTGATTTTATTATTAAAGGGCAACCCTTGAATACTAGTGACACCAATCCAATTGATGCAAAGGGTAAGGGGAAATCCATCTCTTTAGCAATGCAAGCCAAAGTTAATGTCCAGAGAAGAGAGGACTTAAGCTTGCCGTCTAGGATGAATTCATTAAGCCAAAAAGACCATGATGAGGGTAATATTGACCAGTTGTTGAAGAGACAACCAATAACACAAAAGAATAAGCAGCAGAAAAAGCCATCAACAACCAGCACTTCAGGTGTTCTCAGACAAAATAATCAGAAGTAGAATTCCATGTCGAGAAAAGGCAATATTTATCAAAGCAAGCTATGTCTAACCAGCAAAGTAGAAAAGTTCTAGCTCAAGATGTTACCTCAACAAAGAAGAAGACTTCAAATAAGCTGTTTGGAAATTCATCAAGTAATAAGGACTTCCCCCGAAAGAATAGATTGATTCAGCAAGGTTTCGTTACTGAGAAAAGTAGATTCATAGATGATGTTTTGGTCGATAGGCACCAAAAGTGTGTTCAAACTAATATTGTAACAGACGAACATTCATATTCAAGATGGAAAGCAATAAATAGAAGCGATGGCTCTGATGTAGTGTCCTTTACATTCACATCCCCTATGATGAAACCAATGTCTGGAAATCAGTTCTCCATGCAATCGGTGGAAAAATTGGATGAAGGGAACATGTATTGCTTTGATACTTGTAACCAAAAGAATGATGAAAATGCAAATGACAAGAATCTATCCTCTCATGGTCTTAATATTATAAATGGTGATGCCTTGGGTCTTCTTTTGGAACAGAAACTGAGGGAATTAACATATGGGGATGAGCCATCTTATGTTGGCACTCACAAAGATGATAGTTTTACAGCTTCTTCAACTGTATCCGATCTTGATACCATCGACTCTGATTCAGTAGAACATAGAGATCAACACGGTGGTGTATATGGCTATGGTGTCTCTTCAATCGATGGTCATGTGTTTGGAGCGAGCAAGCTGCAGGTATTCCGTGTTTTGCTTAATTTATATTTTTTGAACTCAGATTTGCTGAGATCGCACAATGAAGTATTTTTATTTGAGTTTGTAAAAATATAGTCAGTAAAAAATTTAATCACTTAGGAAGTGAGTCAGATTTGTTATATTTTGGAGGAATTCCAGTCTATTGTGGGGAGATATTACTGTAAATAGTAAAAAAAATTCCAAAAAAAGAAGAAGAAACATTTGTATTTTTTGTTGCTTTTAGTTTTTTTAAAAGACACCTCTGGGTTACATCAATTGGGTAAGTTGTTTGTATCGTCTTATTGAATGATAATTCAAATAGTTTTATCTTAATATCGCTGTCAAGCAGAAGGATAATCAACTTTCTTGCTATCATTACTTCATGTTCATACCCCCATCCACCTCACAAGTACATAGATACTACACTAGTGCCTTCATAAATATATGCCGATCCACTTTCTAAATATGACCTGTATCAAATGACTCTACAAGGATTTTACATTTTTCCACTGATATAGTTGTTCTCAAGAGGGAAATGGATTACGCAGTTGTATGAAGAATTTGCGTGTGGCCATAATACATGGTTTGTACTTTGAAACTACTACCCACTCTTGCTTGGGTATGAAGATTTGCTCTCTCCCATGAAGAATGCCCTTCCCTTTTTGAGATAATATATTTTTTGAATCAGAAGGTTTGATTTAGGACCGCTCCCCTCTCCTAATTAAATTCTCTTCCCTTGTTGATTGTGTTTCTTGAACTTGTGAATTGTCACAATTTCTGTGCCCTAGAACTCTCTAACCTTTTAAAAGAAGAACCCTGTTATAAAATGTATAAAAAGAAATTATTATTAAAAAATTTTAGCTACCTACCTTCAACCTTCATGTAAATTCAAGTGCGTGTATATAATAGTATAATACCATGTCATGTTCTCATATTTTTCTTGTACGTGAGTACGCTTGATTGCACAATTAATCTGCTTCTAACTTCTATAATATTGTAGAATTGTATACTTGTGACGTTTGATCACTGTATAATAAATGCAACCATCCTGTTCTGGACATGCACATAACAAGTGTTTTGTTGGGTTTTGTTATTCATTCACATAATCAAACAACACGCTCCTGATGATGTGCCTTCAATTTCTTTTCAGGCAGTGGAGGAATGAAGCAGCAGCAGCAGCAGCAGAGAAGCAAAAAAGGAGCTTGAACATCAAAATGCAAGCAACTTCTTCATACTCGAAGCCTCTTCTTCAAATGATATCTTCTACTTAACTGAAAGCTCGGACAGCACTGATGGTAAATAACAAGATCAAGTTGTCAGTATGCTGTTAGTATGTGAACTTTTCCTTCGGCTCTCACCTTAAATTTGGAGTTTTGTGGGTAGCAGGTATCTTAAGATGGTACTAGATCTCAGACATCTAGTCTATATCTCATTGTACTTGTGTTTAAAGATCTGATAAAAATAAAGGGTTAGTTGTACAGAACACCCCAGCAGTTTTCCATTGTATAGAACTTATACCCCCTCAAGTGATTTATTAATATAAACACCCTCTATGTTCATCGATGAATGCTAAATAAAAATTAAAAAGAATTCTCAATTCTACTCTGAACAAGAGAAACAAAATTCAAGAGTTAAATTATACAACCTGTTTATAATTAGGCACCTAATTGAAGGATTGCCCATAAATTTATTTTATCGAATGGATCGGGCGGGCTACCTGTGGGCAAGTCATAGGGGTTACTGCAGGTTATGTGGATCAAACAGGCACATGAAAAGTGCCTAATTATAAACAGATGCTAAAATAAGCACCTAAGGCTTGATCCTTCAACAACAATAAGTTTACGGGTAATCCTTAGATTAGGTGACCTGGCCACCCACTTACAAAGCCATAAGTTAAAAGGAGAAAATATATAGCAAGTGCGGTACATGCTAATTGGGGTTTGCCCAAGATGCAGGGGTAGGCACGTTTTAAAGGAGGGAAGAAATATAGGTTGGTTAATAATTTTTTACGTGACCTGGATCACGCCAAGATGTTACCTTCCGTTGATCTGCTGATGTCGGCGATAGACGGCTGAGATTGGATCAGGAGGCCGGCTCCTGAAGCGTGTGGATCTCAATGTGTTTGAGGTTGGTTGGGCCGAGCTACCTGCAAGGAAGTCCCGGGGTGGTTGTACCACCGAGGACCCACCGACGGTCAAGTTAGAGAGAAAATCCCGAGCAGAGTAACGGCTTAGTGGAGTAAAAATGGCTTACTTGAACCGTCTGAAGAAGGGGTTTATATAGCGGTGGCAACAGGCAGGCAGGCGCGAAAATCAAGCCGGCCATTACGCTCCTGACGTCACGCCCGCGTGATGGGCGGGATCTCCCATTAATGGCGAGACATGCTCGTTAATGGGGGATCGTGATGGCGTGGAACGCGGGATGTGGCCGGCGGATATCTCGCGCATGGCGAGATTCGCGTGATGGCGGTTGCGCCTGTGAGCGGTGTCGTTGGTCGGTTGATGAGACCGAGAAAGATGACCTCGGTGGGAAAGCCCGCGGACAAGCGGAAGAGCCGAGTTATCTTGGTTCTGCGGTAGCCCGGAGACGAGCTATAAGGCCGAGGAGGCCAATTGTGCAGGAGGCTCGAAGGTGAGCCAAAGTTTGTTTGTAGGACGGGCACAGGAGTGGTCTGGTCAGCCACTGTAGGTCCTCTCTTATGAGCTTTGGGACATGTCATCTGCCACGTGTCATGATCTGGGAGATCACCGATATCGAGCATCATCATTAGCCCCCCACTCTCGTCCCGACCAGCTGACGGGTCGGGTCGAGAGTGGTCTGCCGGGTCGCCCGAGGTGGGCTCCTTCTCGAAGATATCGTAGGGGCGTGTTCCCGGAAAATCTGTTGTATTTTCTGGATAACGCCAGCGAATCAGGGGTGAGATCTCTACATTAAAGAGGGTGCGCCGGATAGGGCGTAAGTCCACTGAAGCGACAGTCCATGTGCCGGGTGCTGGTTGGCTGATGCGACGGGATGGGCCGCAAACCTCTGGCGTCTGATGGGATACGGCCAATGCGCGTGCGACGGGTGGAGCGATCGTGGCCGTTGAATGCAACGAACCGTTTCGGCGGGAGATGACTGTCGCCGTAGGATGTGTATGCTGGCAGCTATAAATAGAGGTGGGGTCCGCTTGAAGGCCCATATCTCTTCATATTTTCCTCGTTCTGCGTCTTGTTAGTTCGGCGCTCTTCTTTTTAGATCGGATCTCTGCGTTTTCTCTCCTGAGGACTTCTCTCCACCAGGTTAGATGTCTTCTTTTTCTTTCTTCTGCTTCTCCTCCTTCTGAGTCGAGCCTGCCTCTCCCTTTGGCAGGACAAATGGATCGATACAGGACTCTTGGTGCCCTCGGTGTTCAGTCCCGGAGGGGGGTCGGTGGTGCGGCCGTGCCTCCAGCTGATTCGAGCTCCGCACTAAATGTGCCGCCGACGGCGGGGCCATCTTCCTCGTCATGAGCTCGCGATGATTGTCCCGGCGGTGGCCAAAGACGTCTACGGGTTCCTGAGCCCCAGACAAGGGATGCAGGAGAGGACGAAGATGGGTTCCTCTTAAGAGGAAGAGGACGGTCTCTCGCGCGCCACCGACGGAGACTTCGGAGGGGATTCCTGTGCAGGAGGGGGACGTCCATTTTGTAGTCCCGTCGGGGCTTTCCGTTGCTGCCAGCCTGCTCGCCGGTATGGAGGAGTCGGCCGAGGGCAAGATTCCGTGGGGGACCCTGAGGGCCCAAATGGCGGCTATAGCTCAGGAGGCAGTTCAGGTATGTACTCCCTCATGTGTTATTTCGAGCGCCCTTTCTTTAGTTCGAGCGTCTCTAAGTCTCTCTGCTGTTTTTCGTCAGGTCCTTCAGCACTGCGCCTTCGTTACTTGCATGGAGGCCGAGGTGTTGGATATAGTGCCATCAGAGTCAATTATTGGATCACAGGCACGTGATTGCAATGATTGAGGGAGGACCTATGCCGGTAGGACAGTCTTACTCGAGATGATAGTATGCTATCTGGTTTATCTTTATCATCGTGTACTGCTTCAGGTGACCTTACAGGTCACCATTGCACGTTGATAGAGCCCATAGGATTTTTTATTGACGGCCAGCAGTATGATGGCGATCATATACGTGGGAGCTGGGGTCTATAAGCACATCCTTAAAGTGGTCCCTAGTCGTGGGAGTTTCGAGACTGGGCATCGATACTCCATCAGTAGACTAGTGTATACAGTCGAGACTCCGACGAGGGGCGGTGGCCGGTCTCATAAGCCATTGGTGTCAGTTGGTTCACCTAAGATGTATACATGTGCTCATTGGGTTATGAGTACACCGGACATGACCCGCCGGGAACATGCTAGTTGGTATTATACCTGATGTCAGATAGCAGTTCTCTGGTGACATGTGTACATATTAGTTCATCGACCTGAGATCGTCATTTGTCTCGTGTGAGTTCCCACTGTGCTTTGATTACTACCCTACCACGGCTCAAAGGAGTCGTGCAAACATGTTTTAGTTGGGTACAGTCCCGAGCCACATGGAGGCAGTGAGCGGATTGGCAGGGGTTTCATCTCTCCCGGTATTGGGGGTGAGATCGCGCTGTGTCTAGGAGAGCCATTACACGAAGTTCTTGGCCAAGGCAGGAGATTTACTGGTAGGTATTCCAGTAGTATCTCAGGGTGTTCTGGGCTACATTCCGACACGACTTGTACCGCTTTAGGGGGTCTGACTTTTACCAACCCCCTAGGCCCGCCATGCGATGCTCATAGACGAACGGACCGGACTGTATGGATATTGTCACTGACAGGCTTAGTAGGGTGTCAGGATGAGTTCACTCATCGACCTCCCTTTTGGTCAATACCTGGTAGCCTGTTACGTACAGCTAGTACCACTGACGTGCTAGTGGTTAAATCCACAGCCAAAGTATTGACGAGTCTTTAGAGTCCCCCACAGACAGTTTCTCAAGTTTCGGGCGAAATGTTGTAGAGGCCGTATGATATATGGCAGGGTTCGATCTTATTCGTGCGGTAATGCACGGATCTTGATCGGACGGATCATACTAGTGGGCTTTGGTTTAAGCCGGATCCTAGTATTAGATTTGTTGGATTACTTTAGTCTCGTCGCATTCGCATTCAGTCGGAATGCGGATGCAGCTATATATATACAGGTGAGGGGTATCCTTGTGATCCGTCACGAGTTTACTTTAGATGCTGCCGTATCTTTTTGTTGTGCCAAACATTTGGATTAATGTTTGGATTGTGGAAATAATGAGCTAGAATTCATCATGAGATGCATTAATGTGACATGGACGTATATTATGACTCATGGTCTTTTTTTTTGAAAAATGTCACATTAGTGGATTGATTTGTGTTGATATGAGGAGAAGAGAGAGAGAGAAGGGGCTGCCTTGGGTGACCTTGGTCTTGTATTTTACTTCTCACTCTCTCTCATTTTCATCATATGAAAGAAAAGAAAAGAAAAGGGAAAATAAACCTCCTCTTCTTCGTCCTCCTCTAGCTCTTTATCTCCATCAATGGCAACACCTCTAACCTCCATCCAAGTCATGGATGCAAGAGACAAAGTGATCACAAACATTCTCTACAACACCTTGGACACGTCGGCTAGCACACTTCGTGCCCGAGTTGCTTCGGATGAAGCGGGAGCCCGTAAAAAGACTCGTAGATGTGGTGCCCTTTCCGACGAGGAGATCGAGACCGGAGTTGCCGTGAAGAGCTTGGGATGGTGGCCAAAGACCGAAGGACACGGATCGATCGGTATAGCTTTCTATCCCTTCTCTAGTTTGCTAGTTATAGGTTAATGGTTCGATCCGGGTTTTAAGCATACGATAGCGCCGGTTTCATGTTTTGAAAAGTTTTCGTTTCCGTATTTTGGCCTCGTTCAGACGGCTGGGGCGCTACCATAGACTTACATGGTATCATAGCCACGTTATTAACCTTTACTAGCTTGCTCTAACGTGTTTAGAACTTCGATCGGACGGAATTTCCAAAAACTGCATTTCCAATCATGAACTTTCTGTCGAATTTTTATTGTCGTCAAAAAATTATTTTGTGTATGTCAAAAGATCAGGCAGGGTTTTTTAAGAGAACTGAGAAAATTTAGTAGGCTGATTTAACTGTAGCGCGGCGGATCAGCGGCCGTAACCACGGTTTGGCCGCGGATCCGCCGCCGTACTATAGCCACAGTGCACGAAATTTTCTGAGGTGGTCTCTGACTTGGAAATGTGGTTTCTGGTATTTTTTGTTTGGGCCCAGATTTGTCTGAGTACTGGGTATTGTGCTTGGGGCCCACTTCGGGAATTTTGTCGATCGAAAATTTAAATATGTTAGTTCACAGTATTTACATTATATCTGCGACCGTGAATGTCATTTGATCGGTAAATCCTGTCTAATTGCTATAGCTCTTTTAGACGGATTTGCGAACGTGACATTCACGTTGATGTTCTGTGTTGTGCTGTGATGTTGTGGATTTGTCATGGTGGATAGCCTGGATGCAATGGTAGTACAGATTGGTTGTATATGTACATTTGATATTGCGGGGCGAGCGTCCGACATGTGGACTGCCGTCACTGCCTGTTTGTATATTATTTTTTTGGGGCACGACCGGGCTGAGGTCGATGTACCCGTTGTATATATTTTACTTTCTGTACTAGGATTACCCCGCGGAGGGGTGCACGGGTAGCCGGGTTCTAAAGGGCAACGGGCCCGCATCTCATGGCTTTGAGACGGAGGGGGCTTTACTCTAGAATTGGCGGGCTATTCGCCGCACTCGTAGGGGGTACAAGTTGACCCAAGGAGGGGTGCTCAAGTTACCGAATTCCGTGAAGTGCAGGGTGGTCCATTCACGTTGTTGAAGGGGGCTGCCTCGCTTCAGGTTTTGGCGGGTAACTTGCCGCGCCCGTAGGGGTCTAGGATTTCATTGCACAGGCTATCCACACGACCAGGGGAACGTCGGGTTTCAGTAGCGGCTCTATGAAACCCGGGGATCCCAGATATCTGTATTGTTCTGTGATGCTTATTACATTTCTGTGATGTTGCTTTTTATCACGCCTTGAGCGATTATTATATATTGATATATATACTAGTAGATGTTGTATATGTTTTACATCCGCGCTAGTCCAGTCCCCGCTCTGTCGTTAGTTAAGTAACCTAACGGGTGATGATGGGACCCAGTGGCGAATACGGATGGCATATACGTACATCATATTTTCGTTCTTTTGTGGTGTGATTAATTGATGGGACTGCATTGATTCGGATCAATGCAAGCTAAACAAACCTGTTTGATGTTGTTAAAACATTTTTCAAAAAGCTGTTATTGCAAGGACGTTCACTTTTGTTTTGCACAGTGGTATTCGGTTATGAATATCCAGCACCTCAGTCGACGAGGCAAGGGCCGAGATCCCTTCACCGGGAGTGACCCCTTGGACAGAAGTTTGCGTTAAGGTAGTAACTTCACTATAGTCGATTACTTTTTGCTTTGCATCGTGGTATTTAGTTGGAATATCCTGCACCTCATTCTACGGGGAAAGAGCCGAGATCCCTTCACCGGGAGTGACCTCTTTAGCAAAGGTTTTCGCCACTATATTTTTATAAAGCTATCCGGTTCCTTCAACGATATCAAGTTCATTACATTAAAGGTTTTTCGCCAAAAACCATTCGTAGCCCTCCGTCATTTCAGATGGGTAGCACTTAGTATTCATGCTATGTATGTTGGCCAAAGTCAAGGCATAGTGTATGGTAGCTATTTGTTATCTTTCTGCTGCATAGATAGATGCGTTGGTTTGGGACAGTCGTACTGCTTTGTTGGCCAAAGTCAAGGGTAGGTACGGGTGGGTTCAAATTAACCTGGATAATGACGGGTAGAACTTGATATGTGACTTATGATTTGTTGGCCAAAGTCAAGGTCATAAGAGCATGGGATAAAAATCACATCGGGGGTTTCTAAAGAAACTGAAACTTGCCAGATATGCGCATACCTTCTGGAGTGTGATAACGTGAGTGGATTCCATCACGTTATCATGCGATGATAGTTGGATCCCGATTCCCACTGATGAGTTGGTTTACTCCTCGGGTGATCCCGACTAATTCTTCTTTCAGGTTTGGAGGAGAATTTGAGATTACAGTGGGAGGTTTCCTGATTAGATAAAGTGATAACCATTCTGATCTAGGTTAGAGTGCACGCTGAGTGTTTCTTTTCTCTCTCTCTTTGGCAGCGACCATGACCCGACCCTTGACTATGACTCAGTGACCAAGTTGACCGAACTTTCTTAAAACACTGGCTTTTGAATTGTCTGAGTTGCATATCTCATTGCCACTCCTACTTTTATCCTTTTCTCCAGAACACCCCGTATTACTACGAACGTCCACTTCCATTGGATAAAACCATCGTATGGTTATATACGAACTCGAAGGAATTTATTCAAGGATGGTTTCCGGTTCTGGAGAAAACGAATAGGACTATTCAGTTGTCTTTTCCTTTTACCTTCTCTCAGGTTGCGAGTGTTCCTTGGATTAGGACGGTACACCTATTACGCTTATTGGATAGTCTTCTTCCAAACCATAGGCTGGTGCCGAACGGTAGGGAATGAAGAAAACCATTTAGCATAAAAGGTGTACAGAAGGTATTAAGTAAAGACAAATAAAGGGATTAGTAAAAGGGCAAAGTAAATTGCGACTGCTATTCACGACCAAACCAAGTATTTCATCGCCACTCCTACTTCACCTTTGTATTTCTCCAGGACACTCCGTATCACTACGAAGATCCACAGTTTATTGGATACTCTATCGTATGGTTATATACGAACTTGAAGGAACTTGTTCCAGTTCGGGGATGAATTCTGGTTCAGGAGAAATAGGAATAAGGTTTATTTAGTTGTCTTTTATCCTCACCTTCTCTCAGGTTGCGAGTGCTCCTAGGATTAGGACAGTACACCTATTACGCTTATTGGATAGTCTTCTTCCAAACCATAGACTGGTGCCGAACGGTAGGGAAGGAAGAAAACCATTTAGCCTAAAGGGGTGTACAGAAGGTAATGACTAAAGACATATAAAGGGATTTGGAGAGATGGCAAAGAAATATACGGTTACAGTTGTGAATCAGATAATGGAAGAGGCATTACTAGGAATACCCGGATACCCCTTCGAGACATTTACATGTTTCAGTTTCACTGTGTATTGTTAAAAGAAAACTGATTTCCCAATTAGTCCTTACTCCAGGGTATGTATTTACCAGGTTTGATTCTCACATCTGTATGGTTTTACAGATGATGAGTGGGAGTAAGTTATTGGGAATTGGGTGATCATCCTCATTATATCGGGATTCGTTGTAATTGGTGATATTTGAGGAAATCGCCTGGGTTGTTTGCCGGACGGCAAATATTTGGTTTTGAATATCCGTTGTTATGCACCAATTTCAAATTGATATATCTGTACGTTTATTTTTATAAAGTGAGATATAACTTTTTGAAATTATGTCTATGACATTTACCTATATCAGTGGATGGTTAGGTAAGGAGCATTAAACAGCGGTGTAATTCTTCTTAACCATAAGTACAGTTTTCAATCTACAACGCACAAGGAATGAGTTATTAGACTCAGTGGACTTATACAGAGTATTGTATGTTGTCCAGTGTCCATGAGGACAGAGGGGTTGGTACTCGTACTATATTCTGTTTACTTGTGACTTCTCTAGTTCTTAGACACGTGTTTCGTAGAAATGCAAGGTCTAAATTTTGAGAAGTTATAGGTATAAGAGTAAAATAGAGAACCAGGTGATGCAAGTATCGGGATTCTTCAAAGTGATCGAAGATGTAGATACTTGTGTGTGGTATTCAATTAATAGTAGCGATTAAGAGAGCTTGCTTCTCTTTCAGGTTACTCATAATTGGAAGCACTCCTAAGTTGAGTAATGCTGATCGGCCTCTCTCCATTTAGTTGACATGCACTGGAAACAGGATTTGAATCTTGTTCCAATTAAATCAGTGCCTCTGTTTCTATATTGGATATAGAATAGTTCATATCTTAACATTGTTAAGGTACGGGGAGTTTTCCGGCTTATGCTTAAAACCAGACTCTGGATAACTCAAGGCACGTTTCTGTAATGGCAGTTTGTGGGTTGACCCGGGCTATGACGAGGGTTGACTTTCTACCATCTGGAAGATCAATAGTGATATTGTTCTTGACTCGCCACAGTTTTAGTAAAATGGATTTTTTCAGAAAACAGTAGTGCGAGTATGGTAGAACTGGAAGTAATTCCAGAACCGCAAACGATTACTGAAAATTTGATAAGAACCTAAAGATTCAATCTGGTTTGACATTCCATTGGCCACTCCGCAGATATGGTGGGTAACCTCAGGCACTCGAGAGGTACTTCGGTATGCTCAAGGACGGTGACAGGGAGGTTTTTGTTTACCCAGACTTGCCATTGCTGTTGTTCCAGACCGTGAGACCCGGCAGGAGGATGAGTATAGCATCGTTCTGAACTGGCTTTAGAAGTGCACGTGTATATTATTCTGCCAGAGGGTTGTCGTAGTCAGTGGGAGCAGCGGAAGCATAGTGGACAAGTGGCTTATGTCTATTTATAGACTAAAGCAGATATAGCGGAGATAGATCATCTATTTCTGATGTGACAGTCATAGGTTTGACTTCATCAGAATAGGGGATGGATCTGTTAAGAAGGTAGTAGGGTATGATGTCCTGGTATTTGGATGACATACACTGAGTAGGAAGTGAAGTTCCCACACTACGATCGGTTATGCTTTGGTTGTCACACAGTGGTTTCTCCAAATAGGATATAGATATAATATCAGACATTCTGGTTACTAGATCTAGATTTGGGTGGTTTCCCAATCTGGGTACTTAGACAGCATTCTAAAGGTGTTTTAGAATGGACGACTCCTGGTATGGTGGTGTACCTACAGGTGATGGAGTCACCCTATCTAAAGGTGTCTTAAAGACTAAAGGGGAGAGGGATGTGCATGATTGGCAGATCACTTGCTTAGGCAATTGAGTCAATCATGAGATGTCAAGTACCACACCAGACGTTGTTTTTTGCACTAGATGCAGTAAGTTGATATTAATCATATTCTGGAGAGACATTCGGAAGCAGTTTTAGAACATAAATGGATGTTCTAGGGATATGATAACAACAGCCTCTTTCAGGAGACGGTTATCATTCCAGGCTTCTAAGGTGACTTGGATGGCAGAGTTATAGTTTTTCCTCTGACGAGTGGCAATAGTTTGGACAGGAGGTCCAAGCGGATACTGAGGGAGGCATGGCGCAGGATACTGATTAAATTCAGTTGACGATACAGTCTAAGAAGTTTGGATTTGGAGTTCATTTATGAACTAGGTCCCATCAGATATCCAGACATATTCTAAGACATGTATTGCTCATTTCGGAAGATGGCTTTCTCCGCGAACTTGAGATAAAGAGAGACATAGAAAGAAACATCAGGGCGGATCCACTCACTGAGGCTATTCTTCGAACGCAATAGTTTCGCAAACGGGCTTTGTGAGACTGATTAGTAGAGGAGTTGGGTGTTCGGTATCACACGGGCTGTGAGTATGCGACATCACAATAATTAGCCTTGAGTGCAAGTGGGAGATTGTTGGATATAGTGCCCTCAGAATCAATTATTGGATCACAGGCACGTGATTGCAATGATTGAGGGAGGACCTATGCCTGTAGGACAGTCTTACTCGAGATGATAGTATGCTATCTGGTTTATCTTTATCATCGTGTACTGCTTCAGGTGACCTTGCAGGCCACTATTGCACGTTGATAGAGCCCGTAAGATTCTTGCTTGACGGCCAGCAGTATGATGGCGATCATATACGTGGGAGCTGGGGTCTATAAGTACATCCTTAAAGTGGTCCCTAGTCGTGGGAGTTTCGAGACTGGGCATCGATACTCCATCAGTAGACTAGTGTATACAGCCGAGACCTCGACGAGGGGCGGTGGCCGGTCTCACAAGCCATTGGTGTCAGTTGGTTCACCTAAGATGTATACAGGTGCTCATTGGGTTATGAGTACACCGGACAGGACTCGCCGGGAACATACTAGTTGGTATTATACCTGACGTCAGATAGCAGTTCCCTGGTGACATGTGTACAGGTTAGTTCATCGACCTGATATCGTCATTTGTCTCATGTGAGTTCCCACTGTGCTTTGATTACTACCCTACTACGGCTCAAAGGAGTCGTGCAAACAGGTTTTAGTTGGGTACAGTCCCGAGCCACATGGAGGCAGTGAGCGGATCGGCAGGGGTTTCGTCTCTCCCGGTATTGGGGGTGAGATCGCGCTGTGTCTAGGAGAGCCATTACACGAAGTCCTTGGCCAAGGCAGGAGATTTATTGGTAGGTATTCCAGTAGTATCTTAGGGTGTTCTGGGCTACACTCCGACACGACTTGTACCGCTTTTGGGGGTCTGACTTTTACCAACCCCCTAGGCCCGCCATGCGATGCTCATAGACGAACGGACCGGACTGTATGGATATTGTCACTGACAGGCTTAGTAGGGTGTCAGGATGAGTTCACTCATCGACCTCCCTTTTGGTCAATACCTGGTAGCCTGTTACGTACAGCTAGTACCACTGACGTGCTAGTGGTTAAATCCACAGCCAAAGTATTGACGAGTCTTTAGAGTCCCCCGCAGACAGTTTCTCAAGTTTCGGGCGAAACGTTGTAGAGGCCGTATGATATATGGCAGTGTTCGATCTTATTCGTGCGGTAGTGCACGGATCTTGATCGGACAGATCATACTAGTGAGCTTTGGTTTAAGCCGGATCCTAGTATTAGATTTGTTGGATTACTTTAGTCTCGTCGCATTCGCATTCAGTCGGAATGCGGATGCAGGTATGTATATACAGATGAGGGGTATCCTATTGATCCGTCACGAGTTTACTTTAGATGTTGCCGTATCTTTTTGTTGTGCCAAACATTTGGATTAATGTTTGGATGGTGGAAATAATGAGCTAAAATTCATCATGAGATGCATTAATGTGACATGGATATATATTATGACTCATGGTCTCTTTTTTGTGAAAAATGTCACATTAGTGGATTGATTTGTGTTGATATAATAAGAAGAGAGAGAGAAGGGGCTGCCTTGGGTGAGCTTGGTCTTGTATTTTACTTCTCACTCTCTCTCATTTTCATCATATGAAAGAAAAGAAAAGAAAAGGAAAAAGAAACCTCTTCTTCTTCGTCCTCCTCTAGCTCTTTATCTCCATCAATGGCAACACATCTAACCTCCATCCAAGTCATGGATGCAAGAGACAAAGTGATCACAAACATTCTCTACAACACCTTGGACACGTCGGCTGGCACACTTCATGCCCGAGTTGCTTCGGATGAAGCGGGAGCCCGTAAAAAGACTCGTAGATGTGGTGCCCTTTCCGACGAGGAGATCGAGACCGGAGTTGCCCGAGGAGCTTGGGATGGTGGCCAAAGACCGAAGGACACGGATCGATCGGTATAGCTTTCTATCCCTTCTCTAGTTATCTAGTTGTAGGTTAATGGTTCGATCCGGGTTTTAAGCATACGATAGCGCCGGTTTCATGTTTTGAAAAGTTTTTGTTTCCGCATTTTGGCCTCGTTCAGACGGCCGGGGCGCTACCGTAGACTTACAGGGGCCATCCATGCTACGAGGCCGGCGAGAAAGTCTTCTTCGGAGGCCGAGGATCTGCGACTTGAGCCGCGTCTGGAGAGGGAGAGGATGGCTGTCCTTGAAGCCCGATCGGCCGTCGCGGAGCTCGCCGTCCCAAAGTGCCGAGAGTCCTATCACCGCCTAAGTGAGTCCCACCGAGTCATTGAGGCAAAGTTGGTGGAACTGGCCGATCGCTTTGCAGCCATGAAGAGGGCGAGGGATGCCAGCAGGCGAGATGCCCAGGCGGCGCTTCAGGCGGAGGAGGTTGCCGAGATTCGGGCTAGAAAGGCGGTGACTGATTACAACGGACCAGTTTTACGTCGACCTCGGCGAGGCCTCCGCCATTGCATAGAACAAGGCTCTTGATGTCGTCAAGGAGCAGTTTCCAGAGTTTGCCGACGGTGAGCTCCGTGCTCGGGTCCCACTTTCAGTGGTCATGCCTCCGGCCGATGGTGATGAGGGAGGTGAGGTCTAGGCTGGGCTTGCGGCCTGAACTTTTTGGCTTTTCCTCCTCTCTCTTTTGTAAGCCTCCGGGCAATTTGATAAGGCTGGGGAGCCCATAGTACCCTTGTAAAGACTTTTGGCTTTATGAATGAAAACTTTTTGCAGTCGTGTTTGCACGCGTATTTTCTTTTGTCGGTAAACACTTGTATTTGCACAGTACTGCCTTCGTGTTGTGTCGGTTCTTCATCTAGCGATTACGCGTCGAGTTGAATCTGTTCATTTGCCAAGTGTGCAAAGACCGGCAGGAAGACGATATCCGGCGGGAAGACGGTATCTCCATGGCCCCGAAGTCGATGTGGAGATCGCTCAGACGTAGATAGACTGGATTTATGACCGGATTTACAGTATCTAAGGATGGGCCGAGCAGGGTAGCTGCTTGGTCGCCTCATGGCGAGGGCTTAGATTCCTGTCGTTGTGGGGTAGGGAACTACCAGCCAGGGATAACCGAGCAAGAGCGGGCCCGGTTGACTCTTGGTGAGGGCTTTGATCCTTAGCGCGGGAGGGGCCGTAAGGGGCCTACTAAGGACGGGCCGAGCAGGGTAGCTGCTCGGTGCCTCTTAGCGAGGGCTTCGATCCTTAGCGCGGGAAGGGTCGTAAGGGGCCTACTAAGGACGGGCCGAGCAGGGTAGCTGCTCGGTGCCTTTTGGAGAGGGCTTTGATCCTGTAACAACCTTATTTGAATGCAATAAATCAAAAGTTTATCAAGATTCTTTCCCCAAATTTTTGAATTTTTATTTGGCCTCTAAAATATTTAATTTAGATTTTTCTCTAGAAACAATTTTAATATGGAAAATATTCAGTTTTTATATTATATAAATAATATCTTCTTAGCGACAGCAAAATAATATTCTTTCGTATCTGTTTACTGTTAAAATGAGAACGAGAAAATCTGCACCGAATCTCTAAATGCAACCAATTAAAGATATGTATCCTTATAATATATTTATAAAAATATTTTATATATACAATAAAAATCTCTCTCTAACTCTCATTCTCACAACTTAATCTCTCTCTCTCTCATACCCGCACCCCTCTTTCTTTCCCCGCCGCTCGTTCCTCACCCACGAAGCCCTAACCCTAGGTCGCGCCGCGCCGTCGCCGCCTTCTTCCCGACCTCGATCTTCTCCCTTCATCCACTTCCTTCTCTCTCTCTTTCACCCCGACTACAACCCCGAGCCCAACCCATCACCCCTTCTCCGTCGCCTTCACCCTCGCCCCCGTCTTCATTCCCACCGGCGTCTCCACGGACCACCGATCGCTCGATCCTATCGATCGCTCCAGCAACCCCCGCGATCCCTTCCAATAGAACCCCTGCAACCACCAGCTGACCGAACCCTAACCCACAACAGCCACCCTCGTCCACCTCGCCGGAGACTCCCTGATCCCAGATCGGCCTCGCCGGAGTTCATCGAAGCAAGTGAACCTTAGCTCGAGATCCATTCTCTGTAAGTTCTGTAATCCCTGTTTTTTTTTCCAGAAAACAAAAAAAAATAAATATATATATAAATATATATGGAAAAAAAAAATGAAATGATAACAGTGAACTTTGAAAAGGGGAAGATTAGTATTAAAACCCTAAGTTGCTATAATTATGTTTGATTGTGTGACAATATTTTTGTAGACATTTATGAGTTAATCAATGAAATTTATCTAGGCGGATCGTATAACTCAGATCCCAAGTCGCACCTTAGCTGAGATCGTGTCTGCACTTTTGTACATCTTTTTCCGTGATCGCTATCCTCAGGCAAGTACTCTTGCTCTTTTCATTTTGTCAATGCAACATCGGCAATTATCTAAATTAGTTCTTAACCTGTACAAGGTTGGATATTAGAGGAAAGATGTTTCTTTCACAGTTTATCATCTGTCCTTATCGTAACACTTGCTAATATATAATGCTGACTGCTGCTTGCTTTTCGTTATGTAATGCTATGACATGAATATTATGCACATGAATCCTTTTACATACTTTATACACATTCGAGACTCATGTTGATTACATGTATAGAACATCTTGATTTGACATGCTTACTCGTGGCCTTTATTATTTATTTTCTCAAGTGAAATCATTAATTAGAGTGCTGGACTACATGCCATGACACCACTATTCACCAGTTTTATTTCCATACAATTACCATACTGCAAGTTCCTGTCTTTTCAGCATTCTTAATTAGTGATTTTAATATTTACCATAGCAACTATACATACGTGGGTGTCGGGGTAGTTTGAGTGTGCGTTGTACAACAGGATCTCAGGAGTCCCATGCCGGCAGCTCGTACCGGGCTATAGCGGTCACATGATTACAGCTCGTACCGGGCTATAGCGGTCACATGTTTACAGCTCGTACCGGGCTATAGCGGTCTCTTGTTCATTCCACAGTTGGGCCCGTGTTTCCTAGCCCTTGGGGCACCACTCTTGGGTTAGGAATACTCCTGCAGAGGTTGACGCACACACTCAAGCTTACGATAGGATAGTTTACCTTTTAGTGGCCAGTTAGGTTATGACCTGATCCCTTACTTATGTTTCATAGTATTGGTGCATTTAATTAATTATATACATGCTTTCTTGCGCACAGGGCTTCACTTTTATATATTCTTGTTATTATGTTACACACACTTTTTACGTTGAGTACTTGTTGGGATGTTCTGACATCCCTGAGATTTGCCATCTCAGGTTTAGAGACAGATCTGCAGGCTGAGCAGGACCAGAGCGGCTACTAGGACTTTGCTGAAGATCATTAATCGTAGGTTTATTTTTCCTTTACTTTTAGGTTTTAGCATGTGCGCCCTTATGGGACATTAGGACTTTTGTATCTCTTTCGGATCTTATTTTATTCCGAATCTTTTGTTTTGGATCTTTAATTGCATCAGTTATCTAGTGGATCCATTTTTAGGATTTCTTGTGGTTTCATTGCAGCATGATTATCGGTATTATTTCTTTTGGTATTGGATTTTATTATTGTCAGGTTAATCTAGACAGCCTTATGTGACTATGGAAGGACTTTTCCTTACCGTAGGTAGCATGGCTGGTCTTCGTCGCTTCCCGTACTTCACATTTTGGGATGCGGGGCGTGACAAGGTTTTGTTGGTATCAAAGCCCAGGCTGACTCCAAAGTTAGTCTTGGTTCTACCGACCTTTCAGGTTAGAAACACATGTCTAGGTTTTCCCCAGTATGTCATGCTGCAGATTCCGTTGACTCTGACCGTAGGATTCGGGCGACTTACATAGAGTTACGATATTGTGCCCATGTACCGCGGCATGGATACAATACGGTATTCTGTATGAGTAACTTAGAGTCCTACACTTGATCTGTATTCTTTGAATTGATTATTTTCCTTATCTCTTTGCTTCACTCAGTTTTAATATTTTGAATTTAAACCTCGTATTCGTTGCTAAATCTCTTCGTTCGTTTTGACCTCAGAATTATGGCCGAAGAAAATTTGCGAGTATATGGGAGACGTGACAATAATACTGCACTACTTGGAGTTATACGTGGCATGCTGGAGAGTCAACAGCAGCAGACCGAATTGCTACAAGGGGGCCTTCTTGCTTCTCAGCAGACCGCTACTGCGGCCCTGAACAAGGTGGCTGAGGTTCGTGAAGGTAGACGCCCGGGCAGCGTCGCCGATTTCAGGAGACTACAGCCGGCAGTTTTCACTAGCACAGGCGGACCACTGGATGCCGAGCAGTGGGTTGTCGACATAGGGAATTTACTGTCAGCCGCCCGGGTTCCTGAAGAAGACAAAGTGGATATAGTCAAGATTCAACTGCAGGATATTGCTAGAATTTGGTGGCTCGCGGAAGAGAACAGATTGGAGAAACCGATTACATGGACTGATTTCTCTACGGCTTTTCTTGGGAAATTCTTCCCTAAATCGGCCAGGATCGAAATGGAACAACAATTTATCAATCTTCGTCAGAGAGATCGCACAGTGGACGAGGTAGCGGCCGAGTTTATCCGACTCAGTCGTTTTGCTCCTTCAATGGTAGCCCAGGAAGAGGATAGGGCTAGAAGATTCTTACAGTGTCTCACTCTGGAAATACAAGAGAAGTTAGCTTCACATGATCTGAGGACTTATTCAGAAGTATTAGATGCGGCCCGCAGAATTGAGACAGTTATGGATAAAAGGAAGAAACTTCAGAGTGGAAGATTCAAACGACCCGTGAATCAAACTTCAGGGAGGATTCCAGTTAGACAGCACGGAGGAGTTCAGATGAAGCGTACCGCAACCCCACCACAACGGGAATCTACGGTTTGTGGATATTGTCGGATACCGAGACACATCGAGAGAAATTGCCGCCGCGCTAAGGGTCTATGTCTGATTTTTGGTGCTAGTGACCATCAGATTGGGAATTGTCCAAGGAGAGCAGAGCGCAACCAACCTCAGAAAGGACTTGTCCCTCAGGAGCAACTTTTTGAGCAGAGGCGAGGAAACACAGGTCGTGGACAGGGACGGGCCTTTACACTGACAGCTGAGCAGGCGGAAGCATCGGAGGATGTCGTTTCAGGTACCGTTCAAATTTGTTCTGTTCTTGCTAGAGCACTTTTCGATTCTGGAGCTTCGCATTGTTTTATGTCTTTGGATTTTGCCACAACACATTCTATTGCACACAAAACACTGACTAGAGGTTGGGACATTCACACTGGAAATGGGGTAGTTACCACCAACCTAGAGTGCAAGCTTTATCCAGTTGTGATTTGCGGCAGAGAGCTTTTCGCAGATTTCCTGTTGATTGGGACCGGTAGTTATGATGTCATCTTAGGAATGGATTGGTTGGGCACCTTTCACGCACATATTGATTGTCGGGCCAAAACTGTAAACTTTCGCTTCCTAACCACCCAGAGTTCGTGTTCATTGGAGGGAGCAAATCTCTGGGACCCATAAAGTTTAGAGCAAAGCCGACGTGCGACATACTGGCATCAATGGAGGTTGATATGAGTTCGGCACCGGTCGTAGTTCGGGAATTTTTGGATGTCTTTCCTGAGGACTTACCCGGCTTACCCCCGCCTCGTGCTTTGGGGTTTTCGATAGAATTATTGCCAGGAACGGCACCAATTTCTAAGTCACCCTACAGGATGGCACCAGTTGAATTGGCGGAATTGAAGAAGCAGATAGAAGACCTCCTCAGCAAAGGATTCATTCGCCCGAGTACTTCTCCGTGGGGCGCTCCAGTTTTACTAGTAAAGAAGAAGGACGGCTCGTTGCGCATGTGCATCGACTACCGAGAGTTGAACCGGGTTACGATTAAAAACAAGTATCCTATACCTCGGATCGATGATTTGTTCGATCAATTGTGTGGTGCTCGAGTGTTCTCTAAGTTGGATCTTCGGTCGGGGTATCATCAAGTTCGTGTTAAAGCGGAGGATGTATGCAAAACAGCCTTCAGAACTCGATACGGTCATTATGAATTCTTGGTAATGCCATTCGGTGTTACTAATGCCCCAGCCGTGTTCATGGATTTAATGAACCGAGTTTTCTCCCAGTACCTTGATCAGTTTGTCGTAGTTTTCATCGACGACATTCTTGTGTACTCCAAAAGTAAGGAGGAGCATGCCGAGCATTTGAGGATCGTGTTGCAAATACTGAGGCAAGAAAAGTTTTACGCCAAGCTTACTAAATGTGAGTTTTGGCTTGAACAAGTTCAATTTTTGGGCCACATCGTTTCTGGAGACGGTATATCAGTAGATCCAGCAAAAATTGAAGCAGTGAAGGATTGGCCAGCACTAAAGTCAGTAGCAGAGATTAGAAGTTTCCTGGGACTCGCAGGCTACTACCGCAGATTTGTTAAAGATTTTGCACGAGCGGCTGAGCCATTGACAAGACTTACTCGAAAAGGGATACCATTCGTATGGTCAGAAGAGTGCAACCGAGCGTTCGAATTATTGAAGGAGAAACTCACAACCGCACCCATATTGACCGTACCAGATGGGACAGGAGGACTGGTGATTCATAGCGACGCTTCCGGTAAGGGGCTAGGCTGTGTCTTGATGCAACATGGGAGTGTTGTCGCTTATGCCTCGCGTCAACTGAGGACACACGAGAAGAATTACCCAACTCACGATTTAGAGTTGGCCGCTGTAATCTTTGCTTTGAAAATTTGGAGGCATTATCTTTTGGGAGAACGGGTGGAAATTTTTACGGACCATAAGAGCTTGAAATACGTATTCACGCAGAAGGAGCTAAATATGAGACAGCGTAGGTGGTTGGAGTTCATGGCTGATTATGATATCGATTTGAAATATCATCCCGGGAAAGTAAATGTGGTACCGGATGCTCTCAGTCGGAGACCAACAGCGATGTGGTTGACTGGCCAGAAGGAACTCATTGATGAATTTCGCAGGCTCAATCTAGAAGTGGTAGAGCAGGGGACGTCCGGACAATATTGGCAACTACAGGTGCAGTCTTCGTTAGTTGATCGTATTAAAGCTGCACAGACTGGGGACCCGCAATTGCAGAAACTCCGCGGGTTAGTAGAGGCAGGATTGAGAACAGACCTATTGATACACGAAGATGGCTCTTTAAGATTCGGCAGTCGATTATGCGTGCCAAAGGGCGACGTTCGAGAGGAAGTGTTGAAGGAAGCACACAGTTCAGCTTATTCGGTGCACCCGGGTGGTACCAAGATGTATAGGGACGTTAAACAACACTTTTGGTGGAATGGCATGAAGAGAGAGATTGCCCGCTATGTGTCGAAGTGCTTAGTGTGCCAGCAGGTGAAGGCCGAACATCAGCGAGTGGCCGGCCTATTGCAACCACTTCCCATTCCCCAGTGGAAGTGGGAACACATCACTATGGACTTCGTGACGGCTTTACCACGGAGTCCTAAGGGCAATAATGCTATTTGGGTTATCGTCGACCGTCTCACAAAGGCGGCCCATTTTCTACCCTTTCGAGTGGGACAATCGACGGAGACATTGGCAGAGAAGTATATGCAAGAGATCGTACGGTTGCATGGGGTGCCTATCTCTATAGTATCGGACCGAGACACGAGGTTCCTCTCACATTTCTGGAGAAGCCTACAAGAGAGTTTAGGCACTCGTCTTAGCTACAGCACAGCTTACCATCCCCAGACTGACGGGCAGTCTGAACGTACGATACAGATATTAGAAGATATATTGAGAGCCTGTATGCTAGATTTCAAGGGATCATGGGAGGATCATCTTCACTTGGTGGAATTCTCGTATAATAACAGCTATCAGGCGAGTATCCAGATGGCACCATTCGAGGCACTTTACGGACGTAAATGTCGTTCTCCACTTTGCTGGGATGATGTGGGTGAGCGAAGATTATTGGGACCGGAGCTCGTAACCCAAACAGTTGAGAAGGTCCAGTTGATCAGGGACCGTATCAAGACAGCACAGGATCGTCAGAAGAGCTGGGCAGACACTAGTCGAAGACCTCTCGAGTTTGGAGTAGGAGAGCATGCCTTCCTTAAGATATCGCCGACTCGAGGAGTGATTAGATTCGGTAGTCGTGGGAAACTCAGTCCCCGATTTATTGGACCATTCGAGATCGTGGAACGCGTTGGGGCAGTGGCGTACAGATTGGCCTTACCACCTTCTTTGGCTGGTGTGCACGACGTATTCCATGTATCGCAGTTGCGTTGGTACGTTCGTGATGACAGTCATGTTCTCGATCACTCTGAATTAACCTTGAGCACCGATCTCTCGTATGAAGAGCACCCTACAGCTATTGTCGATCGTAAGGAGAAGGTTTTGAGAAACAAGATCATCCCTCTAGTTCTTGTATCTTGGGGCGGACGTTCTCGCGGGGAATCTACTTGGGAGCGCGAGGACACGATTCGTCAAAAGTACCCACACTTGTTTTCTTGATCTTGTAGTCCTTCCAATTTCGAGGACGAAATTTTCTGTAAGGTGGGTAGGATGTAACAACCTTATTTGAATGCAATAAATCAAAAGTTTATCAAGATTCTTTCCCCAAATTTTTGAATTTTTATTTGGCCTCTAAAATATTTAATTTAGATTTTTCTCTGGAAACAATTTTAATATGGAAAATATTCAGTTTTTATATTATATAAATAATATCTTCTTAGCGACAGCAAAATAATATTCTTTCGTATCTGTTTACTGTTAAAATGAGAACGAGAAAATCTGCACCGAATCTCTAAATGCAACCAATTAAAGATATGTATCCTTATAATATATTTATAAAAATATTTTATATATACAATAAAAATCTCTCTCTAACTCTCATTCTCACAACTTAATCTCTCTCTCTCTCATACCCGCACCCCTCTTTCTTTCCCCGCCGCTCGTTCCTCACCCACGAAGCCCTAACCCTAGGTCGCGCCGTGCCGTCGCCGCCTTCTTCCCGACCTCGATCTTCTCCCTTCATCGACTTCCTTCTCTCTCTCTTTCACCCCGACTACAACCCCGAGCCCAACCCATCATCCCTTCTCCGTCGCCTTCACCCTCGCCCCCGTCTTCATTCCCACCGGCGTCTCCACGGACCACCGATCGCTCGATCCTATCGATCGCTCCAGCAACCCCCGCGATCCCTTCCAATAGAACCCTTGCAACCACCAGCTGACCGAACCCTAACCCACAACAGCCACCCTCGTCCACCTCGCCGGAGACTCCCTGATCCCAGATCGGCCTCGCCGGAGTTCATCGAAGCAAGTGAACCTTAGCTCGAGATCCATTCTCTGTAAGTTCTGTAATCCCTGTTTTTTTTCCAGAAAACAAAAAAAAATAAATATATATATAAATATATATGAAAAGAAAAAAAATGAAATGATAACAGTGAACTTTGAAAAGGGGAAGATTAGTATTAAAACCCTTAGTTGCTATAATTATGTTTGATTGTGTGACAATATTTTTGTAGACATTTATGAGTTACTCAATGAAATTTATCTAGGCGGATCGTATAACTCAGATCCCAAGTCGCACCTTAGCTGAGATCGTGTCTGCACTTTTGTACATCTTTTTCCGTGATCGCTATCCTCAGGCAAGTACTCTTGCTCTTTTCATTTTGTCAATGCAACATCGGCAATTATCTAAATTAGTTCTTAACCTGTACAAGGTTGGATATTAGAGGAAAGATGTTTCTTTCACAGTTTATCATCTGTCCTTATCGTAACACTTGCTAATATATAATGCTGACTGCTGCTTGCTTTTCGTTATGTAATGCTATGACATGAATATTATGCATATGAATCCTTTTACATACTTTATACACATTCGAGACTCATGTTGATTACATGTATAGAACATCTTGATTTGACATGCTTACTCGTGGCCTTTATTATTTATTTTCTCAAGTGAAATCATTAATTAGAGTGCTGGACTACATGCCATGACACCACTATTCACCAGTTTTATTTCCATACAATTACCATACTGCAAGTTCCTGTCTTTTCAGCATTCTTAATTAGTGATTTTAATATTTACCATAGCAACTATACATACGTGGGTGTCGGGGTAGTTTGAGTGTGCGTTGTACAACAGAATCTCAGGAGTCCCATGCCGGCAGCTCGTACCGGGCTATAGCGGTCACATGATTACAGCTCGTACCGGGCTATAGCGGTCACATGATTACAGCTCGTACCGGGCTATAGCGGTCACATGTTTACAGCTCGTACCGGGCTATAGCGGTCTCTTGTTCATTCCACAGTTGGGCCCGTGTTTCCTAGCCCTTGGGGCACCACTCTTGGGTTAGGAATACTCCTGTAGAGGTTGACGCACACACTCAAGCTTACGATAGGATAGTTTACCTTTTAGTGGCCAGTTAGGTTATGACCTGATCCCTTACTTATGTTTCATAGTATTAGTGCATTTAATTAATTATATACATGCTTTCTTGCGCACAGGGCTTCACTTTTATATATTCTTGTTATTATGTTACACACACTTTTTACGTTGAGTACTTGTTGGGATGTTCTGACATCCCTGAGATTTGCCATCTCAGGTTTAGAGACAGATCTGCAGGCTGAGTAGGACCAGAGCGGCTACCAGGACTTTGCTGAAGATCATTAATCGTAGGTTTATTTTTCCTTTACTTTTAGCTTTTAGCATGTGCGCCCTTATGGGACATTAGGACTTTTGTATCTCTTTCGGATCTTATTTTATTCCGAATCTTTTGTTTTGGATCTTTAATTGCATCAGTTATCTAGTGGATCCATTTTTAGGATTTCTTGTGGTTTCATTGCAGCATGATTATCGGTATTATTACTTTTGGTATTGGATTTTATTATTGTCAGGTTAATCTAGACAGCCTTATGTGACTATGGAAGGACTTTTCCTTACCGTAGGTAGCATGGCTGGCCTTCGTCGCTTCCCGTACTTCACATTTTGGGATGCGGGGCGTGACAGATCCCTGGCGTTTTTGGGTAGGGAGCTACCAGCTAGGGATAACCGAGCAAGGGCAGGCCTGGTTGTCTTTTGGTGATGGCTTTGATCCTTAGCACTGGAGGGGCCGTAAGGGGCCTACTAAGGACGGGCCGAGCAGGGTTACTGCCCAGTGCCTCTTGGCGCGGGCTTTGATCCTTAAGGACGGGCCGAGCAGGGTTGTTGTTCGGTGCCTCTTGGTGAGGGCTTTGATCCCTGGCGCTGTGGGGTAGGGAGCTACCAGCCAGGGATAACCGGACAAGGGCGGGCCCGGTTGCCTCTTGCGAGGGATTTTGATCCTTAGCGCGGGAGGGGCCGTAAGAGGCCTACTGAGGACGGGCCGAGCAGGATTGCTGCCCGGTGCCTCTTGGCGAGGGCTTTGATCCTTAAGGATAGCCGAGCAGGGTTGCTGCCCGGTGCCTCTTGGCGAGGGCTTTGATCCCTGGCATTGTGGGGTAGGGAGCTACCGGCCAAGGATAGCCGAGCAGGGTAGCCGCTCGGCTGCCTCTTGGTGAGGGTTTAGATCCCGGGCGTTGCAAGGTAGGGGCTACCGGCCGGGGATAGCCGAGCAGGGTAGCAGCTCGGCTGCCTCTTTGCCAGAGCTTTTGATCCTTAGCGCGGGAGGGTCCGTAAGTGGTCTACTAAGGATGGACCAAGCAGTGAAGCTGCTCAGTTGCCTCTTGGCTAGGGCTTTGATCCCTGGCGTTGTGGGGTAGGGAGCTACCAGCCTGGGATAGCCGAGCAGGGTAGCCGCTCGGCTGCCTCTTGGTGAGGGCTTAGATCCCGGGCGTTGCGAGGTAGGGGGCTACCGGCCGGGGATAGCCGAGCAGGGTAGCCACTCGGCCGTCTTTTTGCTAGGGCTTTTGATCCTTAGCGCGGGAGGGGTCGTAAGAGGCCTGCTAAGGACGGACCGAGCAGGGTTGACGCCCGGTTGCGCAAGAATTTGCCGACCCTCCAGATCCGTGAACATTGGGAAGGGTAATTGTCACGGATTACATGTGTCAGGGATGTACGGGGGGAAGGCGGAAAGTTTCGTGAAGCCGCGTCAGTGTCGCCACGTGGCAGCGTGGCACTGGAGTAGCTATCGCGATTCCCAAGATTCGCGCTGGTATGCGCGAGAATCCGGGTCCTTAAAGATTTGCTTGGGGTTATAAATAGAGAGGGAGATGGCCGCTCCTCCGGCATCGCTTTCTTTGAGATGACTGGGCGCGCGTGTATTTGATCGAAGAGATCATCTCCCTTGATGATGTCGCTTTGTATGACCAATCTCTGACCGAGGATGGGTATCGGAGAGTGGTTCAGCGCCTAGAGGATCACTTTGGCCGGCTTCTCCCTCGGCGGTCGTCCATGCTTCAGATGTTGATGTACGCAATCTGGAGGAGGTCCCCGGGTCTAGATAACCTCTTCACCGAGGACCTTCTGGACGAAGCGCTCGACAAGGTGCGTTCGATCTTCCTGTTCGTCCTCATCTCGAAGGCCAGACACGATCGATCCTTGGCTTTCATCCTGGAGTGTTTCAAGATGAGGTACGTCGTGGGCCAAGGCTTAGAGGGCGGTGCATTGGGTGCTTCTGTGGCGTCTCGGGTCCGCGCGCTGCATCGGTAGGAGCGGGCTATAGCGGCGAGGGCCCGGCTAACGGAAATCTACTCCGAGTATCACCAGGAGTACTTCCTTGATCCCGTTCCACTTTAAATATCTTGAAGTTTACATACGGCATCTTTAGTTGTTTTGATAACTATTATCTTTAGAAAACTTCACGAGATAATGACCTACCTCTCACTTACACATCTCTTGACATAGCACGATTCTCTTGAAACAATTCTTTTGTGGTAAAATACGACTTTTCATCAAAATACCATGAACTATATAAAAACCCGATTTTCTTTAAATAGTATTATTTAATTCTTTGCAATTATGCATCTACAACCCATTTCGGAGAACCCATTATTGGATGGTGCGTATTATCGCACATCCACAGACTAGTAGAGTGAGATGCAGACCTCTTCACAGAGCATTCGGTCTCGAAAGAATTTTAATACGATTTTTAAGAAAAACAAGATTTTCTAATTAATAATAAAATTAATTTTTATAATTATATAAATATTATCAAAACATATATTTTCAAGTTATAATAAAATTCCATGTTTTTCTATAAATATAAGAATGATAAGTTTCATTAAAATACCATCAAGAATCAATACAAGTCAAAATTTACACTAAAATACCTTGAATTATTCAAGTTATGTAAATATTCACTAATATATCTCATTCTTTAAAATTCACATCAATGATAACCCTAAAGAATATAAATAATTTACTCAAGATTTATTTTAAAAGTGTATAAAATATTTTTCATAAAACCCCCTCGAATTATATAATTTACATTACGGACCTTAGTAAATATGGGTTTAAGCGGGATCAATTCTCTTGAGTCTCAGGGAGTCAGAGAAAGTGAGTGCTTGCCTATTTAAGGTAGAAAAACTAAAACGAGGTTATCAATATTTGCGCGCCTACAGTCCTTTCACAAGTGTCCCTTTCTCCTGCAGTAGTAGCAAAAATCTGGACTCAACTAGTTATTGATTTCTTCAGTTCTCCTGGGTTCGAACGATGGTCTGGAAGAGGCTCCTCCTACCATTTGAGGGGAAGGGCGTTTCAAACCGGAAGATTGAAGTATGCCCTTCCTCTTTACTACTGCCTGGTATCTTCGGGCAGCCTTCAAAGCCAAATCATGGGTTGGGAAATCCCCTGTAGCTAATGCAGCTTGGATTTCCGGGTCCAACCCTTGCTGAAATCTTCTAGCTCTGATCGCAGCAGTCGGTATGAGATGTGCCACAAACCTGCTGTGCATGGTAAACTCAGCGTCATACTCATCTACAGATTTTGTCCATATTGAACCTTGTTGCAGATGGATGAACTGTTGTTCTATATCGAACCTGGAAGTCTCAGGGAAGTACTTTGCGTCGAACATGTCGCGGAAAGTCTTCCATTCTATGGGTTGATCAAGACGGCTTTCTTCCGCCTTCCACCAATTCCGTGCATTGTCCGTGAGCTGCAGTTTCGCAACACGGACCCAAGCTATCTCTGGCACTTGTGCTGCTACCAGATCATCTTCGATGCTCTGAGCCCATTCCTCAGCTTACGGCGGGCTCTCTTTTCCTGAGAATTGTTTGGGGTGTAAAGCCCTGAATTGCTTCACCCCAGGTGCTTCTGCCTCGGGACGGTTCATTAAAAGAGCAGTCTGCTGCTGCTGTCCTTCTAGGAGGCTGCGGATCGCCTCCAGCAGAACCGTCTGCTCGTTGAGCGGAGCAGCTACGACATGTGTGATTGGTAGTGGAGGTGGAGTGTTGTTGAAGTTGGTGTTGGTGTTGTTCGGGGAATCCATAGCCTTGAAAGAAAAATTTAGGTTAGGACAGATTCAAAGTATATGGAATGATAAGATTCAAGGAATGTGAATTGTAAAGAATGTTTTAGTTGCTGGTTCTTGTGTTATATTGCTTAGGTTGTTCACGCAGAACAGAACTGCATGGTAGTGTTCCATACAGCTCTGACCTGCATGGGCCACCAACAAAACCTGTCATGCCCCGCTTCCCAGTGTACGGGCAGAGGACGCGACGAGGCCGCTACGTATATACTCAGAAGTACATACGCTAAGCGTATCTAAGCAATATAAAAGTAAAAGTACACAAGAGACAAAATGTAATGAAACATCAGCTTTATTTATTAACATTCTTTTGTACAATGCATAGAAAGGTAAATACATGGAATAAAGCAATGCCTAAACAGTGGCATAACAGAAATGGAAAATACAGAATGTAAAGGAAATGTACAAGTGTAACTATAGCTTGGGATCTTCAAAAAACTGGTCCAAGTCTTCGGTGCTGGGCTCGATCTCTGGAAAGTTTGAATCACCTGACGACATTCAAAGAAGAAAGAAAGAGAATGTCGTCAGCGAACAAATCGCTCGGTAAGTCCCAAAGATAAGGGAGAAGTAGAATAGACAGAGAGTAAGAGAGAGAGTGTAGATTTTAAAGTTGTATTTAGTGTTAACGCTGTTGTTTGTAGCTTGGTACAGAAGGATGCCGGTGTATACGAGAGGAGTCTCTATATGCCAGAGACTAGAGGCAAATGGAAGTACAAGGCTCCGTTAGAAAGCCCGGAACAACGGCGTGGTATTCAGGTTAGGTGTCTTAAGTTTTGCAGTCTTGTGCCACTTCTAACACCTTCCATACCAATCTACCCCTTAAACCCCGTGATGTCTTGATTGTATTGATTGTATTGTATTGTAACGTGGATTGTCTTGTAATATAGATTGTATAATTGGATGACTTACCGAAACCATGATATCAGTAAATGGATGTAACTGGAGAATCATGTAAATGGTAGTATATCCATAGTTCGGTTCGGTCAATATAGATTGAATAGATTGAATATATGGATTCATGGATTCATGTTGAATTGTAATATTGTAGAATGTACTTGAATCATATTCAAATCAGATTATTATAATGAGACTCAGTCTGAATCAGAACAATTAGAAAAGAAATTAAATGTAACACCTTAGAATGTGTTTTGTGGCTAATTATATTTTAATATATGGGTTTTTAATAAAAAGTTTACCAAATTGGTTTTTAATTATTTTATCCTATTTAATGAATATTTTATTAGATTTTTCCTAGGCTTGCACACACTTGTGCATGTTAACTAGGGTGTTAATTTGGGGTTTAGCCATGATTATCATCATGGTGAGCTAACCATTTCTTTAAGCTAGTTTTAAAATTTGTATTAGGTGCTTTTGGGTTTTAATAGTGCATGGTTGTTATAAAAAAAGGGGTTTTTAAAAATGAATTTTTTTGTTGACTTTCTTGTTGACCTTGTGGGAGAGAGAGAGAGAGTGAGGGCATGGTGCTACATGGCCCAAGCCATGCTTCATTAAATGATGGGAGAGAAAGAGAGGGGAGGGTTTTTTGAGTTTTCTCTCATTTCTCACTTCTCACTCATTTCTCTCATTCTCTCACACTCTCAAACACACACACACAACAGAAACAGCAGCTCTAGAAGCAAGAAGCAGCACCAGAAGCAACATCAGCATCAGCAGCAAGCAGCAGTAGTAGCAGCATCAGCAGACAGCAGTGGCAGCAGCTGTAGCAGCAGCAGCCCCAGCAACTACAGCAGCTCATCTCCTCCATTCACTCATTCTCCTGCTTCTTAGGGTTCTCTAGGGTATGATTTCTGAACCCAATTCCCATATTGCTTGACTTGTGTGTTGTTTAACGTCGGTTTGCGTTTAAAGTGAGTTTAGTGCTAAAAATAGTGGTTTATGTGGAAATTGGGATAAGTGATGATTGTGTTAGCTAACTTAGCTTATTTTAGTGTTGTTAGGGTTACTTTAACTGAGAGTAACCCCGGATTTCACTAAAATACCACAGGGTTTGTGTTTTGTGTAAAATTGGTGTTTTTAAAGCGGACATTGTGGCATTCTGTGATCTGCTATTGACCCGGACCCTTCAGGACAAAATTGAGAAAATTAGAGCATGCACACTAGGTCTAGATTACACCACCAGAACACGAGTCATTCTCTCCCAAATCTGGCCGTAGATTTAATAGGTTTGGCCGCAAATTGCGGCCAAGTAGGGGGCAAGAGTGTTGGGGTCTTGGCTAGGGTTGTCTGCAGTGTTATCTAGTATTTTGGCATGTGTAGTTTTGTAATATTTTACCTATAGGAAAATATGGAATCATATGTCGTTTTTCGTGTTTGTTTCGTTTGCGCGATACGCACGATACGTGAGTGGGTTCTGTGATCCAGCGTGTCGCGGCGTGTCGCGGTAGTTTTAGACGCTTATACACACGTTTCAGCGTATCGTGCACACGCGCGTTTAGTTCGCGACGCGAGTTTCTCGTTTAGTGTCGATATCGCGTTTTGCGAGATATGTTGCTTATATATATGATTTCCTTGTCTAATTTTCAGGTTTGCAGGCGGGGACTACAGACATTGCTACAGGGAGAAACAGGTGGTAGGATTCACCTAGCGTGGAGCGTAGGTGAGTAGATTTAACATCTACAGGGGAATCGCCCGCATGGCGTTATGCGTCTGGGCTAGGATTCTAATATTTGTTGCGTATTCTACGTCATTGTTAGAATTGCGCCTTACCCTATTTATTAGATATAATGGTACTGTGACTAGCAGCCGTAGGACACTGCACATATTATTGAAGGTTCATGTTGCATGAGCACGGATTATATGCTACACACACACCGTCAATAATTGCCATGTCACACACAACCCTTTATAGATACTATATTGCTTGTCACACATGACATCTAGCTTGTCGGTATACCTATAGTGTATCATACCATTAGTGATAGGTACATATACACCTTACGATACAGCTACAGGTATACCTTGCTCATGTTTTACTTATACCCAGGGGGTATCCTACATATTCTACTTATACCCAGGGGGTATACGCCATCACTTACTTATAGGTAGACACCTATACTCAGCTGTACCTTATTGATTTTGCATACATCTGGTTTCAGCTACATATTTTCCTTTATATGCTCGCATTTCAGATATATCGCATATATTTATTCCTGAATTTGCGCATTGTCTATTTGGATTTTACTTGATGTTTTCTGGATTTGGGAACCGCAGGAGTTCATGAAATTATGCATACATTGAAAAACCCGGTTTTCTTGATATGATATTTGCGCAGCCACCATGTGATTTATCGGTTCTGATTATATACTCCATACGAGGTGTGGATGCCGTATGAGAGTACATGGTGGGCCCGGTATGGTTCCCCTCGGCAAGATGATCGATGGACTTTGCCGATTGAGCCTGGAGGCGGGCGAGTACCTACCGGTGACAGTACTAATGACTCGGCGGGGATCATGGAGATACCGTTGGGAGTCATGCACGTATGCATACGTCGAAAGGCGAGGGTCGGAGCTAGGCACTCGTGCTTTCGGGATAACGTATGATACGTACCTATCAGGATGCTAGTCTTGGTGACGGTATCTGATAGATCCGGATTTCTGTGTCGATACTTGGCACATTGTTTTCATGATATTTCTTTCAACACCTTTGTATATATAACATGGGGATTTAGCCGTTGTTATATATACTCTTACACCAATATTAGTGGAATGGGACGCTAATATATGTGTATTGACCCCATCATATTTATCTCTGCATATATATATATATATATATATATATATATATATATATATATATATATATATATATATATATATATTTAGGATGTTAGAATTTCACTTGAGTTTGATTTGCGATATTAGGTGATTCATTGAGATTGGATACCATATGAGATTACTGATTTGTACATTCGGGATATAGGAGATTACTCGATATTGTACATTTGGGAGACGTGAGACTTATATGATTCGAGAGCCCAACGTGGGGGCTGATTTGAGGAATTGGGATTTGAGTGTCTTGATGGATTGTGATCCTACCACGATGACAGGATTCTGTGGGATGACATATTTCACTCCATACCTCATACATTTTCGCTTATGCACTGTTCCATGTATTAGGAGTACCTGTTAGTGCACCCTTCATGATTGCTGCATATTTACATTCTCATATCCCTATTGCATGGTTATTGCATACTACTGTCATGTTATTATTGCTTCACATATTGATTGTACCTGCTAGTGTACTTTCTATTATTCTGCATTCACATGACCTGTTATTACTGTAAATTGTATATCTTAGATTCATACTGTACGTACATTCCTGCGATTACCTGCATATGTTATTTACTATTCACGAGTTGGCAACTCACCCCCGTTGTGCCATAGGTATTGCAGGGTGTTCCCCAGAGTAGTCGAGGCAGGCTATTCAGCTATTCATCTATCATCTTTTGCTACAGATACCGCATCGGCTCACAGTGTACTATTTTGCGTAGGTGGGTTTTGGTGGTTATCTGTATTTCATATTGTACATTCGTTGTATCTTATACTCTCCATCTACTATTATGTTGTTGACTTAGAGACTTGGTGAGGACGATATTGTGTATTATTTGTGCTTTGTTGTCTTATATACAGCTTATTCCCTATTGTCTTTATTTCTTCGCTACGGCGTCGTATATTTGTGATGTGGATTGTTTTCCGCCTTTGGGCCTGTTTTTACCAAAGGGATGTTGCTAAAATTTTAAATATATAAAGTGAGACTTTTAAAGAATTTGGGTTGTGATTTCAAATATTTCAAAACTTTTATTATCTTTTCCGTATTTTCATGGTTTAGATTTCTGGATTTTGGCTTTCTTTTACTGCGTTACGTCTTTAGGCGTTGCGTAGTATTAGGGCCGTCACGTGCCAATTTCGGGTCGTGACAAAGTTGGTATCAGAGCGCTAGGTTTTACCTTTCGGAGTGTAGGATGACCTTAGTATGATGGAGTAGGTAGCTTAAGCAAAGTAACGTAGTGTGTGTATGTCTGCAGCATACCCACGATGCGGTACTTCGCCTAAAGTGACCTAAGTACAAATTGTTTGAAATTCCTTCCTTGATTATTCATATCCTTGCGATTCGATTTCCTTATTCTTATCGAATCTTATCTCTATTTATAGCCTTGCCGCCGATGACTATGGGGACTCAGAGTGATGCAGCGAGGGCCGAGGTCAGAGTTGGCTCGGGTGAGACGAGTACTGACCAGGATGGCACTCTAGTTGCACAGGTGCAGACGGATCAGCCTATGACATATACTATCGATAGGCTTGTGGCAGAGATGCAGGACTTCCGCCAGACGATGAGTTCTTTGGTTGATGTCGTTCGGGAGCTACGACAGGAAGTTGTCATCCCTGTTACTCAGTTGTCACTTACGATCAGCATGCAGCAGTCCATCACCTACATAGCACCAGTGGTTGCCGCTCCAGTTGACGATACACCTATTCCAGAGACGCTGAGAGTTTCAGGACAGTGGAGGACTCGTACCAGTGTACCAGCCCAGAGACAAAGGTTTGGTCATCGAGACAGATTTCGTGGCCGTCATGGGAGTAGCAGAGGCTTAGGACGAGGACAGTCGTTCAGCTCTCATTTCCAGGAGGGTCAGCAGTCAGCGCGTGGATGTTTTCGATGCGGAAGCCTTCAGCACTTCGTCAGGGATTGTTCCTTAGCACCTCGTCAGGATCGTACTCAGAGAGGCCGTAGACATGGAAGATTCGCTCAGAGGAGTCAGTCTACCCGAGGAGTTCAGCCAGTTGCGAGTAGGGGGCAGACACAGGAGTTTGCTTCTACTCATCGGGACGCGCAGGCGTCCGATGTGGAGTTTTCAGGTATCCTTAATTCGCATGTTCTTTTGATGTATTCGTTTGTTTTTCATACTTGTGCCGTGTTAGGTAGATTAGCCGTTTGCTTGTGTTAACTTCTGTCAGCGATTCTTTTGTTGCGCGACACGTATTTCAGTTGTGTGCCAATCGGATAGGAGATTGAGATTCGTCCGTCGTTTCGATCCTTCTAGAGATGTTGGATTTGACGTTCTCCTGGGCATGGACTGGTTAGCTACGTGCTAGGCGTCTGTGGACTACCGCGAGGAAACAGTCAGGAATTGTTTCCCCGGCAAGTCAATTCTTGTTGTGCAGGTGGATAGTTGTGCCGCCTCTCACAGCTTGAATTCAGCCTGTTTTGCTAGTCGGCTTTTGTGGAGATGTCACGGATTCTTGGCGTTCATTCGTGATACCGGAGCCACAGTGGGATTGTTGGACCGGGTTCCTTTCGTGCGAGAGTTTTCCGACGTTGTTCCAGATGAGCCGGCGAAGTTTAGGGAGCTTAAGGATCAGCTACAGAGTTGTTGTTTGGGGAGTTTTGTGCGTCTGAGTGTTTCGCTTTTGGAAGCTCCTATTTCTGTTCGTCAAGAAGAAAGACGGCAGTTTAGGGTTGTGTATCGATGGATCGTTAATTGAACCGGCTTACGGTGCGGGTAGGTATCCTTTACCTCGCATTGACGATTTCTTCGATCAGCTCCAGAGTGCAAGACATTTTCTAAGTTTGTTTGGGATCGGGTCATCATTATTGCGGGTTCGGAGTGATGGCGTTCCGAAAACTGCCTTGTGCGTGCTACGGGCTTTGTGTGTTTTGGTGTGTCATTGGACTCACCAGTGCCCTAGCAGCATTCGTAGATATGATGAACCAGATTTCTTCAGGCCGTTCCTCGACCAGTTATTGTTGTGTTATTTACGACATTCTGGTCTATTTAATGTGTCTTGAGGGACAAGAGTAGCACTTGAGAATTTGTTATGCAGATACTGGGAGAGCACCAGCGGTTTGCTAGATTCTCGGAGTGTTTCTTCAGGCTTGTTTGTGTAGACTCCTAGGTCTTGTTGTCACGGGAGACGGTTTCGTATGGTTCCGAGGAAGATCGTGGCCGTACAGCTTAGGCCCAGACTTGTGTGCAGGACGGAGGTCTGCAAATTTGGGGCTTAGCAGGTTTTTACCGCCGTTTCGTGCAGGATTGCTAGAGTAGTGCTGCACGTCAACTGAATTGACCGCAATGGAGGTTTCTTTTCTTCGAACTGAGGCATGTGTGCAGAGTTTTCGGCAGTTGAAGATTCTGTTAACAATTGCATCATTTCTTTCTTTGCTTTTGGTTCGTGCAACTTTGTTGTTTAACTGTAATGTTTCTTGAGTGGGGCTCGAGTGTGTACTGAGGTGACACTATAGAGTTATCGCTTTTGCTTCCCTACATTTGGAGGAAGTACGAGAAGGATATTCCACTCATGATCTGGAGATGGCCGCGGTGGTTTTGCGTTGGAGATTTAGAGACACTACTTGTTCGAGAGTCGTGTCAGATTTTCACGGACCACCAGAGCTTAATGTACATCTTCCTGCAGCGGATTTTGATTGTTGTGATAATTTTCTGCAGATTTACAGTTCTTGTGCGATCGTTGAGTACAGTTTAAGTTCGTCTCTACGGAGGGGACAACTTTCTCATATCCGCGCCCGACCACTTTTCTTTAATCGTTTTCGCGAGACACTGCCCGCCGATGCTCGTTCGTCAGAGATACTTGAGCATACTCGGCTGGGTAATGATTCGGAGTCCTTGATTTGTGACAATGGTGTGCTAAGTTAGGGACGCGTTCGTGTACATGATGTTATCGGGTAGAGACGTGGAATCCTAGAGCAGGCACATCAGACAACTCTCTGTATTCATTCAAGTTCCACCAACATTTGACGTGACTTGTGAAATAGTTACGGGTGGACAGGGATGTAAAGAGAAGTTTCCGGTTTCGTTTCAAAGTGTCTGTCTTATTGTGTGCTTGGGTCGAGCATCTGAGGCCGGCTGGAGAGTTGCAACCTTTAACCGTTCTGAAGTAGGAGTGGGAGCAGATCTCCTCGAATTTCGTTATGGTTTCTACCGAGGGTTAGTCAGGGTGTGACTCCATTCGGATTCTTGTCGTCCGGTTATGCTTAGTATGCTCAGTTGTTCTTTGTTAAGTTGTGCGTTTGTGTAAATTGTTGTCAGCAGTTGGGGATCGTCACTCGCCATTGTATGGGTTCTCTTTCGATAGTTGTTATCAGGAGACACTCCAATTGGCAACCTTTAGGTTTAGGGGTTAGGTCGTGTCGATCACCAGTCTGTTGTTTTTCTGACTCTGCGTAAGTAGGATTTTGGACCCCAGCTATGTCTAGAGACTTCGGAGATGATCCAATTGATTCAGGTCAGGATGAAAATTGTTCATTGCGGACAGAGGTCTTATGCGACCGTGTTGGTCGTAGACTTAAGTGTGCAATGGCAAACCATGTATTCCTGCGGATTTTTCCGATAAAAGACGTGTTGGATTTTGGGAAGCTTATCCCAGAATTTTGGTCATTCTGAGATCCTATAAGCGGGTTAGTTTCGTTGCCTTTAATTTGGCACTTCGGCCCAGATTATTGAGTTTTCACCCTGTATTCCTTGTGATGATACTTTAAAATTACCTTCTTTATCTTTCTCACATGATTTAGCACCAGACCATGTAGCTTGGACGCGATCGTCTAACTCACCGGCAGCCATTTATGTTAATGGCTCGGCAGGTGGAGGAACGTCGGTCAAGGGTCTTGCCATCTGTGAAGGGTTTTCTTGGACGTAGCCGTATAGTGAGGTAATCACTTGGGAGGCTGCGAGCGAGATTTGAGAGTTGTAATCTTCTCTTTGAAGGTACGCGTAGCAGTATATTTTTAAATTCGGGGACGAATTTCTTTTAAGGGGGGAAGATTGTAACACCTTAGAATGTGTTTTGTGGCTAATTATATTTTAATATATGGGTTTTTAATAAAAAGTTTACCAAATTGGTTTTTAATTATTTTATCCTATTTAATGAATATTTTATTAGATTTTTCCTAGGCTTGCATACACTTGTGCATGTTAACTAGGGTGTTAATTTGGGGTTTAGCCATGATTAGCATCATGGTGAGCTAACCATTTCTTTAAGCTAGTTTTAAAATTTGTATTAGGTGCTTTTGGGTTTTAATAGTGCATGGTTGTTATAAAAAAAAGGGGTTTTTAAAAATGAATTCTTTTGTTGACTTTCTTGTTGACCTTGTGGGAGAGAGAGAGAGGGCATGGTGCTACATGGCCCAAGCCAAGCTTCATTAAATGATGGGAGAGAAAGAGAGGGGAGGGTTTTTTGAGTTTTCTCTCATTTCTCACTTCTCACTCACTTCTCTCATTCTCTCAAACACACACACATAACAGAAACAGCAGCTCCAGCAGCAGGTCCAGAAGCAAGCAGCAGCACCAGAAGCAACATCAGCATCAGCAGCAAGCAGCAGTAGTAGCAGCATCAGCAGACAGCAGTGGCAGCAGCTGTAGTAGCAGCTGCCCCAGCAACTACAGCAGCTCATATCCTCCATTCACTCATTCTCCTGCTTCTTAGGATTCTCTAGGATATGATTTCTGAACCCAATTCCCATATTGCTTGACTTGTGTGTTGTTTAACGTCGGTTTGCGTTTAAAGTGAGTTTAGTGCTAAAAATGGTGGTTTATGTGGAAATTGGGATAAGTGATGATTGTGTTAGCTAACTTAGCTTATTTTAGTGTTGTTAGGGTTACTTTAACTGAGAGTAACCCCGGATTTCACTAAAATACCATAGGGTTTGTGTTTTGTGCAAAATTGGTGTTTTTAAAGCGACATTGTGGCATTCTGTGATCTGCTATTGACCCGGACCCTTCAGGACAAAATTGAGAAAACTAGGGCATGCACACTAGGTCTAGATTACACCACCAGAACACGAGCCATTCTCTCCTAAATCTGGCCGCAGATTTAATAGGTTTGGCCGCAAATTGCGGCCAAGTAGGGGGCAAGGGTGTTGGGGTCTTGGCTAGGGTTGTCTGCAGTGTTATCTAGTATTTTGGCATGTGTAGTTTTGTAATATTTTACCTGTAGGAAAATCTGGAATCATATGTCGTTTTTCGTGTTTGTTTCGTTTGCGCGATACGCGCGATACGTGAGTGGGTTCTGTGATCCAGCGTGTCACGGCGTGTCGCGGTAGTTTTAGACGCGTATACACACGTTTCAGCGTATCGTGCACACGCGCGTTTAGTTCGCGACGCGAGTTTCTCGTTTAGTGTCGATATCGCGTTTTGCGAGATATGTTGCTTATATATATTATTTCCTTGTCTAATTTTCAGGTTTGCAGGCGGGGACTACAGACACTGCTACAGGGAGAAACAGGTGGTTGGATTCACCTAGCGTGGAGCGTAGGTGAGTAGATTTAACATCTACAGGGGAATCGCCCGCATGGTGTTATGCGTCTGGGCTAGGATTCTAATATTTGTTGCGTATTCTACGTCATTGTTAGAATTGCGCCTTACCCTATTTATTAGATATAATGGTACTGTGACTAGCAGCCGTAGGACACTGCACATATTATTGAAGGTTCATGTTGCATGAGCACGGATTATATGCTACACACACACCGTCAATAATTGCCATGTCACACACAACCCTTTATAGATACTATATTGCTTGTCACACATGACATCTAGCTTGTCGGTATACCTATAGTGTATCATACCATTAGTGATAGGTACATATACACCTTACGATACAGCTACAGGTATACCTTGCTCATGTCTTACTTATACCCAGGGGGTATCCTACATATTCTACTTATACCCAGGGGGGTATACGACATCACTTACCTATACTCAGCTGTACCTTATTGATTTTGTATACATCTGGTTTCAGCTACATATTTTCCTTTATATGCTCGCATTTCAGATATATCACATATATTTATTCCTGGATTTGCGCATTGTCTATTTGGATTTTACATGATGTTTTCTGGATTTGGGAACCGCGGGAGTTCATGAAATTATGCATACATTGAAAAACCCGGTTTCCTTGATATGATATTTGCGCAGCCACCATGTGATTTATCGGTTCTGATTATATACTCCATACGAGGTGTGGATGTCGTATGAGAGTACATGGTGGGGCCCGGTATGGTTGCCCTCGGCAAGATGATCGATGGACTTTGCCGATTGAGCCTGGAGGCGGGCATGTACCTACCGGTGACAGTACTAATGACTCGGCGGGGATCATGGAGATACCGTTGGGAGTCATGCACGTATGCATACGTCGAAAGGCGAGGGTCAGAGCTAGGCACTCGTGCTTTTGGGATAGCGTATGATACGTACCTATCAAGATGCTAGTCTTGGTGACGGTATCTGATAGATCCGGATTTCTGTGTCGATACTTGGCACATTGTTTTCATGATATTTCTTTCAACACCTTTGTATATATAACATGGGGATTTAGCCATTGTTATATATACCCTTACACCAATATTAGTGGAATGGGACGCTAATATATATGTATTGACCCCATCATATTTATCTCTGCATATATATATATATATATATATATATATATATATATATATATATATATATATATATATATATATATATATATAGGATGTTAGAATTTCACTTGAGTTTGATTCGGGATATTAGGTGATTCATTGAGATTGGATACCATATGAGATTACTGATTTGTACATTTGGGATATAGGAGATTATTCGATATTGTACATTTGGGAGACGTGAGACTTATATGATTCGAGAGCCCAACGTGGGGGCTGATTTGAGGAATTGGGATTTGAGTGTCTTGATGGATTGTGATCCTACCACGATGACAGGATTCCGTGGGATGACATATTTCACTTCATACCTCATACCTTTTCGCTTATACACTGTTCCATGTATTAGGAGTACCTGTTAGTGCACCCTTCATGAATGCTGCATATTTACATTCTCATATCCCTATTGCATGGTTATTGCATACCACTGTCATGTTATTATTGCTTCACATATTGATTGTACCTGCTAGTGTACTTTCTATTATTCTGCATTCACATGACCTGTTATTACTGTAAATTGTATATCTTAAATTCATGTTGTACGTACATTCCTGTGATTACCTGCATATGTTATTTATTATTCACGAGTTGGCAACTCACCCCCGTTGTGCCATAGGTATTGCAGGGTGTTCCTCAGAGTAGTCGAAGCAGGCTATTCAGCTATTCATCTATCATCTTTTGCTACAGATACCGCATCGGCTCACAGTGTACTATTTTGCTTAGGTGGGTTTTGGTGGTTATCTGTATTTGATATTGTACATTCGTTGTATCTTGTACTCTCCATCTACTATTATGTTGTTGACTTAGAGACTTGGTAAGGACGATATTGTGTATTATTTGTGCTTTGTTGTCTTATATACAGCTTATTCTCTATTATCTTTATTTCTTCGCTACGGCGTCGTATATTTGTGATGTGGATTGTTTTCCGTCTTTGGGCCAGTTTTTACAAAAGGGGTGTTGCTAAAATTTTAAATATAGAAAGTGGGAATTTTAAAGAATTTGGGTTGTGATTTCAAATGTTTCAAAACATTTATTATCTTTTTCATATTTTCATGGTTTAGATTTCTGGGTTTTGGCTTTCTTTTACTGTGTTACGTCTTTATGCGTTGCGTAGTATTAGGGCCGTCACGTGCCAATTTCGGGTCGTGACATTAAAGTCCTGATTGTTTTGATGTTATCGGTAACCGCTGCACATGAGCGGCAGGATTTATGTCTTTTTCAAAGATGATTACCGTGTTGATAACACCATTTGTTAAGTTGTCTACCTTAGATCGGTAAGCACCCATATCTCCGGCTCCTTGAGGCTCAAGAGACTGGTCCCGCTTAAACCTATATTTACTAGGGTCCTTAGGGTAATTTATAGAACTTAAGGGGGTTTTATGTAAAAATAATTTTGTATAATTTACAAAATACACCTCAAGTATTTAATTATCGCCTTTAGAGTTTTCATAGCTTTAAATTTTATATTTGTGACATTTCTAGTGAAATAAACTTATTTTTCATAATACATGGTATTTAATGGTAATATTGAACTTGTATGGAAATTTCACGGTATTTTGTAGAGTGATTCTTTTGATTTAGAAATGTTGGAATATTTATATCATATCAAAAATAGGTATTTTGATACATATATATATATATATATATATATATATATATATATATTTGATATAAAATAATTTTAATTTATATTATATTTCTAGAAATCTCATTTTCTTAAGATATTCGTATTTTAAATCTCTCGAGACCGAATGCTCCTTGCGGAGGTCTGCATCTCGCACTACTAAGCTCAGGGATATGCGATAATCCGCACCATCCCAGTCGGGTTCCCCAAAATGGGTTGTAGCGGCGCTTTGCAAAGATTGTAAGAATACGTAATCTTGTAGAAAACGGTTTTATTAGTAAATGATATTTTTATGTAAAGTTTCGTTTTCCCGTATTCTATGTTCCCGAAAGGTATTATGCTATATTGCATATGAGTGTTGTGAGGAGGTAGGTCATTATCTCGTGATCTAATTAAAGGTATACCAAGATTAATGATGTTTTAAGGTAGAAAGTAAACTATATGGTATTTTACTGAAAAAGAGTAGTGCAAGTTACAAAATGAAATATATTTCCATGAAACTTGTTCAACATGTTTGTTAATTATTAATAGTCAACATGTAAGGGTTTGGTATGTTTGTATTTAAGAAAAGATTAAAATTTTAGGAAGAAACGAATCGGAAATCGGATTAACTCCGATTCCGTCGGGTTTTGGAAATACGTGTTTTTAGAATAGAAAGGTGAAGAGAGAGAAGGGACTTATGGGTTTAGATTCAAGAGAAGAGGGAGAGGAATCGGTAGGAGGTGTCGGTACGTCGTTTCATCGCCGGGAGCTCCTAGGGTCGTCGTCGGAAAATCGCCGGTGTTTCGCCCTTTACTAACTCCACTTGTACCCAAAATTCTAGAGAGTTTTCTTGAAAGTTTGGACAGAATTGTGAGTGAGGGGTGTATTTAGGGGTGGTATTTATAGGGTAATGCTAAGGTTAGGGTAGGTGAAAGATTGTATGAAAATTGTATTAAAAAAATAGGTTAATGGGAGTTTTTTAATGTCTCTGTTACCGTGCAGAGAAATTAAAGTATACAGGGGTTATTAGAATACAAAAAGGCAGAACTTTCATGAAGGCAACTCGGCGATCCGACCGAGTTCGGCCGCCGGCGGTGAGCGGAGTCCGCCGAGTCGCCGGCCCGAGTTGGCCGAGTCGAGCCGGGGCTCGCTGCCACGTGTCCCTCGTCGCTTGGTGTAGCCCCTGGGTATATGTGTAGTGGGGTTTTTACGAGTTATACACGTGTAGGCTCTTGGACTTCTAAAAATATAAAATAAAAACAATATTAAAAATAATGTGAGTGATGGGACTTGAACTCTGGTGCTTTGTAACAGCAATGCAAGGTCTTACCAATGAGCTACAAGCTCTTGCTTGCGATTAAAAAGCAAAACAAATTTATATCTTGTGCTCAGGCAAAAATACCCATTTCTGTATTTTTTGAAAAAATTGTACAGAAAGTTGTACATAAAGTTTAGGGTTGTTACATTTTATCTTAACATGTGTATATATTTTACTTGTTATTACGTATCACTTATATATGTTGATAAAGCTTGTAAATTATTGCTTGACTACCAGCGTTATGATGGTGTTCATACATGTAGGGGCTGGGTAGTCCATAAGCACATCCTTAAATATCCATAGTCGTGGGAGTATCGAGACTGGGCATCGATATTCCGGTAGACTGATGTATACGTTTCTAGACCCCGACAAAGGGCGATGGTTGTTCCCACAACCATTGGTGTGTGGCACCTAAGATCGTATACAGGTGCTCACTGGGGTGAATACACTGGACGGACTCGCCGAGAACTTCTAGATGGTATTATACCTATCATCATATAGCAGTTCTCAGGTGATATGAGTACATGTTAGTCTTTAGACCTAAGATCGTCATTTGTCTAGTGTGAGTTCCCACTGTACTTAGCTTACTACCCTACAATGACTATACTGAGTCGTGCAAACAGGTTTTAATTGGGTACAGTCCCGAACCACATGGAAGCAGTGAGTGATTGTTAGGGATTTGTCTTTCCCTGTTTAGGAAGTCGATATCGCACTGTACTCGGTTGGCCAACACCATAATATCTTGGCCAAGGCATATAAGATTTACTAATAGTTAGATCGGTAGTTTCTCGAATTGGTCTAAGCCACATCAGCATAAATTATCGGGTTATCACGGTCTGACGTATACCACCCCCTAAACCCAGTATGCAATACTCTTAGACGAAGAGACCGGAATGTACGGAGATTATCACAGATAGGCTCAGTAGGGATTCGGATGAGTTTGCTCGTCGACCTTCCTTCCGATAGATACCTGGATAGTCGTTACATACAGCTAGTGCCGCTAACGTATTTGTGGTTATGGATTTATCCAGTAACTCACTGCTAGCATGCTGTCGAGTCTTTAGAGTTCCATACAGAGGGTTTTCCTAGTTCAAGCGAAATGATATAGTGGTCGTATTTTGATACGTGCAGGGTTCCGATTAAATATGTGTACTAGCTACACAGACTTTAATCGAACAGATGGTGATACTAGCCGGTTTAGGATTAAGCGGGTTATTAAATCAAGTATTGATTTAATAATTTACATATATATTTCGATATATATTCTAGTATTATGTTCATTATATTTTTCCCATCTCTTGAGTATTCGTATTTTTATATGGATACGGGTATGTATATACGGTAGAATGCATTCTGTATTTATATATCATACATTCTAGAAGGAGAACACCTCATTTTAGGATTTTCCATTTATTAGAAAATGAAAATGAGGTGGAAGGGTGATGTGACATGAAGGAACGGTGAGAGGAATGGCTTTGTATTTTTATACATTTGTTTCTACTGTTGAAGTATGGTGGCTATTTTTCTATTTAGAAAATAGCTTAACCAAACCATATTAGCCATTCTTTTGCTCTCACTTGACAATTCATTCCACCATTTACTTTCTCTTTCCTCACTTGAGCTCCTCCTCCATCTTCTTCTCTTGCCTTTTTGTGAGTTGAGAATCAAAAAGAAGAAGAGATAGAAAATCATTTGATCACATCACTACATCTCTAAACACCTTAGATTAGCAACCTAGGGTCTTTAGTTGCTCACTTTCTTTTGGTGTGAAGTTAGAGCCTTGAACCGTATCCCTCAGGTGGATCATCTAGGACCATGGAAGACCGGCCTACAAGCTCGATATCGAAGTTCCGAGGAGCTAAAGAAAAGGATTTGAAGATGCATGACATGGCTACAAAGGTTGTTATCCAAACCAAGTAGTATAAAACCTTCTAGTTTACTAGTTTTAGTTGGGAAGATTCTAGGGTTTAAGTTTCTAGTCCTGTTTTATAAAATTTAAAGTTTTTCATTCCGCAAAGGCCGTGGGTTAGCGGCAAAGGTTCTAGGAACTTCATCAAAAGGATGCCCCTAAATATAGAAATCGGGTATCTCCCTTTGTGCTCTCACCCGCCGAAGGACAAAGTCCATGTTCCCCTTGTTCATATGCAGTCACCACATTGCCTTCCTTTTCATCTGACTTCCCATCTGAGCCTTTCTCTTTCTTCAAGAGTTTGCAAACCGCTTTCAAGTGACTCTTGTTAGTGTATATGCCCTAGAGGCCATTACTGTATCATACTAGTTTGTATATTACTTAATGGAAGCTTGGGATATTCACCATGTATAGACAATCTTGCTCAAAATAGTAGTATGCTACTTGGTTTGTTTCTACTTTAATGTGTACACGTGTTTCATTTAGTATATCACCTATACACATTAGTGGAGCCCTTAGGATCTTTGCTTGATTACCAGCGTTGTGATGGCAGTCACACTCGTGGGGGCTGGGTAATCCACAAGCACATCCTTATGCAGGTCCCTAGTCGTAGGACTATCGAGACAGGGCATCGATACTCCGGAGTAGACTAGCGTATGCGCTTCTCATCCCAGCAGGGGAGACGGTCTGTCCCACAGCTGTCAGTACGTCGTACTTGAGATAGTATGCGGGTGCTCGTTAGGTGACGAGTACACTGGACAGGACTCGTCGGGAACTGTTGGTTGGTACTATACCTATCGTCAGTTATCAGTTTCCAGGTGACATGAGTACATCTTAGTCCGCTGACTTGACACTGTCACTTCGCCTCGAGTGTGTTCCCATTGTACTTTGATTACTACCCTACCATGGCTCAAAGGAGTCGTGCAAACAGGTAGTAGTTGGGTGCAGTCCCGAAGCACTTGGAGGCAGTGACAGTTAGACAGGATTCGTCTCTCCCGGTATTGGGGGTTGATATCGCGCTGTGTCTAAGAGAGCCATTACACAAAGTCCCTGGCCAGGGCAAACGAGATATACTGGTAGGTTTCCAGTGTTATCTCAGGGTGTTCTGGGCTACACTCCGACACGACTTGTACCGCTATTAGGGGACTGACGTTTACCGCCCCCCTAGGCCCGCCATACGATATTCTCAGACGAACAGACCGGACTGTACGCAGATTGTCACATTCAGGCTCAGTAGGAGTTCAGATGGGTTTCACCTCGTCCGTCTTCTTATCGGAATCTACCTGGGGGCCGTTACGCACAGCTAGTGCCGCTTGCGGTCTGTGGTTAAACCCACTGCCGGTGTAGTGTCGAGTCTTTAGAGTCCCACACAGAGAGCTATTCGCCTTTAGGCAAAAGAGTAGAGGTCGCATGGTTTTGCGACAGGGTTCGGTCACATCCGTGCACTTGTACACGTTTAGTGTCCGGGCAGTTATCACTAGCGGGCATTGGTTTAAGCCAGATCCTAGTGTACGTTTTGGGATTGGTTTTATCTCGTTTGTATTTGTATTCCTCGGAACGCGGATGCGGGTGTATATACACGGTTGACAGAGATAGAGGCAGAGGATTCTCATTAGGGTTGTTGACTGTTGACTTTTGCTAAACCCTAATGAGAATAAGAAATATGATTAATGATAATATTAATTAAGTATTATTGTGCCATGGTTGGGTTGAAAGGTTGACTTTGTTGACTTGTTGACTTAGTTGACCAGTTGACTAGGTTGGACTTGTTGACCATCATCATGACAATGGCTATCATTTCTTGGCATTGACCTTTGCTTGCTTGTTTGTTCACAAATTGCATTTAATGCATGAAATGATATTGCCATTTTGATATGATAACAACCATCACATAATACTCAATTATTATTATTTGTTATGATTATTTTGGATTATGAGAGCAAGGGTGAGAAAAGTCTTGCTCATTCTATCATTCTCATTCTCTCTCATCCTCAAGCTCTCCCTCTTCCTCTTGCTCTCTCTCTAGTTCATGGTTCTATTGTCTCATGTGTTGAGAAGCAAGAACCATAGAGATAAAACCCAAAACACTTCTCTACTCATCCTAGTATACAAGGTCTAGCAAACCAAGTGTTCTAGTTTCCTCAAGATTGAGGTTGGAGCCAAATGTAGAAGTTTTCAGGTGGATCCATCTTCGGCACAAGGAGACGACGAAGAGAGAACCATCCGACCACCACAAGGAGTCGAAAAGAAGGAGTTCAAGTTAAGGTATAACCCCCTAACCGAGTAGGTAAAACTCCTAGTTAGGTTGTTAGATAGTTGTTTAACAAAGATCCGTATTTTGAGTCCATGTTACCACCAAAGAAAAATCGTTTTTCACCATTTCCGCAACCCCAAAGAACCGGGGACGGGTAACGTGGACTTACGGTGGTATCAGAGCCTAGTTAAACACTATCTAACATGTTAGCAAAGTAACTAGAAATTCGATTGGAAAAAAAGTCACGAAACATGCCCGGAACACAAACTTTCTGCCGATTTTGTTTTCTGTTCAAAAAATAATAAATCATGTACTAAAAATCGGCTCAGGGTTTTTAAAGAACAAGCAAGAAAAATGGTCCACTAACTCGGTCAAGGAGCCGCGGAACCGCGGCAGGAGCATGCTCCCGCCGCGGATCCGCGGCCGAGTTGACTCGGTCGTGGCACAATTTTCCTGCAGTGTTTTTCTGGGGGTGTTTTGGGATTTTTACAATATGTTTTTTCTGCCCAGATTTTACAGAAAGCAAAATTTTTTTTGGGGTTTAAAAATCCGTATTTTGATCGAACTTCTAAAAACTTAAGCTAACGGGTTATATCTGTGATGTGATATATATATTGAACGTCTGCTAATCGCTATACGTCGATTAGTGGGGGTTATACATATCTGTGATCTGTAATGTTGATGGTATGTGTATATGAATTCATTGGATTGTCGCGGATGAATAACCGGGGGTTGTGAGATGAGAGTTTTCTTTTTCTTTCAATTCATGTAATTTGTAATTTATGTAATATTATTTATATGGCCGCACAACCGGGATGGGGTTGTAGCCGTCATTGTATAATTTTTTTTACTATTTTTGCTCCTAGGATAGACCCAAGGTGGGGTGCACAAACTACCGGGTATCTCGAAGTGCCGAGTGGCCTACTCACGGTGTCACGCCCCGCTTCCCAGTGTACGGCGAAGTGGACGCGACGAGGCCTGCTACGTATATACTCAGAAGTATATACGCTAAGCGTAACTAAGCAATATAAAGTAAATCACAAGAGACGAATAATATAGAAATAACAGTAACTTTTATTAATAACATTCTTTTTACAATGCAGGAAAAGAAAATACAACTGGAATGAAAAGCAATGCCTAAACAGTGGCATAACAGAAAATGAAATAAACTGGAAAGAACAAGGTACAGTATCTAGAGCTCTGGATCTTCCTGGAACTGCTCCAAATCCTCACCGGTGGGCTCGATCTCAGCTTGGTCCAACGCACCTGACGACATTCAAAGAAGAAGGAAATAGAATGTCGTCAGCGAACAGGTCGCTCGGTAAGTCCCAAAGAATAAGAAGAATGAGAATGACAGAGTAACAGTATTTTCTAAAATATTATATTGTTGAATATTATGGAATATTGTGTAACGCTGTTGTTTGTAGCTTGGTACAGAAGAATGCCAGTGTATACGAGGGGGATCTCTATATGCTAGAGATCAGGGAAAAAGGAAAGTACAAGGAACCGTTATTCCATGGTACAACAGCAATAGGATTCAGGTTAGGTGTCTTAATCTGACCACCTCGTGCCACCTTTAACACCTTCCGTACCAATCTACCCCTTTAAACCCCGTAATGTTTTAACAGTATTGTAGTATTGGAATATGTAATTTGGATGACTGACCAAAACCATGATATCAGTAATCATGTTGTAACTGTATAATCAGGTAAATGGAATATCAGGATAATGGATGAATATCCATGGTTTGATTCAGTCAAAATGAATATATTGTTAACTGGATTCAAGGATTCATGTATTTCAATTGTGTTGTAATATAAAAGAATATAGATTGACTTGAATCATATTCAAGTCAGGAATAGTCAGACTCTAACCCGAGTCAGACTAAAAGAAGAGAATTTGAAGTTCAATATTAGCTAGGGGCCTTATTGTAATTTGTGAAACTTAAGGGGGTTTTATGTAAAAAGTACTTTTGTATAGTTTTCAAAATACACCTCAAGTATTTAATATTCGTCTTTAATATTATAATGAATGTGAATTTTATTTGTGTTATTCTAGTGAATATATCCTAATAAAAATATTAATTGTTTTATCTGAAATTCATGGTATTTTAGTGTAACTTTTAATCTTGTAATTTTTTAGAAAAATGTGGAAACTTTATATTATAATAAAATAGGGTTTTAAATGATGATTATATATATATTAACACATGAATAATTTTAAATAAATATTTTATTTTCAAAAATCTCATTTTCCTTAAATGTCGTATTTTAACCCTTCGAGACCGAATGCTCATTGCGGAGATCTGAATCTCGCACTACTAGCCTGCGGGTGCACGATGAACCGTACTATCCCTAACAGGTTCCCCAAAAGTGGGTTGTAGCGGCACTTTGCTTAGGTTTATAAATACTTTTCATTTGGGAAAACGGTTTTATAAATATGGGGTATTTATTTGCAAAAGAGTACAGTTTTTCGTATTTTAGTTATTAGGGTTTCCTAAGCCAACTAGCCTACTTCTAAGTCTAAACGATGAGTCATTAGAAGCCTCAAATCGCCTCTTCACCGTCAATTGCGGCCAGGTAAGTGCCAGGTAAGTGGGAAGAACCACAGTCGTGGGCCTAATTAAAAACCACTAGCCTTAGACACACTTGCCTAGGCACCACAAGACAGTTTAGATAAACGATCGATGTCCATGACCAATCGTGTTTTCATTTTATTTAAAAGATTTTACTTAGAAAAGTTTACAACTTAAAGCTTTCAATAAAGGTTATAAAGATTAGGGTATTTTAGTGAAAAGTCCTGTAATTCCGTATTCTGTATTTTGATATTTATCAATTAGGGTTATATTGAGTGTGTGTAGGGGTAGGCCATTACCCCGTGACTTATTTTAAGTTTTGGTGAAGTTTAAAGGTAAAACATGACAAGTTAAAGTTGAAGGTATTAAAGTGCAAGAATACGGTATTCGAAAACGTTATCATTTTATGTGTGAAATTTCATTCAAAATGGGTTCTACAAGTTTAGTGATCAAGATAAACCTATTTAGGAGTGAGGGAATTAATTAAACTAAGAAAAATGAACTTCATGGTATTTTTATGAAAGGAATACGGTTTTGCAAAGAACTTATCATTTTATGTGAAAAAGTTTGATTAAATTGGTTTATGGGTGATTAATAGTCAACATGAATATGGGTAGATAATATGTATTAGGTGACAAGTGGAAATTTATAGAAAAACCGAATCGGAAATCGGTTTGTCCGATTTCCGTCGGGTTCCAAAAAGTCGTATTTTTATACTTATAGAAAAGAGAGATAGAGGGGATGGGACTTACGGTTTGGACAAGCTAAGGAAGCTAATGGACATGGTGGTTGTCGATTCGTCGAAAACGTCGCGAAGGTTCTGATCCGGTCGCCGGAATCCGTCGTCGATTTCGGCAGCGCTTCGCTTCTCGCTCTTCGTACCGAGTTCTCGAGAATTTAGGAGAGTGGACTTAGAGTTGTGAGGTGAAATGGTAGAGGATAGGGGTCTTTATATAGGGCTAGGCTAGGGTTAGGGTTTGGATTAAAAAATATTTTTAAAAAATATAAAAAAAACATTAAAAATTCATTAAAAATCATTAAACCTAGGAGTAAAAGGGATTTATTGGCCAAATCAAAACCGATCCAGGTATAATAAGTGTGCAAGAGGGTTGACCAAGTCAAGAGCCAACTTTTCTCAGTTGGTGACTCGGCCGTCCGGCCAAGTCCGGCTGGCGGCGCCGGACCGAGTCGGCCGAGTCGCCGGCCGGCGGCGCCGAGTCGGGCCGAGTCAAGGGTCCATTGGCCGGGGATTTTCTGGGGGTACAATTTGGTATATTTACTTTTTCAAGTCCAATACATATTTTGGGAGTTATGGCCTTTTTACCGTTGACTTCCAAAAAAAATTAAAACAAAATAAATACAAAAATAATATGGGGCATGGGATTTGAACTCTGGTGGCTTGGTTCAGCAATGCAAGGTATTACCAATGAGCTACAAGCTCCTTCTTGTAATTATTGTAAGGAATTAGATACTTAAATTGTTTCCAGCAACATTAATACTCCAAGTATACACTATATTTAAAGCAAATTTTTGGTATACAAAATTGGAGTTGTTACAATCTACCCTCCTTACAAAAATTTCGTCCTCGAAATTTACAACTTTTATTTAAGAACTAATTTACAAAAAGGTGCGGATATCTTGCACGCATCTCATCCTCCCTTTCCCACGTGGATTCTCCTGGAGTGTCTTTCCTCCATATTACCCGGACCAAATTAACTTCTTTGTTCCGAAGTGTCTTCACTTTCCTGTCCAGGATTTCCACAGGTTGTTGCTCGCAAGACAAATCGGGCTGTATCGTGAGTTCGGAATGATCAAGTACATGGCTGGGGTCACTCACATACCTTCTGAGTTGAGATATGTAGAACACGTTATGCACTCCTTCCAGTGAGGGTGGAAGCGCTAAACGATATGCCACTTCACCGACTCGTTCGAGTATATCGAACGGTCCAATGTATCTCGGACTCAACTTTCCCCGTCTTCCAAATCTGATCACTCCACGGTTTGGAGAGATTTTCAGAAATACATGATCTCCTGGCTGGAACTCCAAGTGTCGTCTCTTCGCATCAGCCCAATGTTTCTGTCTATCTTGGGCTATGCGCATTCTTTCCCTGATAGTACGAACCACATCCACGGTCGCTACTATCATCTCTGGTCCAAGGAGTTCCCTATCTCCGATGTCGTCCCAAATTAATGGTGATCGACACTTCCTTCCATACAATGCTGCAAAAGGTGCCATTCCTATGCTTGCTTGGTAGCTGTTGTTGTACGCAAACTCCACAAGATGCAGGTGATCTTCCCACGATCCTTTGAAGTCGAGCATACATGCTCTGAGCATATCCTCCAAGATTTGAATAGTTCGTTCCGATTGACCATCTGTTTGTGGATGATAAGCCGTGCTGAAGTTCAGACTTGTTCCCAAGCTAGCTTGCAGACTCTGCCAAAATTGCGATCGGAACCTGGTGTCACGATCGAAGACAATGCAGACCGGTACTCCATGAAGTCTCACAATTTCCTGTATGAGTTCATGGGTATCAGAGATAGTACATTATGAAGAGTTTTTAAATCTAATTTAGATTATTACCTCCATGCACTTCTTCGCTAATGTCTCGGTTGATTGGCCAACTCGAAATGGGATGAAGTGAGCCGACTTTGTGAGTCGATCCACAATGACCCAAATCGCATCGTTACCCTTTGTGCTGCGAGGATGAGCAGTTACAAAGTCCATCGTGATATGCTGCCACTTCCATTCTGGGATTGGTAACGGTTGAAATAGTCCAGCTGTCCTGTGATGTTCAGCCTCTACTTGCTGACACACCAAACATTTTGCGACGCTTCTGGCTACTTCACGCTTCATTCCATGCCACCAATAATTCTGACGTAGATCTTTGTACATTTTGGTACCTCCAGGATGTACTGAATAGGGAGAGCTGTGAGCTTCTTTCATTAACTCTTCCCGAACATGACCTTTTGGTACACACAATCTGCTGCCGTATCTCAAAGATCCGTCTTCATGGATGATGAAATCTGTTCTGAGTCCATTCTCCACTTGTTCTCTGATCTTTTGCAACTTAGCATCACTGGCTTGAGCTGCTTTGATCTGATTGACAATGGTTGATTGAACTTGTAGATTCATCAAACTTGAAACATCACCTGGAATGACTAGTTCGATCTCCATCTGATGTAGGTCTTGCTGAAGCTTCCACTGTGTGATGAGATTCATTGCTAATGGTTGGCGACTAAGAGCATTAGGTACTACGTTCACCTTTCCTGGATGATATTGCAAGTTGATGTCAAAGTCCGCCATGAGTTCTAACCATCTTTTCTGCCGCATATTCAACTCCTTCTGAGTAAACACATACTTCAGACATTTATGATCTGTGTAGATGTTCACTCGTTCACCAAGTAAGTAGTGACGCCAAATTTTGAGAGCAAAAATGACGGCTGCCAACTCCAGATCATGCGTCGGATAATTGCGCTCATGATTTTTCAGTTGTCTTGAAGCATAAGCCACAACCTTACCGTGCTGATGTAGATCACATCCTAGTCCCTTACCTGATGCATCACAATGCACTTCGAATCCTCCAGATTGATCTGGTATGACGAGAATAGGTGCAGATGTCAATCTTGACTTGAGTTCTACGAAAGCTTGCTCGCATGCTTCTGACCACACAAATTCTTCATCTTTTCTTATGAGCTTGGTCAGGGGTGTTGCTATCTTCGAAAAGCCTTCAATGAATCTTCTGTAATATCCCGCTAAGCCCAAGAAACTCCGTATATCCTTCACTGATTTTGGTGTAGGCCATTCGCTGACTGCTGAAACCTTTGCTGGATCTACAGAAATCCCTTCTCCTGATACGATGTGTCCAAGAAAACCAACCTGTTTTAGCCAAAACTCGCACTTGCTGTATTTGGCATAAAGCTTATGTTGTCGAAGTGTTTCCAGGACAATTCGTAAGTGCTCCGCATGCTCTTTCCGATTCTTAGAATATACCAGGATGTCGTCGATGAAGATGACAACGAACCTGTCTAAATACTCCCGGAAAACTTGGTTCATAAGGTTCATGAAGATTGCTGGTGCATTGGTCACTCCAAATGGCATCACTAGAAATTCGTAATGTCCATAGCGAGTTCTGAAAGCTGTTTTGTGAATATCAGCTTCCTTGACCTTCACTTGATGATAACCTGAACGAAGATCTAGTTTAGAGAAGACACAAGACCCACTTAGCTGATCGAATAAATCGTCGATGCGCGGGAGTGGATACTTGTTCTTTATAGTAACTTCGTTCAAGGCCCTATAGTCGATGCACATTCTGTATGAACCTTCCTTCTTCTTCACCAATAGTACATGTGCTCCCCAACTTGAAGTGCTGGGACGAATCCATCCTTTCGCCAGTAATTCGTCCAACTGTGTTCGAACTTCTTTCAATCCTTCCGGACTTAGTCTATACGGTGCTTTGATCACTGGTTGTGCTCCTGGTACTAAGTCAATGCTAAATTCAAGAGCTCGATCGGGAGGCAAACCTGATATATCGTCAGGGAATACATCGCCGAACTCTCAAAATACCTCCGGTCTTGATTCTTCCTCTGCCTGAGCTGCTGCAACTACTGCTTCCCTTGGCTTCGCTTTGTAAGTACTTGGCTACAGGGTGCGATCTCCACTCTTGAAATAGAAGATCGGATGATCTGGAATCTCAAATACTACCCTCCTTTGACGACAGTCGATGGTAGCATAAAAGGTTCCAAGCCAGTCCATTCCTAGAACCACATCGAAGTTTGGTATGTCCAGTACTTTGAAGTCAGCGTAAAACTCTCGACTGCAGACGATGACTGGACACATGATGTATCCCATAGTTGCCTTTAGAACACCATTTCCAGAACTGACGTTCCAGCTGGATACAAGCGGTGAGACTGGAATCGCATGGGTTCGGACAAACCGTTGCGACATAAAGCAGTGGGATGCTCCAGTATCAAACAGTGCAAGTGTAGGTAGTGAAGCTACTAGGATTGTACCTAAGGTATATGGGATAGGTTCAGGTATAGGGAAAGTGTGTAGGTAAACAAAACTAAAAGATGAGTTTGAGAAAGAAAGTTTACCAGTAATGACTTGGCCAGTGGCCTCAGCTTCTTCTACAGATATCATGAAAGCCTGACGCTTCAGCACATTCCTCCTGGCCTGAGGAGCATTCCTCTGAACGTTCCTTTGAGCTTGATGGAACTGTCGAGGAGGTGGTGCAGCTTGTGGTCCCCTAGGTGGTGCAGGCAGTGCAAGTCTGGGAGCAGGTGCCTGAAGAGCTGGTCGCTGCTGATAAGTATTTGCTGGCCTGGGTGCAGCAACTGAGTTCTGCCTTTGAGGACAAGATCCAATATCATGAGTGGCTGAACCGCAGACTAAGCAGAGACGGTTGGCTCGACGGCAGTCCTTCATCATATGTCCAGTTCTCTTGCAGTAAGTGCAAAAGGCTGGGCTAGGACGATGAGTTGGTACTCCGGGTCGCCTCAGCACGAAAGATGGTCTGGACGTGGCTCCACCTGCCATCTGGTTGGCAGGGCGCTTGATTCCTGCAGACTGAGGTCTGCCCCTCTCTTTTATGACTGCCTCATAACTGCGGGCAGCTTCTAAGGCTTCTTCATGAGTCAAAAACTTTTCTGTGGCTAGAGCAGCCTTGATCTCTGTGTCCAAACCTTGCTGAAAACGACGGGCTCTGATCTCGTCCGTCGGTATCAGCTTGCCGCGAATCTGTTTAAAAATTGTGTTAGCTGTGTAATATGTGATATTTAAAAATTGAACTATTGTGACATATCTTACCGGCTCAACATAGTGAACTCAGCATCGTATTCATCTACCGATTTTTCCCACATTGATCCTTGCTGTAGATGAATAAACTGCTGCTCCATAGCGAACCTGGCAGTCACAGGGAAATATTTCGCGTCAAACTTTTCGCGAAATGTCTTCCATTCAATCGGCTGCGCTAGACGGGTTTCTTCCGCCTTCCACTAATTGCGAGCATTATCCGTGAGCTGTAGTTTCGCTACACGGACCCAAGCGTTATCTGGCACTTGAGCTGCTGCCAGATCGTCTTCGATGCTTTGTGCCCATTCTTCTGCTTCGAGAGGGCTTCCTTTACCAGAGAACTGCTTTGGGTGCAAAGCCCTGAATTGCTTTACTTCCGGTGCATCGTTATCAGGACGGCTCAGAAGTTGTTGTTGTCCCTCGAGAAGACTGCGGATCGCATCGAATAGCATCGTTTGCTCAGTGGGTGGTGCCGGAACAACTGGTGTGAGAGGTAGTGCTGGAGGGGTGTTGTTGACGTTAGTGCTGGTGTTGTTCAGGGAATCCATGATCCTGAAGAAAAATTTTGGATTAGGACAGATTCAAATACATGAAATGATAAGATTCAAGGAATAGAGATTTGCAAGTTTCAAAGAACATGAATTGTAAAGAATGTTTTAGTTGCTGGTTCTTGTGTTATATTGGTTAGGTTGTTCACGCAGAACAGAACAGCATGACAGGGATTCATACAGCTCTGACCTGCATGGGCCACCAACAAAACCTGTCACGCCCCGCTTCCCAGTGTACGGCGAAGTGGACGCGACGAGGCCCGCTACGTATATACTCAGAAGTATATACGCTAAGCGTAACTAAGCAATATAAAGTAAATCACAAGAGACGAATAATATAGAAATAACAGCAACTTTTATTAATAACATTCTTTTTACAATGCAGGAAAAGAAAATACAACTGGAATGAAAAGCAATGCCTAAACAGTGGCATAACAGAAAATGAAATAAACTGGAAAGAACAAGGTACAGTATCTAGAGCTCTGGATCTTCCTGGAACTGCTCCAAATCCTCACCGGTGGGCTCGATCTCAGCTTGGTCCAACGCACCTGACGACATTCAAAGAAGAAGGAAATAGAATGTCGTCAGCGAACAGGTCGCTCGGTAAGTCCCAAAGAATAAGAAGAATGAGAATGACAGAGTAACAGTATTTTCTAAAATATCATATTGTTGAATATTATGGAACATTGTGTAACGCTGTTGTTTGTAGCTTGGTACAGAAGAATACCAGTGTATACGAGGGGGGTCTCTATATGCTAGAGATCAGGGCAAAAGGAAAGTACAAGGAACCGTTATTCCACGGTACAACAGCAATAGGATTCAGCTTAGGTGTCTTAATCTGACCACCTCGTGCCACCTTTAACACCTTCCGTACCAATCTACCCCTTTAAACCCCGTAATGTTTTAACAGTATTGTAGTGTTGGAATATGTAATTTGGGTGACTGACCAAAACCATGATATCAGTAATCATGTTGTAACTGTATAATCAGGTAAATGGAATATCAGGATAATGGATGAATATCCATGGTTTGATTCAGTCAAAATGAATATATTGTTAACTGGATTCAAGGATTCATGTATTTCAATTGTGTTGTAATATAAAAGAATATAGATTGACTTGAATCATATTCAAGTCAGGAATAGTCAGACTCTAACCCGAGTCAGACTACAAGAAGAGAATTTGAAGTTCAATATTAGCTAGGGGCCTTATTGTAATTTGTGAAGCTTGAGGGGGTTTTATGTAAAAAATACTTTTGTATAGTTTTCAAAATACACCTCAAGTATTTAATATTCGTCTTTAATATTATAATGAATATGAATTTTATTTGTGTTATTCTAGTGAATATATCCTAATAAAAATATTAATTGTTTTATCTGAAATTCATGGTATTTTAGTGTAACTTTTAATCTTGTAATTTTTTAGAAAAATGTGGAAACTTTATATTATGATAAAATAGGGTTTTAAATGATGATTATATATATATTAACACATGAATAATTTTAAATAAATATTTTATTTTCAAAAATCTCATTTTCCTTAAATGTCGTATTTTAACCCTTCAAGACCGAATGCTCATTGCGGAGGTCTGAATCTCGCACTACTAGCCTGCGGGTGCACGATGAACCGTACTATCCCTAACAGGTTCCCCAAAAGTGGGTTGTAGCGGCACTTTGCTTAGGTTTATAAATACTTTTCATTTGGGAAAACGGTTTTATAAATATGGGGTATTTATTTGCAAAAGAGTACAGTTTTCCGTATTTTAGTTATTAGGGTTTCCTAAGCCAACTAGCCTACTTCTAAGTCTAAACGATGAGTCATTAGAAGCCTCAAATCGCCTCTTCACCGTCAATTGCGGCCAGGTAAGTGCCAGGTAAGTGGGAAGGAACCACAGTCGTGGGCCTAATTAAAAACCACTAGCCTTAGACACACTTGCCTAGGCACCACAAGACAGTTTAGATAAACGATCGATGTCCATGACCAATCATGTTTTCATTTTATTTAAAAGATTTTACTTAGAAAAGTTTACAACCTAAAGCTTTCAATAAAGGTTATAAAGATTAGGGTATTTTAGTGAAAAGTCCTGTAATTCCGTATTCTGTATTTTGATATTTATCAATTAGGGTTATATTGAGTGTGTGTAGGGGTAGGTCATTACCCCGTGACTTTTTTTAAGTTTTGGTGAAGTTTAAAAGTAAAACATGACAAGTTAAAGTTGAAGGTATTAAAGTGCAAGAATACGGTATTCGAAAACGTTATCATTTTATGTGTGAAATTTCATTCAAAGTGGGTTCTACAAGTTTAGTGATCAAGATAAACCTATTTAGGAGTGAGGGAATTAATTAAACTAAGAAAAATGAACTTCATGGTATTTTTATGAAAGGAATACGGTTTTGCAAAGAACTTATCATTTTATGTGAAAAAGTTTGATTAAATTGGTTTATGGGTGATTAATAGTCAACATGAATATGGGTAGATAATATGTATTAGGCGATAAGTGGAAATTTATAGAAAAACCGAATCGGAAATCGGTTTGTCCGATTTCCGTCGGGTTCCAAAAAGTCGTATTTTTATACTTATAGAAAAGAGAGATAGAGGGGATGGGACTTACGGTTTGGACAAGCTAAGGAAGCTAATGGACGTGGTGGTTGTCGATTCGTCGAAAACGTCGCAAAGGTTCTGATCCGGTCGCCGGAATCCGTCGTCGATTTCGGCAGCGCTTCGCTTCTCGCTCTTCGTACCGAGTTCTCGAGAATTTGGGAGAGTGGACTTAGAGTTGTGAGGTGAAATGGTAGAGGATAGGGGTCTTTATATAGGGCTAGGCTAGGGTTAGGGTTTGGATTAAAAAATATTTTTAAAAAATATAAAAAAAAACATTAAAAATTCATTAAAAATCATTAAACCTAGGAGTAAAAGGGATTTATTGGCCAAATCAAAACCGATCCAGGTATAATAAGTGTGCAAGAGGGTTGACCAAGTCAAGAGCCAACTTTTCTCAGTTGGTGACTCGGCCGTCCGGCCAAGTCCGGCCGGCGGCGCCGGACCGAGTCGGCCGAGTCGCCGGCCGGCGGCGCCGAGTCGGGCCGAGTCAAGGGTCCATTGGCCGGGGATTTTCTGGGGGTACAATTTGGTATATTTACTTTTTCAAGTCCAGTACATATTTTGGGAGTTATGGCCTTTTTACCGTTGACTTCCAAAAAAAATTAAAACAAAATAAATACAAAAATAATGTGGGGCATGGGATTTGAACTCTGGTGGCTTGGTTCAGCAATGCAATGTATTATCAATGAGCTACAAGCTCCTTCTTGTAATTATTGTAAGGAATTAGATACTTAAATTGTTTCCAGCAACATTAATACTCCATGTATACACTATATTTAAAGCAAATTTTTGGTATACAAAATTGGAGTTGTTACACACGGTGTTGAGGGAGGTTGCTTCGCTTCGGGTACTTTGCTGGTAGTTTGCCGCACCCGTAGGGGTCTAGGGTGGGGTCTTGGCTATTCATCGCGACCGTGTAATCCGCTCTTCGTTACAGGCTCGTACGGAATGCGGATTCCTAGTATATCCAATGTGTTCATCTGTGATATGGAATAGCTATCATTGCATGTGACGGATGTGTATATCTATATATGATATCTATTTAGGCGTTGCTTATGTTTTGCATCCGCGCTAGTCCAGCCCTCGCTCTGTCGTTAGTTAAGTAACCTAACGGGTAATGACGGGGCCCCGTGGCGAATACGGATGGCATAAGCGTACGTCATATTTTCGTTGTTTTCTGCAATGGTAGGATTAAATGATGGGACACATTAAATTAATGCAAGAAAATAAACCAAAGTTGAGTCGTTGGAACACTTTCAAAACCACTCGGTTTCTTTTCAAAAACAACTTTTAAACGCGGAGCTTAAGCCACTCCTTTTAAAAGCTATCTCGTTCCATCAATTATATCAAGTTCACTACGTTCACGGTTTCGCCAAAATCATTCGTAGCCCTCCGTCGTTTCACATGGATAGTCAATAGTATTCAAGCTATGTTTGTTGGCCAAAGTCAAGGCATAGTGATTGGTAGCTATTGGGTATTCATGTGCAGCATAGATAAATGTGTTGGTTTGGGACAGTCGTACTGCCTTGTTGGCCAAAGTCAAGGGTAGGTACGGATAGGTTCAAATTAACCTGGAGAATGACGGGTAAAACTTGACATGTGACTTATGATTTGTTGGCCAAAGTCAAGGTCATAAGAGCATGGGGCAAAAATCCACATCGGGGGTTTCAAAAGAAACCGAAACTTGCTAGCGTTGCATACCATTTGGAGTGTGATGATTCTGGTAGGATTCCTTCAGTTTTGTCACGCGATCATATTTGGATCCCGATCCTACTGTGAGTATATGCTACTCCTCAGGAAATTTCTCACTTAACGATCAATGCTATAAACCAAGTAGGTGTCTAGAAAGGTGTTAGCGGGGCTACGCCCACAGGGAAAAGAGGTTATTTAATTAAGGAACTTCGCGAAAGCGTTGGAAAACCTCCCTCGAAGTACCAACACTGGCCTGGCTGAACGGTTAAGCAAGTATTGTACGGTGAGATTGATCCCGAATAATTCTTCCTTTTTGGTTTGAGGAGGGATTCGAGAGACAATGGGAGCCATCCTGTTTAGACAAATTAAAAACCACTCTAAACTTGCAAGAGCATCATGCTAAAGTGTTTCTTCTCTCTCTCCTAATTGCAGCGACCAAACATCATGACTGGACTTAAGTTAGTACTAAATAAAAACATACTGACAGGGCCAAACTACAAAGATTAGCTCAGGAATGTCAAAATGGCAATCACTTATGACAAGTTGGGGTATCTCCTTACCACCAAAGCTCCCCTTATCCCAGGTCCTAAAACCAGCGTCGCGGATAAGGAAATCCGTAAGACCTGGGAAATCGACTGCGCGAAGGCCAAGTGCCTCGTGCTTGCCTCTATGGACAATGAACATCAGAGGAGGCACGAGAATATGGACCTTGAATCCATATTTCTCCATACAAAAGAACTGTATGGAGAGCAATCCCGTATCGCCAAATACGAAGTCTCGAAAAAGCTGTTTTCGGCGAGATTGGCCGTCGGATCATCGGTAGCGGAACACGTGCTTAAGATGATTGGCTTCATTGAGGAGCTCGCGGACCTTGGGACCACGTTAGAGAACGAGCTCTACACGGACTTGATTCTCCAGTCCCTTCCTTCCACTTACGCCCAGTTTATCCTGAACTTCAATTTGCAAGAAAAAGAAGTTGAACTTTCAGAACTCCTCAACATGCTGAGGAGTGCAGAGGGCACCCTACAGAAAGGTAGGGAAACATCCACTTTGTTTGTAGGAGGATCTTCCTCTTCTAGGTCCAAGGCGAAAGCCAAGGGAAAGAAGAAGAAAGCCCCCGCAAAACCAAGGGGCGGTGTTAGTAAAGTGGATACGAAGGGAAAGACAAAGGCAACAAAGGTAGCGGGAAAGCTTGTGGGAAAGGAAGAATGCTTTTACTGTCACAAGAGTGGACACTGGAAAAAGGATTGAAGGGCTTGGAAGGCCAGAAACCAGGATCTGAAGCAAGTTGCGGCTTCAGCTTCAGGTGTGTATGTTATTGAAAACTGTCTATCAATAAACTCTACATCCTGGGTATTGGATACCGGATCAGGATCTCATATCTGTAATTCTTTACAGGCACTGAGAAGGCGTAGGGTTTTGAAGGCAGGTGATATGACCCTCAGAGTTGCAAACGGAGCTGGCATGGATGCTGAGTCCGTGGGGGACTATCACCTGGGAATGTCAGATGGACATGTTTTGGTTTTGCGTGATTGTTATTTTGTACCCAATTCAACCTGTATATCATATCTGTATCTTTATTATCTAAAGAAGGTTATGAATTTGCATTTGTAAGTAATGTTGTGAACATTCACCTTAATCAAGTTTTTATTGGGTCAGGTACATTAAGCAATGGTATATACGTATTAAACCAACCACAGATTTTCAATGTCCAGAATACACACAAAAGAAAGTCTCCGGAAACAAATCAGGCTTTCTTATGGTATTGTAGACTGGGTCACATCAATGAGAGAAGGTTGACGAAGTTACATACAGATGGATATTTGGATCCGTTCGAATATCAATCATATGCAACTTGTCAATCCTGTCTCAAAGGAAAGATGACAAAGACTCCGTTCACTGGACACGGAGTAAGAGCGAGCGAGCTCTTGGGACTTGTACACAGCGACGTGTGCGGTCCAATGTCTACACATGCGTGAAGCGGTTATTCTTACTTCATTACTTTTACGGATGACTTTTCAAGGTACGGATATGTCTTCTTAATGAAACATAAATCCGAAGCCTTTGGAAAATTCCAGGAATATAAGAATGAAGTAGAAAAACAAACCGGCAAAAGTATCAAAACACCGAGATCTGATCGAGGTGGTGAATACTTGAGTGCCGAGTTCCTGGATTACCTAAAAGAGAATGGAATTCTCTCTCAGCTTACTCCTCCATACACTCCGCAACATAATGGTGTATCGGAGAGACGGAACCGGACCCTATTGGATATGGTACGTTCCATGATGAGTAACGCTGAGTTACCGCGATCATTCTGGGAATATGCACTAGAATCAGCTGCATACCTTTTGAACCGAGTTCCAACTAAGACTGTGCCTACCACACCATATCAGATTAGCTGTGGGAAGAAACCCTATCTTAAGCACATTAAGACATGGGGATGTCCAGCTTTTGTCAAAAAGCAGCATGCGGACAAACTCGAGGCATGCTCAGTACAGTGCAAGTTTGTGGGATATCCAAAGAACTCCAAGGGATATTTCTTCTATTGCGAAGAGGAACAAAAGGTTTTTGTTTCTCGTCATGCCCACTTCTTGGAAACTGAGTTTTTGGAAAATCAGATAAGTGGGAGCGCAATAGAACTGGAAGAAATTCCAGAACCACGAGCTATTACTGAAAGCTTAGTAGAACCAGAGGGTTCGAAAGATCATGACATTCCTGCGCCGCTCCGCGGGAGTAGTAGGCAGTCTCATCCGCCCAAGAGATAATACGGTTTTCTCATAGACGGGGATAGAGAGGATTGCATCATTGATAGTGATGAGCCGACTAGCTTCCAGCAGGCCATTCAGAGCATTGACTCGGTAAAATGGCTGGATGCAATGCGGACCGAAATGGAGTCCATGTACACCAACAAAGTATGGACGTTGGACGTTGCTCCAGATGGGGTAAAACCCATAGGATGCAAGTGGATCTTCAAAAGGAAGATTGGTGTAGATGGACAGGTTGAGACCTATAAGGCTAGACTTGTTACAAAGGGTTTTTGTCAAAGACCTGGTTTGGACTATGACGAAAATTTTTCTCCAGTGGTTATGCTGAAATCCATTCGGATCCTTCTTGCCATTGCTGCCTTCCACGATTATGTGATTTGGCAGATGGACGTAAAGACCGCTTTTCTAAATGGAAATTTAGAGGAGTGTGTCTATATGGACCAGCCAGAGGGTTTCATTCAGAGTGGGAGCAGCGGAAAGATGTGCAAGTTGCTTAAGTCCATCTATGGACTAAAGCAGGCATCGCGGAGTTGGAACATCTGTTTTGATGAGACGGTCAAAGAATTTGGCTTTCTCAAAAATCCAGATGAACCATGCATCTATAGTAGATTTGTAGCAAGAACTGTCGTATTCCTCATTTTATACGTGGATGACATTCTCTTAATAGGAAATAACATTCCTATGCTACAATCTGTCAAAGGGTTCTTGTCACACAGGTTCTCCATGAAAGACCTGGGTGATGCCTCTTACATTCTGGGGATCCGGATCTATCGTGACAGATCCAAGAGGATATTAGGACTTTCACAGTCCAGATACATCGACACCATACTGAAAAGATTCAGTATGGAAGATTCCAAGCGCGGTAATCTACCGGCTTGTCATGGGATCACCCTCTCCAAAGAGATGTCTCCCAAGACTGATTTGGAAAGGGATCGCATGTCTATTATACCCTACGCTTCTGTGGTGGGCTCTATAATGTATGCGATGTTGTGTACCAGACCAGATGTAGCTTATGCACTGAGTGTGGTAAGCCGGTATCGGTCAAACCCTGGGGAGAATCACTGGATAGCGGTAAAGAACATTCTCAAGTACCTGAGAAGGACTAAGGAGATGTTCTTGGTGTATGGCGGAAAAGACCTCCAGATCGAGACCTTTGCTGACTCCAGCTTCCAGAGTGACAAGGATGATTCCAAGTCCATGTCGGGTTATGTCTTTACCCTCAATGGAGGGGCGGTGTGTTGGAAGAGTTCCAAATAGGAAACCGTTGCTGACTCGACGATGGAAGCGGAATATATCGCTGCTGCAGATGCCGCAAAAGAAGCCGTCTGGATAAGGAAGTTCTTGACAGAACTTTAGGTGGTTCCGTCCATTGTTGATCCAATACCTCTGTATTGCGACAACAACGGGGCTATAGTTTTAGCGAAGGAACCCAGGTCCCATCAGAAGTCCAGACACATCTTGAGGCGGTATCACCTGATCAGGGAGATCGTGGGTCACCAGGAGATTGAGATTCGGAGAGTTGTTACAGAAGATAACACTGCTGATCCATTCATGAAGGCCTTACCCCAGACTCAGTTTGAGCGGCTGATCGAGATGATAGGTCTTCGATACGCCAGTACATGGCCTTAGTGCAAGTGGGAGATTGTTAGTGTATATGCCCTAGAGGCCATTACTGTATCATACTAGTTTGTATATTACTTAATGGAAGCTTGGGATATTCACCTTGTATAGACAATCTTGCTCAAAATAGTAGTATTATAACAACTCCAATTTTTGTATACATAAATTTGATTTAAATTTGAAGTATACTTTGAGTATTTAATGTTGTTGTTATCACTTTAAGTATCAATTTTCCCACAATAATTACAAGAAGGAGCTTGTAGCTCATTGGTAATACCTTGCACTGCTGCACCAAGCCACCAGAGTTCAAATCCCATACCCCACATTATTTTTAGATTATTTTTCTTTTAAAATTCTTGGAAGCCCAACAGTCCACAGGCCATAACTACCAAAAGTTGAACTGAACCCTAAAATGTAAATATACCAGAGCCTACGTCAGGAGACCCCCCACCCATCGGCACCCCGAGTCGGCCGAGTTGGCCGGTGGAACGGCCGACTCGGGCCGGCGCCGCCGGCCGGACTCGGCCGGACGGCCGAGTCGCCAACACGAAAGTTGTGTCTTTTTGTATTCTAAACCCCCCTGTATACACCATTTTAATGGATCGGTTCCCTAATGTTAATTACTGTTAGTTATATGTATGCCCTAGAGGCCATTACTGTACATACGATGTATATTGTAATGGATGCTTGGACATATATAGGGAGGACTTTCTTGCTCGACATGATAGTATGCTATCTGGTTGTACTTTATCTTAACATGTACTCTGATTGTCTCTATGTTACATGTTGATAAAGCCCTTAGGATATGTACTCGACTACTGGGACTATGATGAGATCATACTAGTGGGGCCACGGTAGTCGACGAGTACATCCTTTAACTGTTCCTAGTCGAGGGTGTATCGAGACAGGGCATCGATGCACCAGAGTAGACTAGCGTATACGCATCTTGACCCATATGATGGGTGATGGATGATCCCATATCCATCGGTGTTTGACATCAAGGATGGTGTACGGGTGCTCAGTAGAGACTGGGTACACTGGACGGACTCGCTGAGAACTCCCAGATGGTATTATACCTCACGTCAGATGGCAGTTTTCCGGTGACACTAGTACAGAGTATTCTGTTGACCCGAGATCGTCATAGAGTCTTGTGTGATTCCTACTGTGCTTTGATTTCCATCATACCACGTCCAAGAGGGCGTGCAAAAGGTGGCTTATGGGTACAATTCCGAATCATATAGAGGCAATGAGCGATAGGAGGGGATTCGTCTCTCCCGGTATAGGGAGTTGATTTTGTGCTGTGTTCGATTGGCTATAACCGGAAATCCCTGGCCAGGGTTGCTGAGATTTACTGGTAAGTGTTATCAGTAGTTTCTTGAACTGTTATAGACCTCATATCGACACGACTTATCGAGCTACTGGGGTCTGACGTTTACCACCCCTAGGCGAGATATGCGACATATCAGACGACGAGACCGGACTGTACGGGAGTGTTACTGATTGGATTCACAGGAGAATGTGCAGGCTTGCTTGTTGATCTTCTGAGCGCTCAATACCTGGGTAGCTGTTATGTTTAGCTGACCGCCTGCAGCTTGTGGGTGTTTGATATGATCATCACCTACTGCCGGCGTATTGACGATTCTTTAGAGTCCTACACAGAGGTTTCTTGGCTCAGGCAAAACGAAGTAGGGGCACATATGTGATATGTGCAGGACCGAGGATAATGCGATATGTGATACCGTATTCTATTCTCGCGATATTTGATATCAGCCGGGTCATCGGATCAAATGTTGATTCGATAAATCGGTACGGATAAATATTAGTCGGTTATATGCGATATAGCCGGATTGTCGGATCAAGTGTTGATTCGATAATTTAATGTATAATAATATATATGATATATTAAATTATATTAACTAATATTAGCTCACTAAAAGATTCTTTTTCTCACTCGGGTAATACATTGATATATATGCGATATATGTTAATTGTATTATTTTATTTTTGTTACAATAAATATTATATATGTGATATATAATATTGTAACATGATATGGTTATTAATGCAACATGTTTAGTGGAGATTAAACATGGTTAGGGTTTGATTAGGGTTAAGCATTTCTAGAAGGTTTTCTTTTTTCACTAGTAAAATAAGGGGTTGCCCCTACGGATTACAACATCCGTAGGGGCAGTTAAAGTTTTGACCTACGGATTAATCCGTAGGTCAAAGTGGTTGCCCCTACGGTCGTTCAATATTTATTTAAAATATATTAAATTTTAAAGTGTTTTTTGCCCCTACGGTGGCGCAAACCAAGCACCTACGGGTAAATCCGTAGGGGCATATAAATAGGGATTTAAGAGATCGATCCCTACGCCGATTATTTCTTATTCTCTTTCTTTCGCTCGCGCGAAACCAAATTCCCAAATCGAGATCGTCGTCGCCGCCGCGCTGCAGTGATCTCGTCGTCGCCGAATCCAAGCCGAATCGTCGTCGCCACGCCTGCAGTGATCTCGTGGTCGCCACCGTGCTCCGTTCTCGTTGTCGCCACCGCCCTCGTCGTCGCCGATTACCTCTCCGTCGTTGCCTACAGGTAATTAGTTAAACATTATTATAATGATGTTAGGGTAGCGATCGATGAGGGTTAGGATTAGGTATCGGTTGTGGTTAGGGTTAGGGTATGGGTTCGATCGGCGGTTGGGGTTCGACTGGTGTTGGGGTTAGGGTTAGGGTTAGGGTTGGGTTGGGGTTTGGTGTTGGGGTTAGGGTTCGGCTGGGGCTGGGTTGGGGTTAGGGTTAGGTCGGGTTAGGGTTTGGTGTTGGGTTGGGGTTCGGCTGGGGCTGGGTTGGGGTTAGGGTTAGGCCGGGTTAGGGTTTGGTGTTGGGTTGGGGTTCGGCTGGGGCTGGGTTGGGGTTAGGGTTAGGCCGGGTTAGGGTTTGGTGTTGGGTTGGGGTTCGGCTGGGGCTGGGTTGGGGTTAGGGTTAGGCCGGGTTAGGGTTTGGTGTTGGGTTGGGGTTCGGCTGGGGCTGGGTTAGGGTTAGGGTTAGGGGTGATATTGGAATCGAGAATATGGAATTTGAACACCCAAACTAGAATGAACAAATGTAACAAATCTACTCAATTTTGTGATCTTTGCAATACCTAGCTATAGTTTGATCCTCATGACTGCATATAACTGAAAAGGTTTGTGGTTTTGCAGGATGCTTCTATTATCAAGAATTTACATTGTGTAATTATCCTCATATATGATTTACAACTCTGTATGTGTCTGTGTGCATGTGCATGCGTGTGTGTGGAGGGGTTATTTGCCAGTGCATTTCAACTTGGCTCCTAGGCTTATGCCATACCTCAGGAATGGGACACAATTCCCTATTGCAAAACTCTTTTTATCTCCCCCCTTATCAAGATGCTTTCCTGAGCTATGAGAGTATTTGGGGGACTGTACCTTTCTTTGCACTAGCTTAAACTGCATTATCCTTTCCTCTTTGTTGACTGGTTTGCTGGGGGTTCATCCCTTTGCACTAGCTTAAATTTCATCCCTTCCTTCACCAGGATGTGGGTAGGCTGGATACAGATTCACTGTTAGTGATAAAATTTTGACAAAATTTCTAGCGATCCTTAATTTTTCTGTATGTAGTTTGATGTCGTTCCCAATAGACGGCTCTATTTTGACTACAAAATTTTTAATCCGTAGGGGCAGATTTAACTTGGCCCTACGGATTAATCCGTAGGGGTAACCCTAAAGGGTTACCCCTACGGGCACAGACGTTCAAGAATTAAAATATTAATTCTTAATTTGGTGTTTGCCTTAGGGTTAGGGTTGGGGTTCGGCTGCTGCTGGGGTGGGACTGGGGTTAGGGTTTGCCTTAGGGTTGGTGTTGGGGTTTAGCTGGCCACGCTGGGGTTGGGCTGGGGCTGGGGCTGGGCCACGCGGGGTTTTGGGATCTTTGTAATTTGCTTGCTCTGTTTGGGGTTTCAGTTGATCCTCATTAAAAAATTGGTGATTGATATCTTCATTCATATTATTATCTGTATTTAAAATTTTTGTGAAGCCTTCAGAGTTTGGGAAAATTACTGGAGGAATTTTTCCTAAAATGTCTTGAGAGGGGGTTCAAGTGATGGGATAATTTCATTTGGTAATCTTTTACTTATTTTACATCTCTTATTTTTTCATGCAAAAATCTGAATAGGTTTCTTGCAATTTTGCCTATCGATCAATTATTATATTTATTTCTATTTTTTGTGGATGATTTGGCTTCAATTGAATGGAGGCGATGATGGCTTGCCCTCAAGCTTCCACTTTTATGAGCTTTATAGTTATGAGATTAGCGAGGCAAGCTGGTTTGTAGCCATCTTATTTCTTTTCCTAAATTCAAATCCAAATATAAACTGTCTGATTGAGAGAGAGAGAGTATGGGAGATTATGTATTATTCAATGTGTTTGGAAGCTGGCATGTTCTGAGCGTCATCTCTGCATGAAAGCTATGGATTTGCAAAGGGTTTGCCCTAACTATTTTCTGTGGGGAAGCTGAAGGCCTGAAGCTTCATCAAACTCAGGATTGGATTCTGGTCGGGTATTGTAAATTCTTGTGAAAGTTCCGTTCAAGATTTGTTCAGAGCTTGCATAACATCCAATATATGATACTCGATGATAATATCAAACCTTCATATTCCCATCGATACTCATATATGAAACTAAAAGCGCCACTTTGTCCCTACGGTGCCCGACATTTTAATTTAAAAATATTATATCTTAATTTGTTGTTTGGCCCTACGGGCACCTAAATGGGAATTGAATTAAAAAAGGCACAGAAATGCCCTACGCCTCGATATCTTTCCCTCTCGTTCCCAAAATTTTATCTCGTTCCCGTGTCTCCAATTTTCTCTTCGTCGCCACCGCGCGCCCTCCGTTCTCAGCCCGCCACCGCCCTCGTTCTTCCTCGTCGAGTTCCTCGTCGCCGATATTTGTGCCTACGTTGATGCCTCAAGCAACGAATCAAATGATGTGGATCACAAACTAATTAAATAAATTTTGAATACCAATCTGGACTGGGATTTGAATACCAATCCTAGTTTGCTATATTATATCTTGAATTTGCACGCGCACATAATAAGAAGGAGAAGAGAATAATATGGCAGAAGAAGAAGGAGAAGACAGTAATGTGGCAGAAGAAGAAAAAAATGACATTCCTCGTTCTCTGTTTCAGCATCAATCTTCTGATATGAACTAATGATGGTTTTCACATAGGCTTTTCCCATTAGAGACTTCTTAGTGTCCAATGGAAAGCATACATCAGATTTGTGCAGGTCGGGTTCTTCTATGACTTTCAAGAGTCTCAACTGATTCTGTTAATTACACTCTAGTTGGGTGGTACTTTTACCACTTCTCACTGCAGGTGCGCTCTCTAATATCTCTAATATTACATTCAAAATGGATATTAGAGAGCGCACCTGCAGTGAGAAGTGAGAAGTGGTAAAAGTATCACCCAACTAGGGTGTAATTTACAGAATCAGTTGAGACTCTTAAAAGTCATAGAAGAACCCGACCTGCACAAATCTGATGTATGCTTTCCATTTGACACTAAGAAGTCTCTAAAGGGAAAAGCCTATATGAAAGCCATCATTAGTTCATATCAGAGGATTGATGCTGAAACAGAGAACGAGGAATGTCATTTTTTTCTTCTTCCGCCACATTACTGTCTTCTCCTTCTTATTATGTTCCCGTGCAAATTCAATGACTATATTGAGAATATGGATTAATAGTGGGTAGGAAAAGTATTTCTCAAATGGCTTTTGCGTCTTAAAACCATAAACTACTAAGTAATGACATACATAATTTTTTTAGTATAAAGGTTGTTATTTTAAGTTTTCCCTTATAGAGATATGATCTAACTGCATCTATCAACTATAAGTGTGCAGAAAATTATGATAAGAAATCATAAGAAAGGGTCGTAGCCATGCATAACCTTGAATCTACATTCCAAATCATGCAAAAGCATGCACTTATTGTCATCTTGCCTTGGAATATAAAATATCTTGGAAGACTATAAGCGAGCATTTAAATCTTGTTAGCTTTTGACTTCAACATATATTTTTCTCAAGTACCATGAAATATACTTGCTCCGTATAAACCATTTTCAGGAAGATGGATTAATAATGACAAATTATCCATTGTGACTCACTAGGTTAGAATTTTCTCTTCTATTAACCATCTTTCTAATCAGCTTGGTAAATTTATTCGGAACCGGCTGCGAATCATTAAAAGACATGCATAAGAAAGAAAACTAAAATACAGATATATAGCATACCGATACATCAAAACTTCATAGTTGCTATGGCAATCCAGAGATATTTATTTCTACACACGTGGTGCGCATGCGAATGCGTCAGGCATCATGGACAAATATTTCAGAACATGAAAAGTATTATTCGTATAAAGTAATTAAAATTTTTTAACACCTTGGGTAGATATTTTCTTAGTTGATGCAATCATATCATGATGACTAAATTTAAGCTATTATACATATGCTTATGTATTTTTCTAATCTAATATATCACACACACAGAGAGAGAGAGGGGGGGGGAGAATACCAGGTAGATAGAGAAATCAGTTAGCAGGATCCTGAAGAAATGGAGTCCACAGCATTGCTCATCATCATCATCCGTGATCCCTTTGAAAAAATATTATCAAAGAGATCATGGATGATGATGATGAGCAATGCTATGGACTCCATTTCTTCAGGATCCTGCTACCTGATTTTTTTACCTACCAGGTGTTCTCTCTCTCTCTTTCTGTGTGTGTGTGATATTTTAGGTTAGAAAAATACATATGCATATATATAATAGCTTAAATTTAGTCCTCATGATATGATTGCATCACCTAAGAAAATATCTCTACCCAAGCTTTTTAAAAGTTTTAATTACTTTATACGAATAATACTTTCCATGTTATGAAATATTTGTCCATGTTGCCTGACGCATTCGCACGCGCACCACGTGTGTAGAAATAAATATCTCTGGATTGCCATCGCAACTATGAAGTTTTGATGTATCGGTATGCTATATATCTGTATTTTAGCTTTCGTTCTTATGCTACTCTTTTAATGATTCACAGCCGGTTCCGAATAAATTTACCAAGCAGATTAGAAAGATGGTCAATAGAAGAGAAAATGCTAACCTAGTGAGCCACAATGGATAATTTGTCATTATTAATCCATCTTCCTGAAAACGGTTTATACGGAGCAAGTATATTTCATGGTACTTGAGAAAAATATATGTTGAAGTCAAAAGCTATCAAGATTTAAATGCTCGCTTATAGTCTTCCAAGATATTTTATATTCCAAGGCAAGGTGACAATAAGTGCATGCTTTTGCATGATTTGGTATGTAGATTCAAGGTTATGCATGGCTACGACCCTTTCTTATGATTTCTTATCATAATTTTCTGCACACTTATAGTTGATAGATGCAGTTAGATCATATCTCTATAAGGGAAAACTTAAAATAACAACCTTTATACTAAAAAAATTATGTATGTCATTACTTAGTAGTTTATGGTTTTAAGACGCAAAAGCCATTTGAGAAATACTATATAGTCATTGAATTTGCACGCGAACATAATAAGAAGGAGAAGACAGTAATGTGGCAGAAGGAGAAGACAGTAATGTGGCGGAAGAAGAAAAAAATGACATTTCTCGTTCTCTGTTTCAGCATCAATCCTCTGATATGAACTAATGATGGCTTTCACGTAGGCTTTTCCCTTTAGAGACTTCTTAGTGTCCAATGGAAAGCATACATCAGATTTGTGCAGGTCGGGTTCTTCTATGACTTTTAAGAGTCTCAACTGATTCTGTAAATTACACCCTAGTTGGGTGATACTTTTGCCACTTCTCACTGCAGGTGCGCCCTCTAATATCCATTTTGAATGTAATATTATAGATATCCATGCCTGTTTATGTCAAAATTACTTATATTGTCAATGTTTGATTGTCTAGTTGTTGGTGATGCGTCCATATCAGGGACAGAGGCCACTCCCGTTCCTCCAGGTATGTTTATATATTATATAGGGCATGTATATTGATTTAGAATGCTATATCATAAATATACACACATTTCTTTTGCTCTTAGTCGTCCAACTCATTATCATGGGCTGCTTGATGAGATTAGATTTGCGCCTGATGATCTACAAGAGCTCCTTCACTCCCTGTCATATGTGTAAGCAGCGCTATATGCGAGTTTACCTTGTTAGTATGTATGTACTGAAATTAATTAATATTATTCAAATTTTGATACATGCAGATACCAGAGGAGCACATCTTCTATCTCTGTAGATAAGGCTTTGAATTTGTTGATTTTGGTGTTTCTTGTCAATTTTATAGACCCGTATGTGCTAAATATAATGTTCTGACAGTTGCTAGGGGAAGGCAACATTCGAGGCTGCTGACCCCAGTCCTGGACGCCGCACACGGACGGCACCACGGAGGTTGGGAGAGAGGCCGAGGACTAGGCTCTAGCAGGGCCCATATGAGGTTGGACTCCACCCCGGTGGTTACTTTCTCCGTCTCCAGTGAGCGACGTATCCATCATGAACTGGATAGCTTGAGGGCCAGCGTTCAGGAGTTGAAGGAGATGCTGGTATGTATACTACTTTATAGTAAAATATCATTTCATATTATATACATATCAACATATCCATAATTAGTACGTAGCTTGAGCTTATTTGGTTTTAGACTTAAGTTTGATTAATCATACATACATATGTAATTGAAATAAACAACGCTTTTCCAAACTAGATATCCAAACAGGGTTTTGAAATAACTTAATAATGATACGAATTCGAATAATAAACAGTTCTTACACGCTTCTTACACACGTTATATCCAGACGCGACAGGGTAGATCGGCCGAGCCTCCACACGCAACTCCTTCGGCTGCGGCTCCGCAAGCCACTACATCGGCTGCGGTTCCGCAGACAGCTCATGTAGCTCCACCGCCCACTCAGACTCCCGCAGCCGCGGCTCCGCAAGCGACTACCTCGACGGCGGCTGCGCAGACCACATGCCGCTCAGACTCCCGCTCGCGACAAATTGCATAGTTTATTGACCGAGGAGCAGGCGTGCGTTATTCTATCGTTATTCAGAGGTGGAGCTGGACCGAGCTAGGGTAGATTTTTGGTTCTTTTTTTTTGAAACATGTATTTATTTATATCATACGCATTGTACTACATTTTGAAACGATATTGATATTGGTTTGTATTTATATCATATTCTGTTTTTGTGTTTCTTTTGTATATTATATATATGCGTGAGATATGATTATGAATACTGCAATATATGATTTGATTGATGTATATATTATTGTGCACAGGGCGGGAAAAATTAAACAGCCCATTTTTAAAAAAAAATTTCAGATAATATGTACCTACGGATTAATCCGTAGGCAAACATGTTACCCCTACGGATATAGCCGTAGGGGCAAAATATCAGCAGTAACTGATATTTCCCCCAGATCTCAGTACCAGGGAGTTGGGAAAGCCCCTACGGCTATCTCCGTAGGGGCTACTGACTATCCCCTACGGCTTTCTTCGTAGGGGCTACATATCAGGAATCCTGAATTTATGCCCCTACGGAAACGTACCTACGCATATATCCGTAGGGGTAGTACATGCCCCGACGGGTATATCCGTAGGGCAAAGTAATTTATTAAAATAAACCGTAAATAATATAAAATCTTATACCCTACGGATTAAGCCGTAGGGGCAACAGGACCTACACAGATATCCGTCGGGGCAAGAATTTGCCCGTAGGGGCAAGTTAAGGGCCTCAACTTGCACCTGCGGCCTTTGCACCTACGGGGTATTTTTTCGCCCCTACGTATATATCCGTAGGGGCAGTGGGTTGCCCCAACGGATTTATCCGTAGGGGCAACCCCTATTTGTAGTAGTGTTTGTTTTGGAAAAGATATTTTGCAAGATATTTCTTTAACTTAACCCTAACCCTTAACCCTAGTAAAATCTCTACAATGGTTACTTGAACCATGGTTGCATTTCTAACCTTATCAAGTCTACCATTATTCATCACAAAAGGATTTTTAATTTATATGATTTATTCTTCTTCTTCCTTCTTCTTTTCATGGAAAAGCTTTCTAGGTTTTTCCAAAGTGATGAATATGAGTGAGAATAAGAAAACAAATGAGAGAAATAATCCCACTTCATCATCCTCATCTATCCTTGCCATTTAGATGAGGGTGTTCACTTCGTATTATGAATGTTAGCTTGTGTTAACGAAACTTCAAGGTAGATCATCTTTGTATCGAAGATCGGAAGCAAGACTGCATCTTTCTCTTCGTGGAACCTCTCGAGAGTCCGGAACACGATGATCGCAGCGAAGGGACTTCAACACAGAGCTTTAGAAGTGAAGGACCGGATCTACAAAGGTTGTAATCCCTCTCACTTAGTGTTAAACTGTTTAACATGCTAGTTTTCGCCTAATCTCTAGTTTAAAGATCCGGTTTCGGGTTGTTCGGCACGGCTAAATTTTTAATCGGGCATGGTTGATGCCTCATAGACCCTTGTGGCAGTGCCCAGCAACCCTACAGTGGTATCAGAGCCAAGCTAAAGCTTTAGACGAAGTCTAGACGAAGTTTAAAGTCCGATCGAACCCGAGAACCCCGATAAAACCCCTTCTCTGGATATTTTTTCAAAATATTGATTTTTATGAATTAAAAATACGCAGAAAAATCAGCAGGGAAATATAAGAATAACAGTAAAAAACGACTTCCTAAAGCCACTGTAGCGCCGCGGAACCGCGGCCGTACCCTGGTTTTGGCGGCGGTTCCGCGGCCGTATGTGGAGATTAGGGAATCTTGTTTAAACAGTTATCTCCGTAGGTGATTCCTGATTCTTCTAGGAATTTTTATTTTCACTCAAGTGTTGAGTTTTCTGGGTTGTATTGGGGACTCATTGATTCGATCGGATAATTTAACTTTGTTTAGTTTATCCGGATAATTTTTAGAAACTGTTAAAAAGTTCGACCGGATATCAATAACTCACTTTTTCCCCAGTCGGAAAATTTTCAAAAGTTGGATTTTTTCTCGAGTTTGAAACTTTCGTAAAGTCATGTAAGTAACGCGATGGACCCTCTAGAAGACAACAAACCTTAACTCGATTATATGACCGTCTTGAACTGCCTCTAAACCTTAGGGTTTGCGGCAGTACAGCGTGCCACATGTGAGGCGTTGGCTTGACCCTTCTACGGCTGGACCATTGGTACTGTGGCATGTGATGGATGTTTTTTTTAAAACTGATTTCAAGTGTTGAGATATATTGGGGAAATCTTGGGTGTTTGATTATTCGACCGGAAAGTTTAATATTGTCTATTTATCTGGAATGTGATACAATATTTGGAATCCACAGGTAGTTATGAGATAATTAATTTGAATGTTATAAATCTAGCAGTTTAGTCTCAAATTGATCGGTTGCCACGGAATTTTGATGTGATCAAAAGTCCGTCGCAATCACGTAGCTTACGCGGATACTCGCCGGATAAACTTAATAGATAGCCACGCCCCATAGCCCCGACCAAGTGACTGTAGGAGAACCCCGTCGCCAAAAGCATCCGTTCGGGTGCTCGCGGCAGCGGTGTTCTGCCTTAGTGCACTTCGTCGACGGCATACGGGGGTGCGGCCGTCTACTAAAGTTTGCGACGAGCATTCGATCAGAATGTCGGGAATCTTGTTGAATTGCCCGACTTGATATTGAAAAGACTTTTCGATAATGAGACTAAAATGCGGGGTTTATAATTGTTAGGCATGCGATGTCTAAGGAATTCATTTGTTAGGCATACGATGTCTAAGGAGGTTGCGAATTCCAACTGTTGTAGTTTTACACTTTCTTTTCTGTGACCGTAAGCGTAGTATGTGGTGTATCGCCGGCTTCGTTGCTATACATCAACGACAATCGGGATACGCATACTTGCTTACGTTGATGATATGTGATATTATGTGTTGCTGTGATATGTTATATTGGATTGTCGCGTTTTGAATAGCCGGGGGTTTTATGTGAGATGAGAGTTTTTTCTTTATCATTCATGTAAAATTCATTTGTATGTAATATTCTTTTATTGGGGCACTTCCGGGCTGAGGATGATGTCACCGTTGTATATTATTTACTTTTCCGCATTAGGTAGACCCAAGGCGGGGAGCACAAGTAACCGGGTTCTAGGGTCCAGTGGGAGACCATTTCGAGAAGTCGAGACCGGGTCTCCTAACCCTAGAATTGGTAATGTTGCTTGCCGCTCTCGTAGGGGTCTAGGGATGTGGGTTTGGCTATTCATTGCGACCGTGGAATCCGTGTTTTATACAGGCTCGTATTGAAAACATGGACGTCCTAGTATATCCAATATTTCATATATGTTCTTCTGCTGCAATGTTCTGTGATGAGATCATATTACTGCCTGAGATGAATGTTTATATTGTATATATATGAGATATATGTTATATTGCAGATTTCGTTTCAAATGTGATGCTTGTGAAGCATATTAAAATGGGACTTCATTAATAAGATTAATGAACTAAAAGAAACCTAAAGATGTTGTAGAAACTTGTTTAAAAACTGGTAGCTCTAGTTCTTGCTGTGCATAGCGGTGTTCCTTGTAGAACCTCCAGCACCTTATTCGATAAGGAAAGAGCCGAGATCCCTTCACCGGGAGTGACCTCTTTAGTGAAACTAGCAGATGCTATAAACTCGGTCTGTATTTTGATTGCTTCTATAGTTCTTGCCTTGCATAGTGATAATTGTGAAATATCCTGCACCTTATTCGATGAGGAAAGGGCCGACGATCCCTTCACCGGGAGTGACCCCTTTAGCAAAACTAGAAAAGCCTCAAAAACACTCCATTTCAAATCACTCGATTCTACAACGATATCAAGTTCATTACGTAAAGGTTTTCTTAAAAACCTAGCGTAGCCCTCCGTCATTTTAGGAAGTAGAGTACTTAGTATTCGTGCTGCGTATGTCGACTTTAGTTGAGGCGTAGTGTACGATAGCTAAGTATGTCTTCCTACACAGCATATGATGCGATTAGTTAGGACATTCATATGATTATGTCGATCATAGTTGAGGGTCATGTAGGGTGGGTCTGATTAATCATGAAATGACGGGTAGAACTTGACTAGTGCTTATGATATGTTGACCTTAGTTAAGGTCATAAGTGCTAGGGGTAAAATATTATTGGGAATTTCAAGTGTTGAAATTTGCAATGAGATTGCATACCTTCTATGAGATAGTTGGATCCCAATACCCGCTGCGAGTAAGAGTTACTCCTGGGAAAGTTTTACACATTACAATTAGCCGATCAAGTAGGTATCTAGAAAGGTGTTAACGGGGTTACGCCTCTGGGAAAATGAGGTTTACTTTAATTAGGTTCGTGCGAAAGCACGGGGGGCCTCCCTCAAAGTACCGACACTGGCCTGGCTGAAAGATTGGCGAACTTGTAGCGTGTAATTAATCCCGGCTAGTCTTTCCTTTTAGGGTTTGAAGGAAGATATGATTAAAACAGTGGGAGACATCCTGATTAGATATATTAGATAACCAATCTAATCTTGCAAGAGCATACGCTGAGTGTTTTCTTCTCTCTCTCTCCAGGTAGCGACCATATCACGCCTTAATCAAGATAATAAAACAGATGGATTAACCGAACCCGCTTGTTATACTGAGCTGGGGAACGTTGGTCCCGCTCCAACTTATAATTGTTATAAGACAGAGCAGGAAATTAGGGAATACCAGATTTCCCGTGCCGCCCAAACGAAGAAAGTGCATGTTGACGCATCATCTTCGGGTGTGTTCATTACAGAGAACTGTTTCTCAGTATCCTTTACATCCTGGGTATGAGATACCGGATCAGGATCCCGCATATGTAATCTGTTACATGGGCTAAAGATAGGTAGAGAACTGAGAACGGGTGATAAGTTTCATGAGATAGAAACGGTGCAAGTGTTGCAGCCAAGTCTGTTGGTCACTATCACCCTGTATTACCAGAATACATTGATTCTGAACGAATGTTATTTGATACCGAACCTGATATATAACATCATATCAGTCTCTTTATTAGTAAAGAAAGGATATAATTTTGTATTGTTGGATAATGTTTTGAACATTTCCTATATCACGAGTTTATCGGTTCAGGCACCTTATCTAAAAGCATTGGCGTTCTAAATCAAACTACAGTTCTTAGTATACGGAACACACACAAGAGGAAGAGTTCAAAAATGAACGAATCCTTCTTGAGGCATTGTAGACTAGGTCATATCAATGCGACCCAACTAGCTGAAGTTACATTAAGATGCATATTTAAATTTGTTTGAATTTACATCTTGTGAAACTTGCCGGTCATGTCACAAAGATAAGATGACCACAGCTCTGTTTATTGGAAACAGAGAAAGAGTTAGTGAACTCTTGGGATTGATACATGCTGATGTATGAAAGTCTCTCATCTACACATACCAAGACCGGTTCTTTGTACTTCATTACATTCTCTGATGATCTCTCAAGATTCAGACATATGTTCCTGTTGAAACACAAGTCCGAAGCTTTTGAGATATTCACAGAATTTAAGTTAGAAGTAGAGAACCAAAATACGGGTAAAAGTATTATGTCCTTTGATGTGATCAAGGAGGAGAATACTTGAGCACGGAATTCCTGGACTATTCTAAAGGAGAATGAGATTCTCTCTCAGCATTACTCCTCCGCATACACCACAGCACGTCGGTGTATCGGGGCGGAGCAAAGCACCCTATGTGATATTGTGTGCTCTATGATGAGTACTACTGAGTTTCCTATTTCCTTTTGGGAGTTATGCACTTGAGAAGCTGCATACCTATTGAATATGGATTCAATAGTTTCCAACGAACCTCAGCCTCTCCGCCGATCTAGTAGGGTTCCTCATCCACCTGAGAGATACTTCGGTTTCTCTATGACAGTGGCAGCGAGGATTGCATCATGAGATGATGACCCAACTAGTTTCGAGCTGGCCATCAAGAGTGGGACTCTGTAAGAATTGCTGGATGCTTAGCGATCTGAGATGGAATCCTTATACACCAACAAAGTATGGACTTTGGTTGCTTTATCTAAAGGGTTAAAACCCCATCAGGAGCAAGTATATCTTGAGAAGATTACTTGGTGTACATGGAAAAGTTGAGACTTTCAAAGCTATGCTTAAGTCCATCCAGATCCTACTTTCCACTGCTACATACCATGACTACGATATCTGGTGGTTGGGTGTCATGACTGCTTTTCTAAATGATGTTTTAGAAGAGAACGTCTATAAGTACACAGCCAGAGGGCTTCATAGACAGTGGGAGCAGCGGAAACGTGTGCAAGATGTTTTATGTGATAAAACAGGCATCGCGGAGTTGGAACATCTGTTTTGATATGGTAGTCAAAGAGTTTGACTTCATCAAAATGGTAGATGAACCTTGTATATACAAAAAGGTAGTAGGGAGTATGATGGTGATCCTCGTAGAGTACATGGATAACATACTCTTGATAGGGAAGGAGTTTCCTATGCTACGCTCGGTAAATCTCGGCTTATCACAACGATTCTCCATATAGGATCAAAGTGATACCTCCTAAATCCTGGGTTTTTTTGATCTATGAGATAGTTCTAAATGGATGTTAGGATACTCACTAGTTGTAGTGAGATGGTATCAATCGATCCTGGGGAGAATCACTGGAAAGGTTTCAGGGTGATAAGGACGACTGAATGTCAGTCGCGGGCATTGTCTTTTCCCTCAGTGGAGGGACGGTATGTTGGAAGAGTTCCAAGCTAGATACCGTGACTTACTAGAAGATTAAAGGCAAGATACATCGTTACTGTAATACCCAGCCCCTTTTATATCAAAATCTGTATTTTGTTTCTTTATAATTTTATTTATTTTATTTTATAATTTTATTTATTTTATTTCATAATTTTATCTATTTTATTTTATATTTTTATTTACTTATAATTTTACATCCCCTAAACCTAACTAAAATTTCCTTTCCCTAATATTTATATTATTCAGCTCACCCTTTTTCATTTGTAAATTAATTAAAACCTTTAGCCGGTCCGCTTCTTTTCCCTCAACTAATTCTTTTTCCTCTGTTTTTTCTGGCCCGGCCCACCTTCCTCTCCTCAGCGCCGCGCCCGCTTCATACCCGACCCGCTTCCACAGTGCCGCCTCCTACCTCCAACGGCTACCTCCCCAATTTCCCGCTCCCCTGTTTCCCTCGATCCACCATCGCCGCCGCTCCTTGCGCCAACGTTCGCGAATGTTACCCACGCGACGCGTGTCTCTCTCTCTCCTCTCATAATTACCTCCCTCTCTTCCACGTATCTCCTCTCTCATTCCCTCCCCGTTTCTCCTCAACCCAAAACCCGAGCACCACCATCACCCATCACCTCGTCTACACCAGCCGACCTCCCCTCACCATTGTTTTAACCATCGTCAGCTCTTCTCCACTCTCGTCACTCGTCTCCCTCCTCTCCTCTCTCTCGCTCGCGCTGCAGACCCCACAACCGCCGGCTCTCCTCTACCCCCGTGAGCGACCACCGTCGCTCTCGTCGACCGCAGCTCATCATCATCGTCGTCGCCACCTTCTCTTCCCCTCCCTCTTGTCTCTCTGTCTCTCCCCTCTCTCTAGCTCCCTCTGTCTTCTGTCTCTCTCACTCTCTCCCCCTCTGTCTCTCTCTCTCTCTCTAAGCCTCTTTCTCTCTCTCCCTCTCTATTTCTCTGTCTCTCTCTCTCTCTAAACCTCTTTCTCTCTCTCCCTCTCTATTTCTCTGTCTCTCTCTCTCTCCAAACCTCTTTCTCTCTCACTCTCTATTTCTCTCTCTCTCTAAACCTCTCTCTCTCAGTCTTCTCTCTCTCTCTCACTCTCTCTCTCTCTCTGTTACTTTATCTCTCTCCCTTTCTCTCTAATCAATCAAGCAATCACCTCACCCCCAACCGCAGCCGTCGGCTATCGCCTGAACACCGCTGTAACCATCAAAGGAGACACAACATCGCTTGAACACACAGCAAACCCCATAGCTGAGAGCGAGCACGAGCCGAGGCCGCGAACCCTACACGCGCCATTCATCGCGCGTTCGTGCCGTTATCATTGCCGAGCATCACCAAGACACCTCCAGGCAAGTTCTTTACTTGCTTACATGCTATTTTACCTAAGTTACAATCGCTAAGTATATAGATTCTAAGTTACAGTTTAAACTAATTATGTGCCTTAACCTGCTCGACGCGTGTTCCCAAAGAAAATACTTTTCTAAATTGGCGGAACTGGATAAATTACTTTGGCCCTTGCTGTGATGAATGCCTTGTGCAAGTTTCGTTGGATAATTTGATCGTTTATGACCAAAACGACTACCCCCAAGTTTAATCGTAAAACTGTAATTTTATTGCACCTGAAAACCGTTAAATCCACCATAAATCATATATACACTAGAATGGTGCGTTAGAGGGCTCAAATCGAAGCCGACTCGATGAACTTTAACCCTATACTAGTTTCCTGGTATTCCTGTACTTAAACTATAATGATATTTAGATCGGAGTGCGACTCTGGACTGCAGTCCAGAGCGACTCTAATTGTTGCTTGCTGTTCCGTATTGGGTGCCACAGGATTTCCATGACCCTTAGGTTGCGGAACTTTGCTGTTTACTGTAGGTGAACCTGTTAGCTAGATAACACAATTGGTTTCATTCTGTGTTGTTACCGTTTGATATTTAATCTGTAATTTAATAGATCGGGACACATAACAGTCCCAGCAGAATCAGAATAGACATATTGGCATTGAATAGAGTACATCTCCTGACATACAGACGCGATTGAAGATCTGTCTATTGCGTTGAAAACCTTACTGAAAACCCTAGAATTTATCCAACTGTAGCGTCGCTAAAATCCGATCCCAACTGGGATCAAAATGGGTTGCGAAACGGACTTCTGATTCTGAAATTGGATTTCCAGCCGCGAGCGCTTAAAATGAAATGGTTATAACTATTGATCCTGAAACCCGATTGGCTTGAAACTAAATTTGATGGATGGACAACTGAACATACTGATTACTACCTGTTTACCGTTTCGCTAAATTATATATGTACGTTTCATGATAAATCGTGCAAGTGATAGAATACTGTTTTTGTGACACCTTAATAGTGCTTATATACTGTTCACGCATCATATCATACCCATATCATTGTAGTGATAACCTAGTGATATCGTGCATTTACCCAGTGTTAGATTCTAGCGATGATTGTGGCAAGTACGTCAGTGTTCGTGTATCCTTGATTAAGTGAAAGTGATACGTACTTGTACACAATCAGTGACCCTATTATTCTATTGCATTGTCGACGTCTGTGGGATGCGTGTACGTGTGACTACAAGTGGTATGGGACACTTATGGAAACGCTTGCACGGGTGTCACAGATAAGGCACCAGACACTGCCATTTATCTTAGGTATTAGTCGGGACGTGCGTGATGGAGGTCCTGCCTCCAGTTCTCGCGCAGACATGTCACGGATCGATTAGTATTTAGGGTTATGGTTAGTGTTTGATGTAGACCACGGGGTGTGGGGTAGTTTAAGTGTGAATTCAACAGAATCTCGGGAGTCCCATGCCGGCTTATATATTTAGGGAGTTATATGGAGATTTACAGGGTATGTGATATACACCGTGATATACATGTTACATGTTGGGCCCGTGGTCCCTTGCCCTTGGGTTCTACCCTTGGGTGGAGGACACTCGCGAGTGGTTGACTCTCACACTTGGACTGACGATAGGCTTAGTGACCTGTACCGTGAGACTTAAAGACTGTAAGAGATACTGGCATTTATATTCCTTATATACTGTGTTGACATACGTGACATATCGTTCTACTGCTTTACCGTTCCGCTGCATTGATTACTGCACATTCATATTCATGATGTCATTGATTTACTGCTTCACATATCTATTATCATTGTTAGAACTGTCACTTGATTTTATACATATTATATCGTTATTGTGTCGCTCTGACGACCTGAGTATGCATGCTCAGTGTGAGGAGAAGATTTAGCCTGGACCAGAACTAGACGTGCATCACAGACTTCTTGACTTGCCTTTCCGAGTTACATTCGTTTGTTCCACTTCAGGTCAGTCTTTACATTGTTTCTATCAGTTACTGCATTTCTCATTACCTGCGCATCATTTACTGTTTACCATGAAAAACTAGAAGCCGAAGTGTGACTACGGCAGGACATTTCCTTGACCGTAGGAGCATGGCTGGCCTTTTCCACCCCTCGTATTCCGTATTTTGGGAAGCGGGGCGTGACAGTAAAACTCCTAGTTACGTTGTTAGATAGTTGTTTAACAAAGATCCGTATTTTGAGTCCATGTTACCACCAAAGAAAAATCGTTTTTCACCATTTCCGCAACCCCAAAGAACCGGGGACGGGTAACGTGGACTTACAACTCTTCTTTGCGCAGTTCCAACCGTTATCTTGAATCTTTCCTTTTGACTTTTCTCGGCTCTTTGACTTGCATTTCTTTCTTTTCCATTGTCCTGCAACGATTCTCTATTAAGAGTGCAGAAGTTCTCGATCTTCTACTCATAGCCTTTCTCCTCATCTCATTATTTAATATGCAAATCACCATATCATTAAATGTGAGAGTCCCTGAGATCGAGTTGTTGACCGCCATAATCAGATTTTCCTAACTCTCCGACAACGAACATAGAAACAATAGTGCTCGAATCTCATCTTCAAATGTGATTGAGACTGATTCGAGTTGGCTTGTCACACTGTTGAACTCGTTCAGATACTATGTCTGTCATGCCCCGCTTCCCGGTGTACGGGCAGAGGGCGCGACTGGCCTCTACGTATTTACTGTGAAGTAAATACGCTAAGCGTAACTAAGCAATATAAAAAGAATGCACAAGAGACAAGGTATAATAAAACATCAACTTTATTTATTCACATTCTTTCTGTACAATGCATGGAAAAGTAAATACAACTGAATGAAAACAATGCCTAAACAATGGCATAACAGAAAAAGAAAAGTACTGAAATAAAAGTGTACAATGAACTAAAGCTCTGGGTCTTCAATGAAGTGGTCCAAGTCTTCACTAGTGGGCTCGATCTCCGGAATGTCCAGATCACCTGACGACATTCAAAGAAGAAAGAAAGAGAATGTCGTCAGCGAACAAATCGCTCGGTAAGTCCCAACGATAAGGAAGAAATAGAATAGACAGAAAGAGAAGGTAGCTTTTAAAGTTGTATTATATGAGTATTTGATGTTAACGCTGTTGTTTGTAGCTTGGTACAGATGGATGCCAGTGTATACGAGAGGAGTCTCTATATGCAGAGACTAGAGGCAAGTGTAGTACAAGGAACCGTTTATGCCACGGTACAACAGCAACTGGATTCAGGTTAGGTGTATTAAATCTTACTGTCTCGTGCCACTTTTATCACCTTCCGTACCAATCTACCCCTTAAACCCCGCGATATCTTGTTTGTATTGTTTGTATTGGGTTGTCTTGTAATATAAATTGTATAATTGGATGACTTGCCGAAACCATGATATCAGTAAATGGATGTAACTGGAGAATCATGGATGTAACTGGATAATCATGTAAATGGAAGTATATCCATGGTTCGGTTCGGTCAATATAGATTGAATAGATTGAATATATGGATTCATGGATCCATGTTGAATTGTAGATTATAGATTGTACTTGAATCATATTCAAGTCATATTATTATAATAAAACTCAGTCTGAGTCAGAACAATTAGAAAAGAAATTGAAGTCCTGATTGTTTTGGTGTTATCGGTAACCGCTGCACATGGGCTGCAGGATTTGTGTATTTTTCAAAGACGATTACCGTGTTAATAACACCGTTTTTAAGTAATCTACCTTAAATAAGTAAGCACCCACTTCTCCGGCTCCGTGAGGCTCAAGAGATTGGTCCCGCTTAAACCTATATTTACTAGGGTCCTTAGGGTAATTTATAGAACTTGAGGGGGTTTTATGTAAAAATAATTTGTATACTTTTCAAAATACACCCCAAGTATTTAATTATCTTCTTTAGAGTTGTAATAATTGTAGGTTTTATATTTGTGATATTTCTAGTGAAAATAACCTACTTTCATAATATATGTATTTATTTGTAATATTGTACTTGTATGGAATTCATGGTATTTTAACGTAAATTGATTCTTTGATTTGGAAAAATTGGAATATTTAAAAAAAATAGATATTTTGATATTACATATATATATTTTTATAAAAATAAATTTTAATATATATTATAATTCTAGAAATCTTATTTTCTTAAGATTTTCGTATTTTAAATCTTTCGAGACCGAATGCTCCTTACGGAGTTCTGCATCTCGCACTACTAAGCCCACGGACGTGCGATAATCCGCACCATCCCGGTCGGGTTCCACAAAATGGGTTGTAGCGGTGCTTTGCAAAGATTTGTATAAAATACTAATCTTTTAGAAAACAGTTTTAATAATAATGGTATTTATTTGAAATGTTTCGTTTTCCCGTATTCTATGTTTCCGAAAGGTATTGTGCTATATTGTATATGAGTGTTGTGAGGAGGTAGGTCATTACCTCGTGATCTACTTAAAGGTATAGCAAGTTTGTGATGTTTAAACGTCGAAAATGAAACTATATGGTATTTTAATGAAAAAGTACGGTAAAATGGAAATAGCAATTTCTTTTGATATGGAACTTGTTCAATATGATTAGTTAGTATTTAATAGCCAACATGTAATGGTTTAACAAGATTGTATTAAGGGAAAAGTGAGATTTTGGAAGAACCGAATTGGAAATCGGATTTGCTCCGATTCCGTCGGGTTTTAGAATTTCGTATTTTCAGAAAGAGTAGAGAAGGGGGAAGGTAGGACTTACGGGTTTGGCTTAAAGAGGAGAGGGAGAGGAATCGGGAGGACGCGCCGGTGTGTCGTCTCGTCGCCGGGAACTCCTAGGGTTGTCGTCGGAAAATTCGCCGGAGCTTCGCCTCTTTGTTCACTTCAAATGCACACTAGGGTTTCTAGGAATTTCTTGAGAGTTTGCTCAGAATTTTGGGGTGAGGGGTAGTGTTTAGGGGTTGTATTTATAGGGTTAGGGTTAGGTGAAGGGTTGTAAAGAAAAATTGTATTAAATTGTAATAAAATGTATTAAAACATAGTAATTAGGGTTTTATGGAGTTTCTGGAACCGATCCAAGAAAGTTAAGTGTGCAGGAGTACTTAGAAGAGGAAAAGCCAGAAGTTTCATGTTGGGGACTCGGCGGTCCGGCCGGCCGGTCCGCCGGCCGACTCGGCCGAGTCCGACCGAGTCAGGTGGTCGGGGGTCCCCTCGTCGGTCCAATAATCCTCTGGCACAGTTATTTTCTCTAGTGTGGTGGGGGTTTTTTGTGAGATATGCACGTGTAAACTGTTGGTATTCTAAAAATCCAAAATAAAACAATATTAAAAAATAATGTGGGTATGGGATTTGAACTCTGGTGGCTTGGTTCAGCAGTGCAAGGCATTACCAATGAGCTACAAGCTCCTGCTTGTAATTAATTAATAAAACAAATATTTATGGTATTCATAGAATTGCAATTACTCCTATGTCACTGAACCGTTTTCTGCCATCTTCATGTTGAAAAGCTTCTTCATCAAAAATATCTTATTTGACGTTGACAGCTTCTTATACAACTTTTCTAATGTCGTCATTAGCCTCATAGTTGTTCTCATTCGAGATATTAAAGGCTACTTGCAGAATCAACGATAACCTAATCGTCACCAGGGCTTTCCTATCCGGTAGATTCTATGCCTCATCGGACATCTTCTCGGGCATGTCACCTTATAATGGAAGATACAATTTTTTCTGATATAGGTAGTTCTCCATCCGCATACGCCACTAACCATAGTTATGACCATTAAATTTCTCGATTCTGATCTTATTCTCAGCCATCTTTCGTTTACCGCCGCTGCAAACTTAACTTTCTCTCTCGGATTTTCGAACCAACACCTTCAAAATTACAATCTAAGAAAATAAGGAGCGGACACAAGCGTCGTCATCCATTGTAAACTTATAGCGTAGAATCGAAGATCTTTCGGTTCCTTACGCTCTGATACCACTTGTTGGGAGGAGAAGGTACGCACGGAATTATGCTAAACTGTCAACCACGCAATACGCAATATGTCACGCCCCGCTTCCCAGTATACGGCAGAGGACGTGACGAGGCCGCTACGTATTTACTTCTGAAGTAAATACGCTAAGCGTATATAAGCAATATAAAAATAAATGCACAAGAGACAAGATATAATAAAACATCAACTTTATTTATTCACATTCTTTTTGTACAATGCATGGAAAAGCAAATACATCTGAAAGAAAGCAATGCCTAAACAATGACATAACAGAAAAGGAAACGTACTGAAATAAAAGTGTACAATGTAGCTAGAGCTCTGGATCGTATGCAAGCTGGTCCAAGTCCTCACTAGTAGGCTCGATCTCTGGAAGATCCGAATCACCTGACGACATTCAAAGAAGAAAGAAAGAGAATGTCGTCAGCGAACAAATCGCTCGATAAGTCCCAAGGATAAGGGAGAAATAGAATAGACAGAAAGAGAAGGTAGTTTTTAAAGTTGTATTATATGAGTATTTTGTGTTAACGCTGTTGTTTGTAGCTTGGTACAGAAGGATGGCAGTGTATACGAGAGGAGTCTCTATATGCTAGAGACTAGGGCAAATGGAAAGTATAAGGAACCGTTATGCCACGGTACAACAGCAACTGAATATAGGTTAGGTGTCTTAATCTTGCAGTCTCGTGCCACTTCTAACACCTTCCGTACCAATCTACCCCTTAAACCCCGCGATATCTTGTATTGTATTGTTTGTGTTTGTATTGTAAATTGTATTGTCTTGTATATATGGATGACTTGACGAAACCATGATATCAGTAAATGGATGTAACTGGAGAATCATGTAAATGGAAGTATATCCATGGTTCGGTTCGGTCAATACAGATTAAATGGATAGAATATAAGTATTCAAGGATTCGTATTGGATTGTAGATTGTAGATTGTACTTAAATCATATTCAAGTCAGATTATTAATTAGACTCAGTCTGAGTCAGACAATTAGAAAAGAAATTGAAGTCCTGATTGTTTTGATGTTATCGGTAACCACTGCACATGGGCGGCAAGATTTGTGTCTTTTTCAAAAACGATTACCGTGTTGATAACACCGTTGTTAAGTTGTCTACCTTAAATAGGCAAGCACCCACTTCTCCGGCTCCCTGAGGCTCAAGAGATTGGTCCCGCTTAAACATATGTTTACTGGGTCCTTAGGGTAATTTATAAAACTTGAGGGGGTTTTATGTAAAAATACTTTTGTATAATTTTCAAAATACATCCCAATTATTTAATTATCGTTTATAGAGTTGTCATAGATGTAGATTTTATATTTGTGATATTTCTAGTGAAAATATCCTAATTTCATAATATAGGGTATTTAATTGTAACATTGAACTTGTATGGAATTTATGGTATTTTAATGTAAAGTGATTCTTGTGATTTTTAGAAAAATTGGAATATTTATCTTTTTACAAAATAAATATTTTAATGATACATATATATATATATATTTATATAAAAATAATTTACTATATATTGGATTTCTAGAAATCTCATTTTCTTAAGATTTTCGTATTTTAAATCTCTCGAGACCGTATGCTCCTTGCGGAGGTCTGCATCTCGCACTACTAAACCCAGGGATGTGCGATAATCTGCACCATCCCAGTCGGGTTCCCCAAAATGTATTGTAGCGTCACTTTGCAAAGATTTATAAAAAAAATACTTAATCCTTTAGAAAACGGTTTTATTTATTCATCGTATTTATTTGAAATGTTTCGTTTTCCCGTATTCTATGTTCCCGAAAGATATTGTGCTATATTGCATATGAGTGTTGTGAGGAGGTAGGTCATTACCTCATGATCTACTTAAAGGTATAGCAAGTTTGTGATGTTTAAATGTCGAAATAAAACTATATGGTATTTTAGTGAAAAAGTACGGTAAAAGTTACAAAATGAATTAGATTGTCGTGAAACTTGATCAACGTATTTATTAATGTTTAATAGTCAACATGTAAGAGTTTTGTGTGAATGTATTTAAGAAAATGTTGGATTTTTAGAAAGAACCGAATCGGAAATCGGTTTAACTCCGATTTCGTCGGGTTTTGAAATTTCGTATTTTTAGAACAAAATTAGAGAAGAGGGAGGGGGACTTACGGGTTTAGAATTTAGGGATGAGGAAGAGGAGACGAGAGGAGGCGCCGGTGCACCGTTTCGTCGCCAGGAACTCCTAGGGTTGTCGTCGGAAAATTGCCGAAGCTTTCGCCCTTCGCTACTCCAAAAGTACACTAAGCTTCTAGGAATTTTCTTGAGAGTTTTGTTCAGAATTTTAGAGTGAGGGTGTGTGTGTAGGTGTTGTATTTATAGGGTAAGGCTAGGGTTAGGATAGGTGAAAGGTTGAAATGAAAAATGTGATAAAATGTATTAAAATGTAATAAAATAGAGTAATTGGTGTTTTAAAGTGTCTCTGTTACTGGTCTGAAGAAATAAAGTATACAGATGTGCAGAGAATGTGAAAAGCCAACCTTTTCATGTTGGGAACTCGGCGGTCCGGCCGAGTCCGGCCAGCGGCGGCGGCCCGAGTCGGCCGAGTCGCCGGCCGATTCGGCCGATCCCGGCCAAGTCGGGTGGTCAGAAGGTCCCTTGTCGGTTCATGTAGCCTCTGGTACTGTTAGGTTTTCATGTGTAGTGGGGTTTTGTGAGTTATGCATGTGTAAACCCTTGGTATTCTAAAAATTCAAAATAAAACAATATTAAAAATAATGTGGGGTATGGAATTTGAACTCTGGTGACTTGGTTCAGCAGTGCAAGGTATTACCAATGAGCTACATGCTCCTTCTTATGATTAATTAGCAAAACAAATATTTATGGTACTTACAGAAAATGCAAATACCCCAACTATACATTAATTTTTAAACAAATTTTTGTACACTAAAATTGGAGTTGTTACAGTCCACCCTCCTTACAAAAATTTCGTCCTCGAAATTTACAACTTTTATTTGAGAACTAGTTTACAAAGAGGTGATGATATCTTGCACGCATTTCATCTTCCCTTTTCCCAAGTTGATTCTCCTGGAGTGTCTTTTCTTCATATCACTCGGACCAAGTTAACTTCTTTGTTCCGAAATGACTTCACTTTCCTGTTCAGGATCTCCACAGGTTGTTGCTCACAAGATAAATCGGGCTGTATAGTGAGGTCGGAATGATCAAGAATATGGCCGGGGTCACTCACATACCTTCTGAGTTGGAATATGTGGAACACATTATGCACTCCTTTCAATGAAGGTGGAAGTGCTAAGCGGTATGCCACTTCACCGACTCGTTCGAGTATGTCGAACGGTCCAATATATCTCGAACTTAGCTTACCCCGTCTTCCAAGTCGGATCACTCCGCGGTTCGGAGATATCTTTAAGAACACGTGATCTCCTGGCTGGAACTCCAAGTGACGTCGCTTTGCATCAGCCCAATGTTTCTGTCGATCTTGGGCTATGCGCATTCTTTCTCTGATAGTACAAACCACATCAACAGTCGCTACTATCATCTCAGGTCTAAGAAGTTCCCTATCTTCGATGTCGTCCCAACCTAATGGCGATCGACACTTCCTTCCATACAGTGCTGCAAAAGGTGTCATTCCTATACTTGCTTGATAGCTGTTGTTGTATGAAAACTCCACAAGATGTAGGTGATCTTCCCACGATCCTTTGAAGTCTAACATACATGCTCTGAGCATATCCTCCAAGATCTGAATAGTTCGCTCAGCTGACCATCTGTTTGTGGATGATAAGCCGTGCTGAAGTTCAGACTTGTTCCCAAGCTTACTTGCAGACTCTGCCAAAATTGCGATCTGAACCTGGTGGCACGATCGGAGACAATGCAGACCGGTACTCCATGAAATCTCACAATTTCCTGTATGAGTTCATGGGTATCAGGGATTGTACATATTTAAAGAGTTTAAATCTTAAATAGATTATTACTTCCATGTACTTCTTTGCTAATGTCTCAGTTGATTGGCCAACTTGAAATGGGATGAAGTGAGCCGACTTTGTGAGTCGATCCACAATGACCCATACTGCATCGTTACTCTTTGTACTGCGAGGAAGAGCGGTCACAAAATTCATCGTGATGTGTTGCCACTTCCATTCTGGGATTGGTAACGGTTGAAGTAATCCAGCTGTCCTGTGATGTTCAGCCTTTACTTGTTGATACACCAAACATTTTGCGACGCTTCTGGATACTTCACGCTTCATTCCATGCCACCAGTAATTCTGACGTAAATCTTTGTACATCTTTGTACCTCCAGGGTGTACTGAGTAGGGAGACCTGTGAGCTTCTTTCATTAACTCTTCCCAAACAGGACCTTTTGGTACACACAATCTGCTGCCGTATCTCAAAGATCCGTCTTCATGGATGATGAAGTATGTTCTGAGTTCATTCTCCACTTGTTCTCTGATCTTTTGCAACTTAGCATCACTTGCTTGAGCTGCTTTGATCTGATTGACAATGGTTGATTGAACTTGTAAATTCATCAAACTTGAAGTGTTACCTGGCATGACTACTTCAATCTCCATCTGATGCAAGTTTGTTGTAGCTTCCACTGAGCGGTGAGATGCATTGCTAATGGTTGACGACTAAGAGTATCTGGAACCACATTCATCTTCCCTGGGTGATATTGCAGGTTGATGTCAAAATCCTCCATGAGTTCTAACCATCGTCTCTGCCGCATATTCAACTCTTTCTGAATAAACACATATTTCAGGCTCTTATGATCTGTGTATATGTTCACTCGTTCACCAAGAAGATAATGACGCCAAATCTTGAGAGCAAAGATGACGGCTGCCAATTCCAAATCATGCGTCGGATAATTGCGCTCATGAGTCTTCAGCTGTCTTGAAGCATAAGCCACAACCTTACCGTGCTAATGTAGAACACATCCTAATCTCTTACCGGATGCATCACAGTGCACTTCGAAACCTCCAGACTGGTCCGGTATAACGAGAATAGGCGCTGATGTCAACCTTGACTTGAGTTCTACGAAAGCTTGTTCGCATGCTTCTGCCCACACAAAATCTTCATCTTTACGTGTGAGCTTGGTCAGGGGTGTTGCTATCTTTGAAAAGTCTTCAATGAACTTTCTATAATATCCAGCTAAACCCAAGAAACTCCGAATGAACTTCACTGACTTTGGTGTCGGCCATTCGCTTACTGCTGAAACTTTTGCTGGATATACAGAGATTCCTTAGCCTGATACGATATGTCCAAGAAAACCAACTTGATTTAGCCAAAACTTGCATTTGCTGTACTTGGCATATAATTGATGTTGTCGTAGAGTTTCCAGGACAATTCGTGGGTGCTCGGCATGTTCTTTCCGACTCTTGGAATACACCAGGATGTCGTCGATGAAGATTGTCTAAGTATTCCCGGAAAACTTGATTCATCAGGTTCATGAATATTTCTGGTGCGTTGGTCACTCCAAATAGCATTACTAGAAATTCGTAATGACTATAGCGAGTTCTGAAAGCCGTTTTATGAATATCAGCTTCCTTGACCTTCACTTGATAATAACCTGAACGAAGATCTAATTTAGAGAAAACACAAGATCCACTTAGCTGATCGAAGAAATCGTCGTTGCGCGGGAGTGGATACTTGTTCTTTATCGTTATTTCGTTCAAGGCTCTATAATCGATGCACATTCTGTATGAACCTTCCTTCTTCACAAGTAGTACCGGTGATCCCCAACTTGAAGTGCTGAGACGAATCCATCATTTCGCCAATAATTCGTCCAACTGAGTTCGTACTTCCTTCAAACCTTCCGGACTTAAACGATAAGGTGCTTTGATCACCGGTTGTGCTTCTGGTACTAAATCAATGCTGAGTTCAAGAGCTCGATCGGGAGGCAAACCTGATATATCGGCAGGAAACACATCATCGAACTCTCGAACCACTTCTGGCATTGATTCTTCCTCCGTTTGAGTTGCTGCAATCACTGCCTTCCTTGGCTTCTTTTTGTATGCACTTGGCTCCAGTGTACGGTCTCCAGTTTTAAAATAGAAGACCGGATGGTCTGGAATCTCAAATACTACCCTCCTTTGACGACAGTCGATGGTAGCATAAAAAGTTCCAAGCCAATCCATACCTAGAACCACATCGAAGTTCGGTATGTCCAGCACTTTGAAGTCAGCATAGAATTCTCTACCGCAGATGACTACTGGACACAAGCAGTATCCCATTGTTGCCTTTAGAACGCCATTTCCTGAACTGACATTCCAGCTGGATACAAGCGGTGTGACCGGAATCGCATAAGTTCGGACGAACCGTTGCGACATAAAGCAGTGAGATGCTCCAGTATCAAAGAATGCTAGTGCAGGAAGTGAGACTACTAAGATTGTACCTAAGGTATGTGGGATATGTTTTAGGTGTAGGTAAAGGTGTGTAGATAGGTAGTAAGACTGAAAGAAAATTTGAGAAAGAAAGGTTACCAGAGATAACTTAGCTGGTGGCCTCAGCTTCTTCCACAGTCATCGTGAAAGCCTGGCGCCGTGGTACATTCCTCCTGGCCTGAGGAGCATTCCTCATAATGTTCCTTTGAGTTTGATGGAACTGATGAGGAGGAGGTGCATCTTGTGGTCCTCTAGGTGGAGGAGCAGGTAGTGCAAGTCTTGGAGCAGGTGCCTGAAGAGCTGGTCGCTGCGGATAGGTGATTGCTGGCCTGGGTGCAGCAACTGGGTTTTGTCTTTGGGGACAAGACCTAATATCATGAGCAGCTGAGCCGCATATTAAGCAAAGACGGTTGGCTCGCCGGCAGTCTATCATCACATGCCCATTTCTCTTGCAGTTGGTATAAAAGGCTGGGCTAGGACTGTTGTTCTGTACTCCCGGTCGCCTTGGCACAAAAGGTGGCCTTGACGAGGCTCCTCCTGCCATCTGGTTAGCAGGGTGCTTAAATCCAGCAGATTTAGGTCTTCCCCTCGCCTTTACTACTGCCTCATAACGGCGGGCAGCTTTCAGATCCGAGTCATGAGTCGGAAAATCTCCTATGGCCAGTGCAGCCTGGATTTCCGAATCCAAACCCTGTTAAAATCGACGGGCTCTGATCTCATCCGTCGGTATCAGGTGTGCCGCAAATTTGTTTAAAGTATGGTGTTAGCTGTGTAATATGTGATATATTGAAAAATCGAATTATTGAGACATATCTTACCAACTGAGCATGGTGAACTCAGCGTCATACTCATCTACCGACTTGGTCCACATCGAACCTTGTTGCAGATTTATGAACTGCTCTTCCATGTCGAACTTGACAGTCTCAGGGAAGTACTTAGCATCGAATATGTCACGGAAAGTCTTCCATTCGATGGGTGGTTCAAGACGGCTTTCTTCTGCCTTCCACCAGTTCCGTGCATTGTCCGTGAGCTATAATTTTGCAACATGAACCCAAATTATTTCTGGCACTTGTGCCGCTGCCAGATCATCTTCTATACTCTGAGCTCATTCCTCAGCTTCTAGTGGGCTCCCCTTTCCTGAGAACTGTTTGGGATGTAAAACTCTGAATTGCTTCACCCCAGGTGCTTCAGCCTCTGGACGGTTCAAGAGCTGCTGCTTGTTGGAGATAGTGCCCTCAGAGTCAATTATTGGATCACAGGCACGTGGTTGCAATGATTGAGGGAGGACCTATACCGGTAGGACGGTCTTACTCAAGATGATAGTATGCTATCTGGTTTATCTTTATCATCGTGTACTGCTTTAGGTGACCTTACAGGTCACTATTGCACGTTGATAGAGCCCCTAGGATTCTTGCTTGACTTCCAGCAGTATGATGGCGATCATATACGTGGGAGCTGGGGTCTATAAGCACATCCTTAAAAGGTCCCTAGTCGTGGGAGTTTCGAGACAGGGCATCGATACTCCAGAGTAGACAAGTGTATACAGTCGAGACCCCGACGAGGGGCGGTGGCTGGTCTCACAATCCACTGGTGTCAGTTGGTTCACCTAAGATGTATACAGGTGCTCATTGGGTTATGAGCCGGGAACATGCTAGTTGGTCTTATACTTGACGTCAGATAGCAGTTCCCTGGTGACATGTGTACAGGTTAGTTCATCGACCTGAGATCGTCATTTGTCTCGTGTGAGTTCCCACTGTACTTTGATTAGTATCCTACCACGGCTCAAAGGAGTCGTGCAAACAGGTTTTAGTTGGGTACAGTCCCGAGCCACATGGAGGCAGTGAGCGGATCTGCAGGGGTTCGTCTCTCCCGGTATTGGGGGTGAGATCGCGCTGTGTCTAGGAGAGCCATTACACAAAGCCCTCGGCTGAGGCAGGAGATTTACTGGTAGGTATTCCAGTAGTATCTCAGGGTGTTCTGGGCTACACTCCGACACGACTTGTACCGCTTTTGGGGGTCTGACTTTTACCAACCCCCTAGGCCCGCCATGCGATACTCATAGACGAACGGACCGGACTGTACGGATATTGTCACTGACAGGCTCAGTAGGGTGTCAGGATGAGTTCGCTTATCGACGTCCCTTTTGGTCAACACCTGGTAGCCCGTTACGTATGGCTAATACCTCTGACGTGCTAGTGGTTAAATCCACAGCCAAAGTGTTGACGAGTCTTTAGAGTCCCCCACAGACCGTTTTCTCAAGTTTCGGGCGAAACGTTGTAGAGGCCGTATGGAGATATGGCAGGGTTCGATCAGATACGTGCGGTATTGCACGCATCATGATCGGACGGATAATACTAGCGGGCTTTGGTTTAAGCCGGATCCTAGTATTGTACAGTGTAGATTTTGTTTCATTGCATTTGTATTCGTTCGCAATACAAATGCAGGTATGTATATACAGTAGCGGGGTTTTCCTGTAATTTATTACGGGATAGTTTTTCTGAAGTTGCCAGTTTGCTTTCCGTTTCGGCCATTTTCCTTGTTTCTTTCCTTGGCTGAAAATTGGTGGAGGAGGGCTTATTTGCAATTGTACAAATTAGCATTGTGGAGGGTGGTCTTTGCATGTTGTTGCTTCATGATGGTTGCACCATCATTTGACTTTTTCACTCATCATTGCTTGACTTTGGTATCATGATGGTTGATGGAGTGGAGACATGGGAGTGATCATTGTTTCTCATCATCACTTGCTTTTTCCATTACACTCAACCTTGCATTATTCTCTTGGCTCACCCCCTTTGTATGATCTCTCTCCTCTCTCCATTTTTTGGCCGGCCAAAGGAAATGGGGGTCATTTTTTTTTTGGTGTGAAAAAAGTGGTTCATCTCATATTATCTTGCACACACCAAAATTCCCTAGTTGATCTCCATAGTTCATTCCTCCACCAAAAGGCAACTTCCTCAATCCCCATGAGACATAGAGTTCCACACTATTCTACAGCACTTCTTGGGCACATCGGCTCGCCAACTTCGTGCCCGAGTTGCCTCGGTCCAGAGGTGGGAGCCTATAAAAGAACCCGGTGATGTGGTGCCCTTCCGACGAGGAGATGAAGACCGGAGATTCCGCGGGGAGATCGGGACGACGACGAGATGACCGAAGGACACGGATCGCCCGGTATATCTCTCTACCCCTTCTCTTGTTAGCTAGTAGTAGGTTAATGGCCCGATCCGGGTTTATGGTTCGCGGTGGCGCCGGTTTATAAAGTAAAGAAAAATTTTGATTCCGCACTTTGGCTTCGGAAAGACGGCCGGGGCGCCGCCGTGGCCTAACATGGTATCAGAGCCAGGCCATTAACCAAGTCTAGTTTGCTCTAACGTGTTTAGAACTCGATCGAACAAATATTCTGAAACCACGTTTTCAAATGCATCAGTTTTTTGTCGATTTATTTTTGGCTCGAAATTTTTTTCAGTACATTGCAGAAATCCATGCAGGCATTTTTAAGCATACTAAAAAAATTCGATACAGTGATTCCTTAGAAGGACCGCGGAACCGCGGCCAAACCCCTGTTGTGGCCGCGGTTCCACGGCAAGAAAATGTAATCATCGTACCAAATTTCTACAGTGGCTTTCTGAGTTGAAAATGGGGTTTTTGGAATATTCTGTTTGGGCCCAGATTTTCTTTGAGTGCTACAGTTGTGCTTGGGGCCCACTTGGGTAAATTTGATCGATCGAAAAGTTTAAACTTGTTAGTTCACAGTATTTACTTTATATCTGCGACCGTGAATGTCATTTGATCGGTAAATCCTGTCTAACTGCTATAGCCCTTTTAGACGGATTTGCGAACGTGACATTCACGTTGATGTTTTGTGTTGTGCTGTGATATTGCGGATTGTCGTGGAGGATAGCCTGGATGCAATGTTAGTATAGTTTGGTTTATTATGTACATTTGATATTGCGGGGCGAGCGTCCGACATGTGGACTACCGTCACTGCCTGTTTATATATTATTCTTTTGGGGCACGACCGGGCTGTGGTCGATGTACCCGTTGTATGTATATTTAACTTTCTGTACTAGGATTACCCTACGGTGGGGTGCATGGATAGCCGGGTTCTAGAGGGCAACAGGCCCGCATCTCATGGCGTTGAGACGGAGGGGGCTTCACTCTAGAATTGGCGGGCTATTCGCCGCACTCGTAGGGGGTACAGGTTGACCCAAGGAGGGGTGCCCAAGTTACCGGATTCCGTGAAGTGCTGGGTGGTCCATTCACATTGTTGAAGGGGGCTGCCTCGCTTCAGGTTTTGGCGGGTAACTTGCCGCGCCCATAGGGGTCTAGGATTTCATTGTACAGGCTATCCACACGACCAGGGGAACGTCGGGTTTCAGTAGCGGCTCTATGAAACCCGAGGATCCCAGATATCTGTATTGTTCTGTGATGCTTATTACATTTCTGTGATGTTGCATTTTATCACGCCTTGAGCGAATATTATATATTGATATATATACTAGTAGATGTTGTATATGTTTTGCATCCGAGCTAGTCCAGTCCCCGCTCTGTCGTTAGTTAAGTAACCTAACGGGTAATGACGGGACCTAGTGGCGAATGCGGATGGCATATACGTACATCATTATTTTCGTTCTTTATTGGTGTGATCAATTGATGGGACTGCGTTGATTCGGATCAATGCAAGCTAAACAAACCTATTTTGATGTTGTTGAAACATTTTTCAAAAAGCTGTTATTGCAAGGACGTTCTCTTTTGTTTTGCACAGTGGTATTCGGTTATGAATATCCAGCACCTCAGTCGACGATGCAAGGGCCGAGATCCCTTCACCGGGAGTGACCCCTTGGACAGAAGTTTGCGTCAGGGCAATAACTTCACTATAGTCGTTTGCTTTTGCTTTGCATTGTGGTATTCAGTTGGAATATCCTGCACTTCATTCTACGGGGAAAAAGCCGAGATCCCTTCACCGGGAGTGACCTCTTTAGCAAAGGTTTTCGTCACTATATTTTTATAAAAAGCTATCCGGTTCCTTCAACGATATCAAGTTCATTACGTTAAAGGTTTTTCGCCAAAAACCATTCGTAGCCCTCCGTCATTTCAGATTAGTATTGCTTAGTATTCGCGCTACGTTTGTCGTTGCTATTCGCCGAGGTGTAGTGTGTGGTAGCTCTGTAATGCTTTCTGTCGCATGGATAAGTGGATTGGTTAGGACAGTCGTACGACTTTGTTGATTATTCATCAAGGGTCGTGCGGGTGGGTTTAACGCAATCAAGATAATGACGGGTTGAACTTGATTAGGACCTTTTGATTTGTTGATTATTCGTCAAGGTCACTTGGGTCCTAGGGGTAAAAATCACATCAGGAGTTTCTAAAGAAACTGAAACTTACCAGGCATGCGCATACCTTCTGAAGTGTGGTGACGTGTGTGGATTCCGTTACGTTTTCATGCAATGATAGTTGGATCCCGATTCCCACTGATGAGTTGGTTTACTCCTCGGGTGATCCCGACTAATTCTTCTTTCAGGTTTGGAGGAGAATTTGGCGGTACAGTGGGAGGTTTCCTGATTAGATAAATTGGTAACCATTCTGATCTAAATTAGAGTGCATGCTGAGTGTTTCTTTTCTCTCTCTCTTTGGCAGCGACCACGACCCGACCCTAGACTATGACTCGGTGACCAAAATTAACCGAACCTTCTTAAACACTGGCTTTTGGATTGTCAGAGTTGCAAACCTCATTGCCACTCCTACTTTTACCCTTTTCTCCAGGACACCCCGTATTACTACGAACGTTCACTTCCATTGGATAAAACCATCGTATGGTTATATACGAACTCGAAGGAATTTATTCGAGGATGGTTTTCGGTTCTGGAGAAAACGAATAGGAATATTCAGTTGTCTTTTCCTTTTACCTTCTCTCAAGTTGCGAGTGCTCCTTGGATTAGGACAGTACACCTATTACGTAAATTGGATAGTCTTCTTCCAAACCATAGGCAGGTGCCGACCGGTAGGGAATGAAGAAAACCAATTAGCCTAACGATGGTGTGCAAAAGGTATTATGTAAAGACAAATAAAGGGATTAGTAAGAGGGCAAAGTAAATTGTGACTGCTATTCACGACCAAACCAAGTATTTCATTACCACTCCCACTTCACCTTTGTATTTCTCCAGGACACTCCATGTCACTACGAAGATCCACAGTTATTTGGATACTCCATCGTATGGTTATATACGAACTCGAAAGGAACTTGTTCCAGTTCGGGGATGGATTCTAGTTCAGGAGAAATAGGAATAAGGTTTATTCGGTTGTCTTTTATCTTCACCTTCTCTCGCATAGCGAGTGCTCCTAGGATTAGGACAGAACACCCATTATGCTTATTGGATAGTCTTCTTCCAAACCATAGGCTGGTGCTGAACGGTAGGGAAGGAAGAAAACCATTTGGCCTAAAGGGGTGTGCAGAAGGTAATGACTAAAGACATATGAAGGGATGTGGAGAGATGGCATAGAAGTATACGGTTGCAGTTGTGAATCTGATAATGGAAGAGGCATTACTAGAAATACCAGGATATCCCTACAAAACATTTCAATGTTTCATTTTCACTGTGTACTGTTAAAGGAAAACTGATTTCCCAATTAGACACTTGCTCCAGGGTATGTATTTACCAGGTTTGATTCTCACATCTGTATGGTTTTACAGATGATGAGTAGGAGTAAGCTATTGGGAATTAGTTGATCATCCTCATTATATCGGGATTTGTTGTAATCGGTGATATTTGAGGAAGTCACCTGGGTTGTTTGCCGGACGGCAAATATTTAGTTTTGAATATCCGCTGTCATGCACCAATTTCAAATTGATATATCTGTACGTCTATTTTTATAGAGTGAGATATACCTTTTTGAAATTATGTCGATGACATTTACCTATATCAGTGGATGGTTAGGTAAGGAGCATTAAACAACGGTGTAATTCTTCTTAACCATAACTACAGTTTTCAATCTACGACACACAGGGTTTGAGTTATTAGACTCAAAGGACTTATACAGAGTATTGTATGTTGTCCAGTGTCCATTAGGACAGAGGGGTTGGTCCTCGAACGATATTCGATTTACTTATGACTTCTCTAGTTCTTAGACAAGTGTTTTCGTAGAAACACAAGGTCTGAGTTTTGAGAAGTTATAGGTATATGAATAAAGTAGAGAACCAGGTGTTGCAAGTATCGGGATTCTTCAAGGTGATCGAAGATGTAGATACTTGTGTAGGGTATTCAGTTGATAGTAATGATTAAAGAACTTGCTTCTCTTTCAGATTACTCATAATTGGAAGCACTCCTAAGTTGAGTAATGCTGATCGGTCTCTCTCCATTTAGTTGACATGCACTGGAGACAGCTGCATGATTTGAATCTGGTTCAATTAAATCAGTGCCTCTGTTTCTGTATTGGATATAGAACAGTTCATATCTTAACGATGTTAAGGTACGGGGAGTTGTCCGGCTTATGCTTAAAACCAGACTCTGGATAACTCAAGGCGCGTTTCTGTAATGGCTGTTTGTGGGTTGACCCAGGCTATGACGAGGGTTGATTTTCTACCATCTGGAAGATCAATAGTGATATTGTTCTAGACTCGCCACAGTTTTAATAAAAATGGATTTTTTCAGAAAACGGTAGTGGGAGTATGGTAGAACTGGAAGTGATTCCAGAACCGCAAACGATTACTGAAAGTTTGATAGGAACATAAAGATTCAATCTGGCTTGACATTCCATTGGCCACTCCGCTGATACGGTGGGTAACCTCAGGCACCCGAGGGGTACTCCGGTAGCCTCAAGGACGGTGACAGGGAGGTTCTTGTTTACCCAGACTTGCCATTGCTGTTGTTCCAGGCTGCGAGACCCGGCAAGGGGATGAGTATAGCGTCGTTCTAAACTAGCTTTAGAAGTGTACGTGTATATGACTCTGCCAGAGGGTTGTCATAGTCAGTGGGAGCAGCGGAAGCATTGGTGGACAAGTGGCTTATGTCTATTTATAGACTAAAGCAGAAGTAGCGGAGATAGATCATCTATTTCTGATATGACAGTCATAGGTTTGACTTCATCAGAATAGGGAATGGATCTGTTAAGAAGGTAGTAGGGTGTGATGTCCTGGTATTTGGATGACATACACAGAGTAGGAAGTGATGTTCCTATACTACGATCGGTTACACTTTGGTTATCACACAGTGGTTTCTCCACATGGGACTTTGATATAATATCAAGACATTCTGGTTACTGGATCTATGGTTTTAGATCTAGATTTGGGTAGCTTCCCAATAAGGGTACTTAGACAGCATTCTGAAGGTGTTTTAGAATGGACGACTCCTGGCACGGTAGTATACCTGCAGGTGATGTAGTCACCCTCTCTAAAGGTGTCTTACAGACTAAAGGGGAGCGGGATATGCATGATTGGCAGATCACTTGCTTAGGCAATTGAGTCAATCATGAGATGTCAAGTACCACACCAGATGTTGTTTTTGCAGTAGATGCAATAAGTTGATATTAATCCTATCCTGGAGAAACATTCGGAAGCAGTTTTAGAACATAAATGGATGTTCTGGGGAAATGATAACGACATCCTCCTTCGGGAGACAGTTATCATTCCAGGCTTCCAAGGTGACTTGGACGGCAGAGTAGCTGTCAGAGTTATAGTTTTCCCTCTGACGAGGGGCAGTATTTTGGACAGGTGGTCCAAGGGGATACTGAGGGAGGCATGGCGCAGGATACTGATTAAGTTCAGTTGACGATATAGTCTAAGAAGTTTGGAGTTGGAGTTCATTTATGAACTAGGTCCCATCAGACATCCAGACATATTCTAAGACAGGTTTTGCTCATTTCGGGAGATGGGTTTCTCCGCGAACTTGAGATAAAGAGAGAAATAGAAAGAAACATTAGGGCGGATCCACTCACTGAGGCTATTCCTCGAACGCAATAGTTTCGCAAACGAGCTTTGTGAGACTGACTAGTAGAGGAGTTGGGTGTTCGGTATCACACGGGCTGTGAGTATGCGACATCGCAATAATTAGCCTTGAGTGCAAGTGGGAGATTGTTGGAGATAGTGCCCTCAGAGTCAATTATTGGATCACAGGCACGTGATTGCAATGATTGAGGGAGGGCCTATACCGGTAGGACAGTCTTACTCAAGATGATAGTATGCTATCTGGTTTATCTTTATCATCGTGTACTGCTTTAGGTGATCTTACAGGTCACTATTGCACGTTGATAGAGCCCCTAGGATTCTTGCTTGACTGCCAGCAGTATGATGGCGATCATATACGTGGGAGCTGGGGTCTATAAGCACATCCTTAAAAGGTCCCTAGTCGTGGGAGTTTCGAGACAGGGCATCGATACTCCAGAGTAGACTAGTGTATACAGTCGAGACCTCGACGAGGGGCGGTGTCTGGTCTCACAAGCCACTGGTGTCGGTTGGTTCACCTAAGATGTATACATGTGCTCATTGGGTTATGAGTACACCGGACAGGACTCGCCGGGAACATGCTAGTTGGTCTTATACCTGACGTCAGATAGCAGTTCCCTGGTGACATGTGTACAGGTTAGTTCATCGACCTAAGATCGTCATTTGTCTCGTGTGAGTTTGATTAGTCCAAAAACTTGTATTTACCGTAATCAGAAACGGCGTCGCTTTGCAGCTAGCCGGTGAGTACGGGTCGATCCACAGAGATGGGTAGATTTCTAAATGTGTCTTAACGAGTTGATTCAAAATGATGTTTTGGTTGGTTTCTAAAATCTAGATCTATTATTAAACTAAATTAATCTAATTTAAAGTCTCGCTAGGGTTAGGTTTAGGGGAAGTTTGGAGATTGAAGGTTTCCTCACCGCTTTCAATGCCTTATTATTGATCTATTAGATGTTACAGTAATTATCCATAAAGTGGATAAGAATCTTTTGGGAAGATGTTTCTTCCTCTAGATTCGTATCCTTCCTTTATCGATAATTACCCTAACCCCCATGGAAAACACGCGCAACCGGCCCTTTATACTACGGTTCATCGTTACCTCGAAGGGTAGGATGCCGTAGGGAGCGGTTGTGCGTGCATGCATGGAGTTCTAACTCTTAGGTGTGGATGGCATGAAAGGGGTGAGAGATCTCATCTCTCAAACCTTTCCCTAAGGCTAACCCTAACGAGCGAGGAGACTACTCGCTCATTAGGGGATGATAAGACATACTAATTAAAAGAATTAAAACAAAGAATTAAAATTAACTTACTAGTTCGATGGCTCCCTCCAAACAATATAGAACAGAACTGAATAAAACTCCCAGCAATTCTGAATTTTATTGATTGAAAAGAGGCATAGGGTTTTACAATTTTTGATTACAATTTATAAACAAACAAGGAAACTAGGGTTACAGATTCTTGCACACGTGATTTTACAGATATGCCCACGGAAAATCTAAACCCCCGCACCGACGCACCGACTCTAGAAATCTGCACCGACACGGGCTTGAACAGGCCGCGGAACCGCGGCAATAGGGCGCTTGGGCCGCGGTTCCGCGGCCCTTTGGTGGGCTTGGCTCACCATTTTTCTGGGCTTGGCTCACCATCTTTTGGGCTTATTATTTTTATACTTTGTTTTCTCTTTTGGCTTCTTATCCTTCTCCAGATCCTCAGTAAAAACTTGTAAGGATCTTTTGACCGTTTCACTTTCGTCTTTTTGGACCTTGCACTGTTCTTCGTCTCGGCTTGAGTAAGATCCGTCTGCTTGTTGGTCAAAAGTCCATTTTCTGTATCATCTTATGTCTTTTTCACTGTTTTTGTTTCAAGAGCCTGTATCCTGTAACATGCAACAAATGTACGTCAAGAGTACTTGTTTACTTATAAAACGGATAAGAATAGAGGGATGAAAAATGCAATATTATGGTCTGAACAAATACCCCCAAACTTATCTTTTGCTCGTCCTCGAGCAAACTTATTATTTATTCACTAAAATCCTAACCACACTTTCGCAGGGAAACGCGATTGCACTGAGCACGTGCAACAAGCCGTTAAACCTCTAGGTGTCCCTACTAGGAGGAGTGTTGTCTCCTGAGGGTTTTCAGCGGATTACACCCACAAAATCCTATCAACTCGGCCCATTTACTTTTGTTCTCCAATTAGGTTTTCTAACAAGGAATTCTATTATCTTATACTTATAAATTATCTACCCACATTCTTCACACTTCCTCATCATTTAACTTAAGATTATATATATCCTATAGACTTACTTAGCTTTCGGCATCTCCTAAGTTTTCCTTCTAGGGTTACATCTCTACTCAGGAATTTCTATCAACTCTATTAAAGATACAAGTTCTATTTTTCATTCCTTTTTCTCATCTAAACTCCAATCACATACCCCTACGTGTGTGTATAAGTCACCCCTACACTTGGAAATTCAAATCAAGCAATCAACCCCTTGTCCGTTGTCCAAAGTACTAATTAGTTGGTGAATTTAAATGAAATTTGCTTACACATCCTTCATGCGACCGTTAATACTTCTTGAGGTACCAACGACCGATTACAAAATGCGTTTGCACTTTAAAGCGTACTTCCTAGTCTTTGCAATACCCAAGGCTTTAGCAGTGACTCCCAAACCAGTTGGTCTAAGGCACTAGGTGATGAAGCACCCTCGCTAAATATTTTTCTATTTTTGCAGCCTTAAGTAATCACAAAAACCAGTGTTCATTTTTTTTTTTTTTAATTCTTCATTCACACATTTTTTTTTCATTGTACTAAGGACTTTAGACAAGAGCAATTCAAGGTCTCCTCTACTATTCCAAGTTTCAAGGTGCGTGATTGTGCAATTTGTAGGGTATACGTTTTCAGAATCTAGACTTAAGTTAGGAACTATTTTTCAAACTTATACTTTAATAAGAACATCAATACTCTTCCCTTGTTTCGACTTAACCTAAGAAGTGAACCCAAAATTTACCTATTTCTAAATAAACTACAAGGCATATACTTTCTACCGTTAAATTTTAAGGAATGTTATTTTTAGGGTCTTTAATTCACTAAGTCTAAGATCTAGTTGTTCCTAGCCAGTTAACTTATTTGTCAAACTCAAGTCAATTAGCCAAAATTGAATACATTAATTTTTATAATTTTGAAATTTTGAAATTTTTTATGGGTTTTCAAATAAGTATGCAAATGCAAAAATATGTACAAATGAAATGAATGCGAAGGAAGAAGACGTACCGAGCATACCCCCAAACTTGAACTTGACAGTGTTCTCACTGTCATGCTAGACCAAGAGGGTCAAAATGCCGATACTCCCCTGTTTATTTATTTAAAAAAAATTATTGTTAAGAAAAACAAAAATATATACAAAAAGGCCCTCCCCCAAACTTCATTTAAACTATGTTAGACATTACTGCCAAACTTTGCATAGACCAAACGTCAACACCAACCAGTTGAAAAATTTATCAGTAAAGAGTATGAGTTGGTGGAAGAATAAGTTGTAGCGATTCACAAAGAATTGGGGAAGATAGAAGTGGTGGTATGGAGGGTGTGGAGGTGAATATACAGGAGGTGGTGATGCATCTAAACGAGAATGTGAATGATCAGCGATCAGTGGAATATTGGCATTCTCGTAGCTTCTCAAAAGAAATGGGGGTGGTTCAACTTCTAAAAGAAGAGGTTGACTAACCACAATATCCCCAAGATGTTCCTGTGGGTCCTCTATTGACTTGGCATCATCCATCAATTGCATATGATATTCAATTATAAGAGAACTGATTTCCTCGATGTCCGCCATAGTCCAACTGAAAACTTGCCACCTATCTTGTAAGACTTTTAAAATAGCGTTCTCTTGCTCGAAGGCTAGAGAGGCTGATATTATAATGGGAAAAGTCTCATTCTCACCTATGTAAGCATATTTAAGGTGAGACGGTAAGGACATGAGTTCGAGTTTCGGAGGAGAAAGAATCATTGCGGAATCTACCTCGAACTTAAAGGACTCCAACACAGGTTCGAAATCACTGCAAACAACCGATTCGGATGATTCGACTAACTCATCCAAAAATTCAAAAGACTCATATTCGGGCTGTGAGTCTTCGTCATCCGAAAAAGTGAAACATTCATAATCAATATCGGTTGTGTCAACGGTGGTAGGCTCAAGGAGGGACGCACTAGTGGCGTCAAAACTGTTTTCATCAAATAGAAATCTTTCAAGCTCGCAGTCCTCCTGCGTGATTTCGTGAATAGAGCAAACTTCTCGTGTACTAGTTTTAGGCACGGGGGGCAGACTTCCCATCTTATAAATATTGAACTCACTAGACATCTTCCCAAAGGATAGAGTCATGGAGCCATTGCGACAGTTTATTACAGCATTCGAAGTGGCCAAATATGGTCGACCGAGGATCACCGGAATTTGGTTTCTTGGGTTAGCAACCGGTTGTGTATCCATAACGATAAAATCAACGGGGAATATGAACTCCCCAAGTTTAATCAACACATCCTCTAGCTGACCCCTAGGATGGGTGATTGATCGATCAGCCATTTGGAGAGTACAACGAGTGGGTTTCAACTCTCCAACCCCTAATTGTTCGTACACGGAGTAGGGAATCAGGTTAACACTAGACCCAAGATCTAAAAGTGCTCGATTAATTTTCTTATCCCCAATCGTGATTGAAATCGTAGGACAGCCGGGGTCCTTTCGTTTTTGGGGTAAGGTTTGATGGTGGTTAATAGCATTGCTCACTGCACTAGCCACTAGCACTTTCTTGGGTACTTGAGATGCCTTTCTCTTCGAGGTGCATAAGCCCTTTAAGATTTTCGCGTATGAAGGGACTTGTTGGATTGCATCCAAGAGAGGTATATTTATGCTAACCTGCTTAAATATCTCCACAATCTTCTCCACTTGTGCATTTGGTTTATTAGGACTCAACCTGTTTGGGAATGGAGCATTTTGAAAATTCGTTGAGTCAAATGTCTGTGGAGTAGAATATGGAGTAGGAACGGATCCCGGTGTAGATGTGTTCATGTTGTAAGAAATGGGTCCGTTCGAGCTAGAAGAAGTAGAGCCGTGTGAAGGGTGGAGAATAGGCTCTAAATAAATAGGTGAAGAAGAAAGTGAAGAAAATGAAGAAGGGGAAGATGACAATGGAGAAAAAGAAGAAGAAGAAGAACCACCGACGGGGATGTCATCACTAGTTCCCACATTATTTTGCAACACTTTTCCGGATCTCAACGTGGTCACCGCATTTACATTGTGATTGGGATATGCGTTTTGTGTGTGACCGGGATTTGGCAATGGTTGAGATGGAAGCTTTCCCTTTTCTCTATCGCTCAACACAGCAGTTAATTGTGCAATTTGTGCCTCAATAGATTTGATACTTTGATCGTGTGAAACATTGTTATTCATTAAAGATTGAACATAATTTTCAAATCTTGCTGCGGATTCTGTCGATTGCTTGAGAAATGCATCTAAACTTTTTTCGAGCGAGATAACCTTATCATCATTTGGTTGAACCAAATTGTTCGTTTGATTTGTATAAGGTTGTTGTTGGAAAGGTTGCTGGTTTTGAGTTTGTGAAGGTGCTTGTTGTTGTTGTGGAGGAGGAGGTCTTTGAAAATTGTTATTTCCTTGGACTTGTTGATTTTGGTTCCAAGCGAAATTTGGATGACTCCTCCACCCCGAATTGTATGTCGAAGAGTACGGATCGTTTCTTTGTCGTTGCTGAAATGCAGCATTGACTTGATCCTGCCCTTGAGTAGATGCATTATAAGGACACTCTTCGGTTAGATGCGATGGATTCGAACAACAAGCACAAACAGTTCACGTGGGTAAAGCAGGGGCAGGAGAAGACGATGAGATTTTGGTCTTAATGGCTTCTAGCTTTTTCATAAGTGCGGCCATCTCGGCCTTCATAGCAATCGACATATCTACTTGATGTATGCCTGCCCTAGATTGACCAATAGAAGAAGATGATGTGGTCTTGGTACTCTCCCACTGAATTGTTTGCTCACTAAGATCCTTAAGAAACTGCCACGCTTCGTCGCTAGACTTGGAGAGAAAATGACCTTGAGATATGGTTTCTAGCAACTGCTTCGTTGCCGAGTTCAATCCCTCGTATAATGTTTGGCAAAGTTGCCAACTTTCGATCCCATGATGAGGGCATTGAACAAGTAGGTCTTTAAATCTCTCGAAGCACTTCCAAAATGGTTCGGAAGGAAGCTGTGAAAATTGTATAATCTCGTTTCGGATTCTAGCAGTTTTGTGATGAGGATAGAACTTTTTCAGAAAAGCTCTCACAAACTCGTCCCAATTTCTAATGGAATGTGATGCGGTGCTATATAGCCACTTCTCGGTTAGGTCACATAAGGTAAAAGGAATGACCCTTAGCCTTATAGCGTCATCACTTAATTGGGCCGTTTTCATCATAGCGCACACATTTTGGAATTTATTAATAAAAATATACGCATCTTCAGATTCCAAACCATGAAATTTTGGCAGCATATTGATGAAATGTGGTTTTATTTCAAAGTTATCCCCATTTGCCGGTGGGGGTGAAAGACATGTAGGTAAAGAAGTGCGGACGGGGTAGAAGAGATCCTGGAGCGCAACTCGTGCGGGCGCTACAACAGGCGGAAGATTCGGGTTATTCGCACCTGGCGGAGGTGGAATCATTCCCGTCGGTAAGGTATCGTTGGGGTTGAATCCCGACATACCTTCGAAAGAAGAATTTGAAGATGGAGGTAAGGAAATGGAGGGAATTTCGACTTCGGTGTCGAAAAGTTCGTCGGTCGGTACCAACGAAACACGGACTAATCGGGCGTTAGTATCCCTAGTCCAAAGTGACATACACTAAAGGGGTAGTGTAGTCAGAAAAACAGAATGTGGGGGTAAGATAACGTCAATGGAGGGAAGTGAGTGGAAGTGAGTTGCAAGTTTTCTCAGCGGCAAGTTGCAAGTTTTTGAAAAGATTTTTCTTTTCTTTTCTTTTTTTTTATTTATGTGAGAGTTTTGCAAAGAAGTTTTGAAAAGAGACTCGTGACACAAATGTATCAACCACACATGCACAATCAGGCCTAGATCTAGGGTTGCCTAGGTCTGCTAGACAGCTCCTAACTAGGGCTAGAAATAGGACCTCAAACCGCCTCTTCACGGACAAGTACGGCCAGGTAAGTGGGAAGGAACCACAAAAGTGGGCCTAATTAATAACCACTAGCCTAGACACCGCAAAGTCGGTTAGGATAAACGGTCGATGCCTATACTAGTCCTTTTCCTATTGAGCTCGATGTCCTTAGGTCTGAGTCTAGTATTTTTTAATTAATTGTGGTCGATGCATATGCTTTAGGTGTTTTCTGGGGTCCTGGGAAGGGTGATGAAATCCCCACCCAATCTGAGTTTGGTCAATTAGCCCCTTAAAGTCCGATTAAATTATGCAAAACAATAAAATTCACTTGCAATCAATTTTTAGCGCGGCGCAAAGAAACCTGCAGAAAATCTATTATTTAGAAGGACGAGAAAGATTTTTTAGCGTAAAGAATTCCTGCAGAAAATTTTTACAGTGGAGATATGGAGGTTGCAGAGGGGAGAACGAGAATCAAACCCACAAAATTTAATGTGCTGACGTGGCAGTCAGAGCGCGGAACCGCGGCGGGAGCCCTGTATATGCGGCGGAAACGCGGCAGGATTAGGGTTTCAGGTTCTGAAAAAAATTGTACTGCTTCTCTGTCCAAATTCTCCTCTGTTCTTCTGCACCAACTTCAGTTTTGTTCTTCTGTAAATTTCCAGATTTGCAATCCTTCGCTGTTCCTGCAAGATTCAAACAATAAACCCTTCAAACAGATCAAAATTGATAATTTTTGTATTTTTTATATTTTCAGATTTTTATAATTTTTAAAATTTATATCAACCCGAAATTACACAAAAAGAAATTTTACGCCATCCCCGGCAACGGCGCCATTTGATTAGTCCAAAAACTTGTATTTACCGTAATCAGAAACGGCGTCGCTTTGCAGCTAGCCGGTGAGTACGGGTCGATCCACAGAGATGGGTAGATTTCTAAATGTGTCTTAACGAGTTGATTCAAAATGATGTTTTGGTTGGTTTCTAAAATCTAGATCTATTATTAAACTAAATTAATCTAATTTAAAGTCTCGCTAGGGTTAGGTTTAGGGGAAGTTTGGAGATTTAAGGTTTCCTCACCGCTTTCAATGCCTTATTATTGATCTATTAGATGTTACAGTAATTATCCATAAAGTGGATAAGAATCTTTTGGGAAGATGTTTCTTCCTCTAGATTCGTATCCTTCCTTTATCGATAATTACCCTAACCCCCATGGAAAACACGCGCAACCGGCCCTTTATACTACGGTTCATCGTTACCTCGAAGGGTAGGATGCCGTAGGGAGCGGTTGTGCGTGCATGCATGGAGTTCTAACTCTTAGGTGTGGATGGCATGAAAGGGGTGAGAGATCTCATCTCTCAAACCTTTCCCTAAGGCTAACCCTAACGAGCGAGGAGACTACTCGCTCATTAGGGGATGATAAGACATACTAATTAAAAGAATTAAAACAAAGAATTAAAATTAACTTACTAGTTTGATGGCTCCCTCCAAACAATATAGAACAGATCTGAATAAAACTCCCAGCAATTCTGAATTTTATTGATTGAAAAGAGGCATAGGGTTTTACAATTTTTGATTATAATTTATAAGCAAACAAGGAAACTAGGGTTACAGATTCTTGCACACGTGATTTTACAGATATGCCCACGGAAAATCTAAACCCCCGCACCGACGCACCGACTCTAGAAATCTGCACCGACACGGGCTTGAACAGGCCTCGGAACCGCGGCAATAGGGCGCTTGGGCCGCGGTTCCGCGGCCCTTTGGTGGGCTTGGCTCACCATTTTTCTGGGCTTGGCTCACCATCTTTTGGGCTTATTATTTTTATACTTTGTTTTCTCTTTCGGCTTCTTATCCTTCTCCAGATCCTCAGTAAAAACTTGTAAGGATCTTTTGACCGTTTCACTTTCGTCTTTTTGGACCTTGCACTGTTCTTCGTCTCGGCTTGAGTAAGATCCGTCTGCTTGTTGGTCAAAAGTCCATTTTCTGTATCATCTTATGCCTTTTTCACTGTATTTGTTTCAAAAGCCTGTATCCTATAACATGCAACAAATGTGCGTCAAGAGTACCTGTTTACTTATAAAACGGATAAGAATAGAGGGATGAAAAATGCAATATTATGGTCTGAACAGAGTTCCCACTGTACTTTGATTACTACCCTACCACGGCTCAAAGGAGTCGTGCAAACAGATTTTAGTTGGGTACAGTCCTGAGCCACATGGAGGCAGTGAGCGGATCTGCAGGGATTCGTCTCTCCCAGTATTGGGGGTGAGATCGCGCTGTGTCTAGGAGAGCCATTACACAAAGCCCTCGGCCGAGGCAGGAGATTTACTGGTAGGTATTCCAGTAGTATCTCAGGGTGTTCTGGGCTACACTCCGACACGACTTGTACCGCTTTTGGGGGTCTGACTTTTACCAACCCCCTAGGCCCGCCATGCGATACTCATAGACGAACGGACCGGACTGTACGGATATTGTCACTGACAGGCTCAGTAGGGTGTCAGGATGAGTTCGCTCATCGACGTCCCTTTTGGTCAACACCTGGTAGCCCGTTACGTATGGCTAATACCTCTGACGTGCTAGTGGTTAAATCCACAGCCAAAGTGTTGACGAGTCTTTAGAGTCCACCACATACCGTTTTCTCAAATTTCGGGCGAAACGCTGTAGAGGCCGTATGGAGATATGGCAGGGTTCGATCAGATACGTGCAGTATTTCACGCATCATGATCGGACGGATAATACTAGCGAGCTTTGGTTTAAGCCGGATCCTAGTATTGTACAGTGTAGATTTTGTCTCATTGCATTTGTATTCGGTCGCAATACAAATGCATGTATGTATATACAGTAGCGGGGTTTTCCTGTAATTTATTATGGGATCGTTTTTCTGAAGTTGCCAGTTTGCTTTCCGTTTCGGCCATTTTCCTTGTTTCTTTCCTTGGCTGAAAATTGGTGGAGGAGGGCTTATTTGCAATTGTGCAAATTAGCATTGTGGAGGGTGGTCTTTGCATGTTGTTGCTTCATGATGGTTGCACCATCATTTGACTTCTTCACTCATCATTGCTTGACTTTGGTATCATGATGGTTGATGGAGTGGAGACATGGGAGTGATCATTGTTTCTCATCATCACTTGCTTTTTCCATTACACTCAACCTTGCATTATTCTCTTGGCTCACCCCCTTTGTATGATCTCTCTCCTCTCTCCATTTTTTGGCCGGCCAAAGGAAATGGGGGTCATTTTTTTTTTTGGTGTGAAAAAAGTGGTTCATCTCATATTATCTTGCACACACCAAAATTCCCTAGTTGATCTCCATAGTTCATTCCTCCACCAAAAGGCAACTTCCTCAACCCCCATGAGACATAGAGTTCCACACTATTCTACAGCACTTCTTGGGCACGTCGGCTCGCCAACTTCGTGCCCGAGTTGCCTCGGCCCAGAGGTGGGAGCCCGTAAAAGAACCCGGCGATGTGGTGCCCTTCCGACGAGGAGATGAAGACCGGAGATTCCGCGGGGAGATCGGGACGACGACGAGAAGACCGAAGGACACGGATCGCCCGGTATATCTCTCTACCCCTTCTCTTGTTAGCTAGTAGTAGGTTAATGGCCCGATCCGGGTTTATGGTCCGCAGTGGCGCCGGTTTATAAAGTTAAGAAAAATTTTGATTCCGCACTTTGGCCTCGGAAAGACAGCCGGGACGCCGCCGTGGCCGAACACTGCTGTCCCTCTAGGAGGATGCGGATTGCCTCAAGCAGAACTATTTACTCGTTGGGTGGAGCAGGAACGACATGTGTGATTGGTAGTGGAGGTGGAGTGTTGTTGAAGTTGGTGCTGGTGTTGTTTGGGGAATCCATAACCTTGAAGAAAATTTTGGGTTAGGACAGGTTCAAAGTATACGATTCAAACAATATGAAATTGTAAGGTTCAAGGAACATGAATTGTAAAGAATGTTTTAGTTGCTGGTTCTTGTGTTATGTTGCTTAGGTTGTTCACGCAGAACAGAATTGTATGGCAGTGTTCCATACAACTCTGACCTGCATGGGCCACCAACAAAACCTATCACGCACCGCTTCCCAGTATACGGCAGAGGACGCGACGAGGCCGCTACGTATTTACTCTGAAGTAAATACGCTAAGCGTATATAAGCAATATAAAAATAAATGCACAAGAGACAAAATATAATAAAACAACAATTTTATTTATTCACATTCTTTTTGTACAATGCATGGAAAAGTAAATACATCTGAAAGAAAGCAACGCCTAAACAGTGGCTTAACAGAAAAGGAAAAGTACTGAAATATAAGTGTACAATGTAGCTAGAGCTCTGGATCGTATGCAAGCTGGTCCAAGTCCTCGCTAGTAGGCGCGATCTCTGGAAGATCCGAATCACCTGACGACATTCAAAGAAAAAAGAAAGAGAATGCCGTCAGCGAACAAATCGCTCGGTAAGTCCCAAGGATAAGGGAGAAATAGAATAGACAGAAAGAGAAGGTAGCTTTTAAAGTTGTATTATATGAGTATCTGGTGTTAACGTTGTTGTTTGTAGCTTGGTACAGAAGGATGACAGTGTATACGAGAGGAGTCTCTATATGCTAGAGATTAGAGCAAACGGAAAGTACAAGGAACCGTTATGCCACGGTACAACAGCATCTGAATATAGGTTAGGTGTCTTAATCTTGCAGTCTCGTGCCACTTCTAACACCTTCCGTACCAATCTACCCCTTAAACCCCGCGATGTCTTGTATTGTATTCTTTGTGTTTGTATTGTAAATTGTATTGTCTTGTATATATGGATGACTTGCCGAAACCATGATATCAATAAATGGATGTAACTGGAGAATCATGTAAATGGAAGTATATCCATGGTTCGGTTCGGTCAATACAGATTAAATAGATAGAATATAAGTATTCAAGGATTCGTGTTGGATTGTAGATTGTAGATTGTACTTGAATCATATTCAAGTCAGATTATTAATGAGATTCAGTCTGAGTCAGACAATTAGAAAAGAAATTGAAGTCTTGATTGTTTTGATATTATCGGTAACCGCTACACATGGGCGGCATGATTTGTGTCTTTTTCAAAGACGATTACCGTGTTGATAACACCGTTGTTAAGTTGTCTACCTTAAATAGGCAAGCACCCACTTCTCCGGCTTCCTGAGGCTCAAGAGATTGGTCCCGCTTAAACATATGTTTACTAGGGTCCTTAGGGTAATTTATAGAACTTGAGGGGGTTTTATGTAAAAATACTTTTGTATAATTTTCAAAATACACCCTAAGTATCTAATTATCGTCTTTAGAGTTGTCATAGATGTAGATTTTATATTTGTGATATTTCTAGTGAAAATATCCTAATTTCATAATATAGGGTATTTAATTGTAATATTGAACTTGTATGGAATTTATGGTATTTTAATGTAAAGTGATTCTTCTGATTTTTAGAAAAATTGGAATATTCATCTAATTACAAAATAGATATTTTAATGATACATATATATATATTTATATAAAAATAATTTTACTATATATTATATTTCTAGAAATCTTATTTTTTAAAGATTTTCGTATTTTAAATCTCTCGAGACCGTATGCTCCTTGTGGAGGTCTATATCTCGCACTACTAAGTTCAGGGATGTGCGATAATCCGCACCATTCCAGTCAGGTTCCCCAAAATGGGTTGTAGCGGCACTTTGCAAAGATTTATAAAAAAAAATATTTAATCCTTTAGAAAACGGTTTTATTAATTCATGGTATTTATTTGAAATGTTTCGTTTTCCCGTATTCTATGTTCCCGAAAGGTATTGTGCTATGTTGCATATGAGTGTTGTGAGGAGGTAGGTCATTACCTCGTGATCTACTTAAAGGTATAGCAAGTTTGTGATATTTAAATGTCGAAATGAAACTATATGGTATTTTAGTGAAAAAGTACGGTAAAAGTTACAAAATGAATTAGATTGTCGTGAAACTTGATCAACATGTTTATCAATGTTTAATAGTCAACATGTAAGAGTTTTGTGTGAATGTATTTAAGAAAATGTTGGATTTTTTAGAAAGAACCAAATCGGAAATCGGTTTAACTCCGATTCCATCAGGTTTTGAAATTTCATATTTTTAGAACAAGATTAGATAAGAGGGAGGGGAATTATGGGTTTAGAAATTAGGGATGAGGAAGAGGAGACGGGAGGAGGCGCCGGTGTGTCGTTTCGTCGCCGGGAACTCCTATGGTTGTCGTCGGAAAATTGCCGAAGCTTTCGCCCTTCGCTATTCCAAAAGTACACTAAGTTTCTAGGAATTTTCTTGAGAGTTTTGTTCAGAATTTTGGAGTGAGGGGTGTGTGTGTAGGGGTTGTATTTATAGGGTAAGGCTAGGGTTAGGGTAGGTGAAAGGTTGAAATGAAAAAAATGTGATAAAATGTATTAAAATATAATAAAATGGAGTAATTGGTGTTTTAAAGTGTCTCTGTTACTGGTCTGAAGAAATAAAGTATACAGATGTGCATGGAATGTGAAAAGCCAACTTTTTCATGTTGGGAACTCGGCGGTCCGGCCGAGTCCGGTCGGCGGCGGCGGCCCGAGTCGGCCGAGTCGGGTGGTCAGAGGGTCCCTTGTCGGTTCATGTAGCCTCTGGTACTGTTAGGTTTTCATGTGTAGTGGGGTTTTTGTGAGTTATGCACATGTAAACCCTTGGTATTCTAAAAATTCAAAATAAAACAATATTCGAAATAATGTAGGGTATGAGATTTGCACTCTGGTGGCTTAGTTCAGCAGTGCAGGGTATTACTAATGAGCTACAAGCTCCTTCTTGTGATTAATTAGTAAAACAAATATTTATGGTACTCACAGAAAATGCAAATATTCCAAGTATACATTAATTTTTAAACAAATTTTTGTACACTAAAATTGGAGTTGTTACACAATATATAATTGAAAATAAAACAATGCAAGAACAAGATAATCAAACCAGAAAGAGACACGATATTTTTTAACGAGGTTCACTCACCGTATGACTAGTCCCTGGCAGGGCGGAATCTGCAAAACTTTCACCAATCTTTTACTCAAGATAGACCTTAGAGCAAACCCTATGAGATTTCTTTCAAATTCTTTAATATCTCTTAACCGTTACCCTCTCTATACAATTTAATAGCCTTTATTTTTCATATGAGAGACCCTATTTATACCCGAACACTAATCTCATTTAAATTAGGATTCAACAGAATATAGTAAATATTCAGTTCATACAGAAAACTCACGCGTAGACATCTGAGGATGATTTCGTCAGACGTCTGCCATCTCTCTGTGTTGGTTTCAGCTCTTTCGGCAGACGTCTGTCACGCCTTGGTCAAACGTCTGCTGACACTCTGGATGCAACTTAGATTTTGACCTAAATTCGGCCCAGACGTCTGACCACACCTTGGTCAGACGTTTGCCGACGCTATGGTTTTGGCCCAGATGTCTCTCAATTTGCTTTCAGACATCTGGTTTTGCTTTGGCTTGATACTTGTGTATGGGACATCTGAACCTTTCTTGTCCAGACGTCTGGAGAAGATTCTCGACATATTAACAACACACACTTGTGATGGTTTAAAGGTTGCTGCAATATATATATATATATATATATATATATATATAGAGAGAGAGAGAGAGAGAGAGAGAGAGATGACTAGTTGCTAACAAAATCTACCAAGTTTGTAGCCATTGGTTTCATTTTGGGATTTGTGCAAACAATGATATCATGATATAAATAGAGAAAGGGTAATTTCGACATAGAATTATAAAGATATGTCACATGTGCCTCACGTGACTTGATTTTTTGGCTAAAATGTTAAAATTCTAACTGTAGGGGTTTTTGGTGTGTAAAGGAGTGAAAGTTCAAGAGGTTTCTGTGATGTGTTTGAACCTCAGGATAGTTTTGTTAAACACGAGCAAAGCACGGTGTGGTTTCCGTTAAATAAATAAGCCTATTTGTCATATGTTCTTAAATATTTTATGGTTGGATACATATATTAGAATGAGCTATAGGTAAGTTTTTATCCTTAGGATATATTATACTTTTATGCAAAGTATACAGTAGGAGTTTATCATGTTATATATATATTACTGCACACCATCTATAGATCTTTTTATCGTGTTGGTTGGATGCGATTTAGAGAGGCCGACACAAATCTAAGAGCAGGACCCACGTATCATTGAAAAGTTTATAGATACATGGATAGCTCGCATGCATTTTCATAGACACTTCCTCAAGAGCCATTATCATTTGGTAGTTGAAACATGTTTATTTTGTTGTTTGATAGCAAAATTGTCGGCCTGCCTTATTTATTTCAAGTGTGATTGGCCATGGGCATTATCATTAGTTGGTACTGGTCCAATCAAGAAATTAATGGACTAAACACTAGGCAAAGGCAGTTAAGATTGTGGGCCTTTGTAATATCTCTATTTAGATGCGTCTTTATTTGGAACCATGAATCATTGGGGGCGAAGTAACGAGTCCTTTTCTCCCAATTAGGGTACTATTTGAAAGGGGCAACTCTACTGCCTATCATACATCCCTTTTCCCTCATTTCTATCCATGTTTATTTTCAACTAGGCAGTTAAGATTTTAGCACCGCTGTAGACGGAGTCGGAATATGAGTGTTTAATATATGATTGCAATTCAAGAATAAGTCGACAACAACCTTTTTTCGGGTCAGATCACAAACAAATTTGTTATTCATGCCTCATGAACTTGTACTTTGACAATCTTTGAGCCAAACCACATAAATCAATTATTAATGCCTCATGACTTGAGATTCCCGCGTCATGAGTAACAAAATCATGATCACAATTCTCAACAATGATGTGGACATGATTTTCTATTCTGCGCACCACGAGCATGGCACGTGCAAACACCTGCTTTTTCTTGCTTACCATAATATTGCATCCTTGCAACAATCTAAACACTGTACATGATATGCACACCACCACCAAACATAATGGCCTTGATTCAGAGAATCATACAAACAAAGATAATATCCCTAGATAATTTCTTGCCATTAAACATCATGATCACATATACGTAGGCAGTTATCCACCTTTTGCATGAACCCATGCATGTAAAAATATATATGCAAAGGCCCTATGTTTTATATAAATTTGTACCGTTGGTTTCTATGTTGGATAAATCAGAACCGTTCGATACGGGTGTTATTTTAGTGCTGATAGCAGTCACTCTGAATCAGACATGAAGTCCCCTTTTTATTGGGTCTGCTCCCGTTAGATCCTAGGGATAGCCTCATAGTTTATCTCAATTCCGAGGGTGGAGATGCATGCAAACCGTTTGTTTTCCGCCGCTGGAGGATTAATGACCGTTTGGTAACGAATATTTCAGTTTCCTCTGATGATGTGGCAGGGTGCTATTGGATGACTTATGGGGTCCAATTTCAAGGTTGGAATAAGAAGTCCTCAAATAATTAATTTTTATTTGTATTTAGTAACTGAAATGCAGCTAACAAATGATTTTTGTAAAAGTTACCTTAGAGCTTGTTTGGCTGAGCATCAAAAAAAAAGAGACATGGATTGGAACGTGTTTCATGAATTCAAATTATTTTTAGTCCAAACGATAAAATTGTATATTTAGATGCAAGAAATTGAGATGATATTGAATTTTCACAATCAATCTTTTATTTGATTTGTATTTGATTGAACATTTAAAATATGGATTTTGAGATAGAATTTGAAGAGAGAGAGAAACAGAGATAGAAACATAAATATAAATTAAAAAATTGATGAAAGACATGGCACCAAATCCTCTCCAATTCAATCTTTTTGGTTCCAATTTCGAAATCCAATTTTTTTTTTCAAATTCAAGTGCTCCAAATCCTTGCAACCAAACAAGGATTTCAAATTTGGAAATGACATTGTACTTGCTATAGTGTTTTATTTCCAAAACCATCTCAAAACCAAGCAAATCCTTGCAACCAAACACCCCCTTAGTCTCTATGTTCGGAAAGATTTTTTTCTAATCAAATCCTGTCAATTAGCTTGAGGCAAAAATACTCCTAAAATTTCTTCTTTATAGATAAATCATATGCCTAAATGGAATTAGCTAAACAAGAGCTCAAGCTGAATCTGATTGGTTCTGCACCAGTAGCTGAACTTGGAACTTTTTGAAAAATAATACATTTATTATAGCCGTAGACCATTACCCAGCACCCATGGATCGTTACACAATATCAGAAGATTTTTTTTCTTTAGTTAAGCTCGTCTATTGTTTTTTTTACTCAGATTCTATATTAACAAGCCGAAAATGAGTCCCAAAAAAGTAGAAAAGGGTTATTAAAAACTAAAACATAAAATCAAGAAATCAAGGGTAAATTGTCGAAAAGCTCCCAGTCCGCTCAGGAGTTGTCTAAAATACCCCGCAATTTTCAAAATTGTTGAAATGAGCCTACTGTTTAAAATTTTTATGAAAAAACCGCAGGTTTTATTTCAATTAGGCCTTGTATTTTACAAGCATCTGCTTAAATATTACAGGCAACTGCAGCTGTTTAGATATTACAAGCAACAACGTAGATATTACAGTCAACTGTATATAGGGGTTTTGATTGGGCCTATGGGTTTTTTAACAAAAGAATAAAGCCAAGGGGTTTTTACAGAAGTTTGAAGCAGGTCGGGGGCTATTTGACAATGAACCCTAAAATCAACCGTTAATATATTGGCTAGGACACATGGAGCATGGATACGACTTTCATTTCATTGTGAGTAATACTTTTTTTATGGATACGATAGAATTCATATAGGTTGCATCTCAGTGTATATAAGATGGGCCACTAGATGCAAGTATCGAGTCGAATTCCTTACAGCATACGTGGCTTGCACGGCATCAGCAGGAAGGTATTCCTCTCACTGTCACAGTACAAACCACCACGTCGCCAGCCTTTACCCACACCATGTGGTGACCAGAACCCGATGTAAATACTCTGACGAAAATACCCCCATCATGCCATTTGTTTCACTTTCGGAATCCCGCAACTGCTCCCGCCTCGGGGTAAGATATAATGGCACCCTCGTAATTAGTTGTGCTTTCCAAGGGTGTGAAGATATAGAGCAGTCGTGTCATCTTCTCCTCGCTTGCCATTATAAACCTCTTCCTCTTCTTCATCTTCTTATCAGAATCGTTGCGTATTGAAGAAGACAATGAAGCTTCGAAACCCTAGAAATGGCGAAACCCTAGAAGAACCCCCAAACCCTAACAATGGGCACGAGATCCCAAACCCCAACCATTTCGGTCCTTTATCCGACGAGATCGACAGCAACTGCTCGACCCCGTACGTCAGCGCGCCGTCGTCCCCAGGCCGAAACCCAAGCGGCTACTTCTTCAGCGCTCCGGCGAGCCCCATGCACTACGTGCTCTCCTCCGCCCCTTTCTCCGCAGTCGCCGCTGGCGGCATTCCGGCGGGATCGTCGGAGATCCTCGTCTCCGCCGGATCCTTCGAGTTCGGAGGCGCGAATCCGAGCGGATCGATGATTTCCGCCGATGAGCTGTTCCTCAACGGCCAGATCCGGCCGATGAAGCTCTCGTCGCATCTCCAGCGGCCTCAAAACCTCTCTCCGCTGCTGGATCTGAACGAAGAGGACGAAGACGAGATGAACGGCGGCGAAATGAGCAGCAGAGGTCGAGAATCGAGGTTGAGGAGCAGATCGATGCATCGGCGAGCGAGATCCATGTCGCCGATGAGGAACTCGAGGTTCCAGTGGCAAGACGAAGACGAAGAGGAGGAAGAAGTGAAGAAGAATCCCGAAGCGGATCCGAATCTAGCTTCAGATCCGAAAGAAAACGAGACGGTAACACCGTCAGATTCATCAGCGTCATCCTCGAGATCGTCGTCCTCGGGGCGAAACTCGAAGCGCTGGATCTTTCTCAAAGATCTGCTCTCCAGAAGCAAAAGCGAAGGCAGGGGACGCACCAACGCCAAAGAGAAAGAGATCAAGGAGAAGTTTTGGCACTCGATCTCCTTCTCTCCATCGAAAGACAAATCAAAGGACTCATCTTCTGAATCGAAAGAGAAGGAGAGTACGAGGCCAAAGAACGCCGCCGTTCCGTCGAAGAAGCCAACTAACGGCGTTGGGAAACGGCGGGTGCCGTTACCGTCAGCGCACGAGCGGCATTACACAGCGAACCGAGCGCAGGCCGAGGAGTTGAGGAAACGTACGTTTCTCCCTTACCGTCAGGGCTTGCTCGGCTGCTTAGGGTTCAGCTCGAGGAGCTACGGCGCCATGAACGGCCTCGCCAAAACCCTAAATCCCGTCTCCTCGAGGTTATTAAGTAATTAATCCCTTATTTACCGTAAATTAATTAAGGCTTGTATAGTAATTTTTTGGACTTTTTGTTTGTACCATTTGTCTTTCATCTTTTTATCTTATTACTTATTTATTGGGTTAAATTTGTACTTTAAAAAAATGTGATTGCGACGTGGCACGCACGGGCCATGCGCGTGTGGGCTCATGTCCTTATGCATCAGGTCATTGAGGGGATAAGGGGCATTCTGGGAACACTGTAGTCGTGTGATACATACGCGGATGTTATTCCCAGATTATCCCTGCATGCTGTAACCTGTAACAAAGAGAGGGGGACGGGGAGGGGGAGGGAGACCCAACAATGATGTCAGTTAGTACATGGGCAGTGGGCCCAGTTGAGTGGGACCTGAGAGGGGTTTTGGGTCCTATGCATATGAGAAGTGGGACATGGGTTTGGTTGTCAAGCTTGTTTGATGGTTGAAATGTGACAAATGGTTGGGGCCTGTGAGTGTTAGAATGCGACAAATGTTCTTTTACAATAGGCATGCTTGGCTAGCAACATGATTCTTTTTGCATCCTTCTTTCATGCAACAAAATGAATGCACACTTGGCATTTGTTGAAAAATAATTTTTTTTTCCAAAAAACAGAGCTTAAATCCATTGTTCGGTTATCTTCGAGTTTTGTAATTGGATTTCCAAATCCTAACCATTTATTGTGTCTGGTTGAACAAAAAATTAAAGAAAATGCTGCATTTGTTGTAAATTTGCATATGTGGCATATGCAAAGCTAATGTGGAACCCATAATAATTACCATTCCCCACCATTTCCAAAGTTGCAACTCTTGTTTCACAACCATAATGGGTGTAACAAATGTTGCATGAATTTGATGTTTTTTGCATCTCCATTTCCATTTTCAACTAAAGTTTGTTGTTAACCAAACATAGGAACTGAAGATTTTTTGCAACAATTGTTGCATGTATCTTCAAATCCTATCTACCAAACATCCCCTAATTTGCTGAATAGTGAGCTCGGGGGTTGCGATGGGTTGAGTTGAGCTAGAATTCTTTTTTGTGGATTGTGACTTGAGTGTGTCTTGTTTTAGATTGCTTTGCTTTTTTATGGTGATTTGAGGGTCATGTATCATCAAGCTATTGATCGTTTGGGTGTAACTGTAAATGTGATGTTTATACTGTGGTCTCCCCTGGGTACTTAATTTTCCTCAAAATATGTAGATTCTGAGTGACTGCTACTATGCCTCCATACTATTAGGAAGTATTAAGATCTGAAGGGCTACAAGTTAAATGTCTTTTTCTCGTAGATGTGGGGCCAGAATCTTGTAATATCAAGGAAATAGCAAAAGTTAAAAGAGTATAAAACCCCTTGATAATTATCCCGGTATAGTGTTGCTTTCCCCCTCGAGGGATTTTTGAACCCTTAGAAAACTCAAATTCTATTTTAACCAATCAACAAGAAGTTAAATTATAACATGGATTGTTGGAAGAGAAATAAATAAGCGTTGTGACAGTTTTCAAAAGTCTAGGGGTTCCATCGGGATTCTAGAATCATAAAATGAGAATATCCTCGTATCATAAAATGAGAATTGAAGGTATAGTGCATATTTTCGTTTACAGGTTTTAATTTTTATCCAGTTTGAATTTCCATTCTTTAGTATGAAAAACATGAATTATGTTTGCGAAATAAGGGGTGTATTGAAATGACGACGTTCCATTGTTTGGTTGCTCCGAATTAGTGATAGATAAATAAAGGACAAGCTTAAGTTTTGCTTACCCCTGCTAAAGACAAAATTCAACTATCTATATTCCAGGAAGAAAAATATATAAGTATGTTGATGTTGATGTTAATATGGGGGCAATTCTATCCATTTTAACTTGGAATTAGAATTCCCAAAATATGTGATGTGGGATCACGTCAGTTCCTAAGACATAAATTCTCCTTCTTCTCAAACAAGCAGCCCGTGATAAGTTTTGATATGTTACAAATGATATACAGGGTATTTATGAATGATATACATGGTAAACTAAAGGGTTTAAGCAAACTAACTTTTCTTTAAATCGTGTCATGATCCAGTTGAATGAAATAATTTGTATGAAGGTGCTCATTAATCATATGTCATGATCCAGTTGTATGCAAAGATGGGTCGCAATATGATGAAGTTTTTAGGCCATTAATATCCGCAGTTGTCAATGGAGCCACAGAAATTAAAGAAAGAAATGGTAGCCCACAATGTAATCAATCAAAACAGAAACCTGCTACCCTCCATTGGAAATAGTAATAGCAAGGGTACTAATACACGTCTATTATTTATATTTAATGTCCCCAGTTTCCTGCCACTTGCAAATGGGAGTTGTGTCGCGGCAGCAGCAGCCCTTGCTGTATTCTGTACGACGTCTCACCCTTGCGTCAAACTTCAGCATTCCATTTATTGCACGACAATAGTGTGCTTATTTTTTCCACTAATATATAAGTCTTGGTGATTAAGTATTTTTTGTTATTATTGGACTTGTTTTTTTGTTGGATGGCTGAATAAGTTTGAGGACCGGTGTCAGGAGTTGTTTACATATATTATTTTTCCATTAGATTTTTTGTATTTTGAACCTTAATAATGAACGATGGAGTTAATTTATCCATGCGTTGATCGTAACTAACAAAACCGAGAAATTGGGGTGTTTTTAGAGAGAGAGATCTTTACATTTCTAACACTCTATTGTAAATAGAGCGCCCTTTTTTTAATCATTTGGATTTGCTCTTTAAATGCATTTTAGGTGCAATTTAAATTTGGATGTATCTCATACAATCTTAAGGGGTGTTTGTTTTGCAACCATACAAAAGGGCAACAACAAATTCTACATACGGAGCGTATTGCTAATCAAACCACTCATATTCCATCCATAACTCATGGATCAGTTGGTAGTAGCATGGGTGTGCGGGGTGGAAGGTCTGGTGTGTTCAAGCCTCTACACGTGTACATGGTATTTTCCCCGGTTAGGATGTTTTTTAACATTTTAGTCGGATTTTCAATTTGGACTTTTTTTTTGTGAGTTTGGTTGACTAAAACCAAGAGGAAATGCCACGTACATATGATAAGTTTGTGTGACAATTCTTGTAATTGAAATATGTGCATTTGTTGTTATTATTTTGGTTGCAGCAAAGGTTACAAGAATTTGACTCATTTTTTATAATTCCGTCAAATATGACACATGAACGGCGAATAAACGAATAAAGATATTTTGTAAGAAATTTTGCTGCTTGTGTTTTTTAAGCTGGGTAAACTATTTAAATAGTGCAAGTAGGATTGATTGAAATATTTTATTATGAAGGAAAAAGAAAAAGAAACTGCACAGCTTGAATCTCTTAACTATAACTAAAATGGCAAATTGTCAAAGAAATTAGGCTGAAATTAGTCATTTCCTACCATGCAGAGTGTGGTGCTTGCGTACGGACGCAACATAAATAATAGAAGCCACTTTCATCAAATCACCCTAAAATTAGTTTAGCATCCTAATTTATATATGGGAGATGAGGGGTCAGTGATGGTATAAAAGAAAATCTCTTCTATTCCATCACAGAGCCAACAATCTATCAATCTTTTATCAGCGTACCTTTTCTTGATCGACATAGCAAGCTTAAGTCGAACCCGTCTATAAAATCATGAGATTTCAATACTTCATGCATTTGCATCAAGAGTTTGCAAATTTAACGATTTACCGATGATAGAACATTTCCTAACTAGATCAACAACAAATTTTGTTTTAAATCTTATAGAAATTGATTTGTATATGTTTTAGGCCATGAACTTCAAGATGGCAATGTAAGTCATTAAAAAAAAGTTGTGCAAGGTTCACTTCTTGTGATCAATGCGGGAGAGAAAAAATTTCTTATGACTTTGATGCGTTCATTTCTCATAATAAATATAGGCTTATTTCTGGAAAAATTTACCGGATAGTTTCAATGTTAGGCAATAAACACCCAAAAACTTTAAAACCTTTGGAAAACCTTTCTGATAATCGTGTAATCTTCAAAATACTACGATGACTGATAATATCATGTCAGCACTAATGGTGTCATATCACCGCCGCATGATTTAAGTTGCCTCGTTAACCTAAAAAAAATCAAAAACCTAAAAATACCTCTCTTCTTCTACCTCCGTCTTCTTCTTCTCTAATGCTAACACTATATCTTCACCTTCCTCCTTCCGCTTATGGTCCCTCCTCTATTTGGCTGCAGTTTCCACTCTCTTCCTCTACCCTTTATAACACACCCTAAACTAAGAACTAATCCTAATCCCGATCTTCATCTTCTTCCTCCCGCCATCGGCACCTCCAAATCAGCCTCCTACCCAATACTCAAATTCCTCCTTGCTAACAAATCCGTCTGTCACACCCCGCTTTCCAAAATATGGAATACGATGGTGACTAGGCTAGTCATGCTCATACGGTCAAGAAATAATTCCGCTGTAGTCACACTTCGGTTTCTAGCATTACATGGTAAACAGTAAACACAGCACAAAGTAAAGGAAAATCACAATCACAATTTTATTACATTCAAACGATAGAGTTCAATGAATCCAAGGAGTTAAACAATTAATGAACAACTAACCAAATGATAACAAAAGTTCTTTATTGAAAGCTGGAGAAGCGATAAAACTGAAGTCGCTCGTTTATAGCTCAGCGATCTCGTCTGTCACGCCCCGCTTCGCAGTAAACGGAAACGATGACGTGTCGAGCCCGCAGCATATTTATCCAGAGAAGGTCATTCTGTAATGACTCTGAAATCTCTGTACAGACTTATTTGTTTAAATGTATAGAAAAGGGTATTTCAGCATGTTGTGGAGTTATAAGTTATTTTTGTTCAATAAAAACAAGAAGCAACTTGTAGCTCATTGGTAAAACCTTTATACTGCTGTGACGTAACCTATATGTTTGAATCCCATCAGTTCAAATTATATTTTTAAGAATTTTCTTTTTAATTTTTCGGAAGCCCAAGAGTTGCACGTGCAATTCACGGAGAAACGAAAAGTTTCAGAAAAATCAAACAGGCGCAATAAAGAGTAAACATTGATTAAAGTACGTGGCACGAATCTCGAGGCAATCCATCGAAATCCGACCACCTGTTTCCCCATATTGGCCGCTACCGACGGTCTGATCTTGTCCAAATCACTCCGTGCTTTGCATACAAGTCCCTTCGACTCCCCTTTAGTTCCCTGCACTGTTTGATTTCCCTGCAATTAAACAGTGACCATTCAATTCATCATTTAACACCAATTTCAATTCTTTTAATCCAATTTTTAATTCACAAACCCTAAATTCTTTACAATAAATACCACATCACTTCCCTAGCTCTCCTCTATTCTTAAATTCTGTCAAAAATTCTCAAAACTTTCTAAGTACAAGTGGAGTTAAGACTGGTCAAAGAGGAGTTAGCGATCAAGCCTCTTTTGTTGAAGATCGGAGTTGTTTTCGGAGCTACCGCGACGCTACGGAGCCTCCTATCCTTTCTTTACCCTCTTTCTAGCACTACTCAACCGGTAAGTTCTTTTCCTCTCTTTTCTTGCATCTAAAAAATCCAATCTATAAAACAATATCAGCAAGTGGAATTATCTCGTTAACTTTTATTATAAACAACTTTTATCACCTTCACCAAGATTAAATATTCATTTTAAACCTCTAAATATTATCTTAACGTATTGTTCACGTCCTTACCTTTTCATGTAATTAGAAATTCAAGTGAAATACATCTATAACGAACTTTGTTAGAATAATACCATGAGCTTTAATATAACCGTATTATCGATAACTAGCATATATACCTATAGAATATTCACGTAGTAACGACCTACCCCACACGCACACTTTTAATTCATTGCATGAGATTTAGATGTATGGTTAATTTAAGAGAATACGTTTTTCAAATAAATACCATCATTTTTATAAAATACATTTTTATCGATATTTTTAAATTCCTGGCAATTGCGTCTCTACAACTCTCGTTAGGGGACCCGGTTATGGATAGTGCGGGTTATCACACATCCTTAAAATAGTAGAGCGAGATACAAAGCTCTTCACGGAGAATTCGGTCTCAAAAGAAAATAAAAATAAGGGTTTTTAAGAAATGCGAATTTTCTAAACAAAAACTAAATTTTGGAAAATTATATATAATTATGAAACCGTATTTTCAGTAAAAACAAATTGTGAAAATCATATTTTCAAATGAAAGGTTAAACTTAAATGAAAAATACCATCAAGTTTCCAAAAGAGATCGTTTTCATAAAAAAAAACTAGGATTTATCACTAAAACACCATCTAAATTCAAATACATGTTCATAAAATCACTAAATATTATAAACCGTCCTCGAGGTTTATTTTTAAGCAATATTAAAGTATTTTTCATAAAAACCCCTCAAGAGATGCAAACAATATAAATACAATGTAAACAACAAAATAACAAATATTTAAGAACTATAGATTAATATAGATTTAAGCGGTATCATTTCTCTTGAGCCCCAGAGAGCCGGAGAAAGTGAGTGCTTACCTATTCAGGTTAGACAAATTTAACGGAGTTTATCAATGGCAATTGTCTTGGAAAAAAACAGAAATCTTTCTGTCCAAGTGCAGAAGTTGCCGATTACTCCCGAACTTAAGAAATTTCAAGAACTAAATCATTTCATAAGATTCTGACTCCAACCTAAATCTAAACTCAAACCAAAATTCAAAAATCAAATACGAACTTGAATACTTGATCATGAATCTGAACAATCGAATTCAAATATCAACCTCAAACTTGTATACTTGACTCGACTTGATCGAACCATGGTTATAACTTGACATGAATACCTGAACACATGATTACATCCTGAACATGAACTTATACATTTTATATACATGGCTTCGGCCAAGACCTGTAATCTTAATCTATACAATACAATACACGGAGATAAATTGGTAGATTGGTACGGAACGTATATCGTGGCACGAGGGGGCACTTTACAAGACACCTACATGAATTCACGTGTCGTTGTCCCATGGTTATGATGGGATCTTGTACTACATGTTACCATAGTCCATGGGGTAAGATGGACTCCTCTCATATACATGAATACCTTCTTTATCAAACTACAAATAACCACGTTAGAATAATTATCTTATACCTATGAATGATCATATACAACTTTACCATCCACTGTTACTTGGTTTCTATTCACATTATATACTATCTTCTTTTACTTCTTTTGGGACTTACCGAGCGCTAGTTCGCGGACGACATTCCTTTCTGTTTTTCTTTCTTTGGAATGTTCGTCAGGAGGACCGGACTCTGAGAACATAGAGCCAAGCCAAGAGGATTTGGACCAGTTTGCTACTCAGGCAGACTACTAACTTCTTACTACCCGTACTTACTTTCATTATGCCATTGTTTAGGCATTTGCATTATTATTGTATCTATTATTTCCACACAGTTGTATATAAAGTTGAATGTAAATAAAATTGCTGCTTCATTTTATTACTCTTGTCATTCTGTCTCATTGTTATATTGCTTAATTGCGCTTAACGTATTTCCATAGTAATACGTTGCGGGCTTGCTACTATAGGGTTAGCATAGCACCATGTGAAGGTTTTGGCAAGCATCAATTATGCTACTTTAAAATTTTTGGGATGCTAAACAAACCCTAACCAAGATCTTAAATAGAGAATTAGGGTTAACATGCATATAAACAACTTTACATCTAAGAGAGAGGGATTACAACCTTTATAGTCCGTTCCTTCGCTTTATAAACTCCGAGTAGTAGTCCCTTCGCCGCGATCCATGAACTTCCGGACTCTAGAAAGGCTCCACAAGTCGAATGATCCATGCTTGCTAGAAGTCTTCCTTTTCGAAGATGATCTACCTTGAAGAATCTCAAACTCAAGCTCTCACTTCTCGAATCAAGTATTAGTGAAGTGAACACCCTAATTTAAGTGGATAGAATAGATGAGGATGATGAAGTAGGAATTTTGCTCTCTTTTGTTTTCAATTTCTCACTTTAAATCATCACAAGTCAAAATGCTAGAAAGCTTTTTCAAGGAGGAAGAAGAAGAAGAAAGTTTTGTGATGAATAATGAATTATTGTTATGGTTACAAATGACAACCATGAGTTAATAAATAAAGCCCTTAACTCATGTAGAGAATAAACTAGAGTTAAGGGTTTGGGTTGGGTTAACAAAATATCTTAACAAAATATCAAGTTAGAAAACAAAAAGGAAAGCTTCATGAACCTTCATGAAAAAGCTAACCCAAATCCAAACCCTAACTTTGTTTAAACTTTACAACCACGTTGCATTTGTAACCCTAACTTGTTACAATATTATATATCACATATACAATATATTTTGTAACAAAAGAAAATAATACAATTAATATATATCGCATATACATTAATGTATTATCCAGTGAGAAAATGAATCAATAAAGCGAGCTTATATTAGTTAACGTAATATAATATATCACATATATAATTATACATTAAATTATCGAATCAACACTTGATCCGACAATCCGGCTATAGTACATATAACCGACTAATATAACATGTACTAATTCATCGAATCAACACTTGATCCGATGACCCGGCTATATCACATATACCCGGCCGATATCTCATATCACGAGAATAGAATACGGTATCTCATATCGTATTATTCTCGGTCCCGCACATATCGCATATGTACTCGTACTCCGTTTTGCCTGAGCCAGGAAACCTCTGTGTAGGACTCTAAAGAATCGTCAATATGCCGACAGCAGGTGATGATCATATCAAACACCCACAAGCTGCAAGCGGTCAGCTAAACGTAACAGCCACCCGTGTATTGAGCAATCATAAGATCAACAAGCAAGCCTGTATATTCTCCTGCAAATCCAATCAGTAGCACTCCCGTACAGTCCGATCTCTTCGTCTGATATATTGCACATGTAGTCTAGGGGTGGTAAACATCAGACCCCAGTAACCGGTAAGTCGTGTCGATGTAAGGCTCATAACGGGTTGAGAAACTACTGATAACTCTTACCAGTAAATCTCCATATCAGCCCTGGCCAGGGACTTCCAATTATAGCCAATCGAACACAGCACAACATCAACTCCCAATACCGGAGAGAAGAAACCCCTCCTATCGCTCATTGCCTCCATGTGATTTGGGAATGTACCCAAAAGCCACCGTTTTACACGCCCTCTTGGATGTGGTAAAGTGGAAATCAAAGCACAGTGGGAATCACACAAGACTCTATGACGATCTCGGGTCTACAGACTAACCTGTACCAGTATCACTGGAGAACTGCTATCTGACGATAGGTATAATACCATCTAGGAGTTCTTGGCGAGTCCGTTCAGTGTACCCAGTCTCCACTGAGCACCCGTACACCATCTTTGATGTCCAACACCAATGGATATGGGATCATCCATCACCCATCATATCGGTCAAGATGCGTATACGGTAGCCTACTCTGGAGTATCGATGCCCCGTCTCGATACACCCTCGACTAGGAACAGTTATAGGATGTACTCGTAGACTACCCTGGCCCCACTAGTATGATCTGTATCATAGTCCTAGTAGTCGAGTACATATCCTAAGGGTTTTATCAACACGTGATCACAAAACAGTATTTGTTAACATATTAAGATAAAGTGAAACCAGATAGCATACTATCATATCGAGCAAGAAAGTCCTCTCTCTATATATACAAGCATCCACTATAAAATACATCATATGTACAACAATGGTCTCTAGGGCATACATATAACTAACAATCTCCCACTTGCACTAAGGCCAGCTGTTGTAGTATCTCATACCCAACATCCCGAAGTGTCTTTCAAATTGTATCTGAGGAATGGACTTTGTGAGTAGATCCGCAGTGTTGTCCTTCGTATCAACTCTCCTGACCTCGATCTCCCGGCGATCAACTATCTCCCGGATCAGGTGATACCGCCTCAGAATATGTCTGGACTTCTGATGGGACCTGGGTTTCTTGGCCAAAGCCATAACTATATTTTTATCACAATACAGAGGTATTGGATACTCAATAGACGGAACCACACCAAGTTCAGTGATGAACTTCTTTATCGAGACAGCCTCTTTGGCAACATCGTTGGCAGCGATGTATTCAGCCTCCATCGTTGAGTCTGCCACGGTTTCCTGTTTGGAACTCTTCCAACACACCGTCCTTCCATTGAGGATAAAGACAAATCCCGAGTGCGACTTAGAGTCGTCCTTATCACTCTGGAAGCTCGAATCGGTAAAGGACTCCACTTGGAGTTCTCCGTTACCATACACCAACAACATCTCTTTTGTCCTTCTCAAGTACTTGAGAATGTTCTTCACAGCTGTCCAGTGATTCTCTTCAGGATCTGCTTGATACCTACTCACTACACTTAGTGAGTATGCTACATGGGGTCTGGTACATAGCATCGCATACATGATAGAGCCTACTGCCGAAGCATAGGGTATCCCTTGCATGCGAGCTCTTTCCAAATCAGTCTTGGGAGACATCTCTTTGGAGAGAGTGAGTCCAGAGATCGTGGGTAAGTTCCCACGCTTGGAATCTTCCATACTAAACCTCTTTAGTATGGTGTCAATGTACCTGGATTGGGACAATCCCAATATCCGTCTAGATCTATCTCTATAGATCTTAATTCCCAAAATGCAGGAGGCATCACCTAGATCTTTCATTGAGAATCTATGTGATAAGAAGAGCTTGACCGAGTGCAGCATAGGAATATCATTTCCTATCAAGAGTATGTCATCCATGTACAATACGAGGAAGACAACCTTACTCTCTGCAACCTTCTTGTATATAAAAGGTTCATCTATGTTTTTGATGAAGTCAAACTCTTTAACTACCACATCAAAACATATGTTCCAACTCCGCGATGCTTGCTTTAACCCGTAAATGGATTTAAGCTGCTTGCACACCTTTCCGCCGCTCCCACTGTCTACGAAGCCCTCTGGCTGAGTCATGTACACGCACTCTTCTAAATCACCATTTAGAAAGGTGGTCTTAACATCCATTTGCCAGATTTCATAGTCATGGTATGCAGCAATGGCAAGTAAGATCTGGATGGACTTAAGCATAGCCACTGGAGAAAAGGTTTCGTCATAATCCACACCTGGTCGTTGACGAAAACCCTGTAAGTGCACGGCGGCGCCCCGGCCGTCAACCCGACGGCCAAACGCGGAAATGGTGGTAAACTTAAATTTTTGCGGACTTAGCAAACCGGCACCACCGCGCACTAAACCCCGGATCGTAACCATTAAACTAGTTCTAGCAACTAAAGAGAATGGGTTAGAGATATACCGACGATCCAAGTCCTCCGGTCTTCATCTCCACTCCGATCTCCTCGCGGGATCTCCGTCCGTCTCCTCCTCGTCGGAAAGGGCACCACGAAGCCGGGTACTTTTACGGGCTCCCACCTCAATACCGAGGCAACTCGCGCATGAAGCCGGCTACTCGACATGCTCAAGATATACTGTAGGGAATGTAATGTAGAATGTATGTCTCACTTTGGGGTTGGTTGCCATTGAAGATGATGGAGGAATCAAGACTAGAAAAATGGTGCTTGCATTTTTCTAGCATGGAAAGAAGATCAAGAATGAAACACTCTCTCAAAGATGAAGCTCTCTCTTCTTCTCTTTTCTTCTTCTCTTTCTTTTTCTCAACCATGAAAAATAATCTCTTACCTTAAGTGTAGAATATGGTGGAGGAAGAACAATATCATATCAAGAGGGAGGTGAGTGTAGTAAAAGAAAAGAGGTGACCACATCCAAGAACATAATCATCACTAAATCTCAAATCAACCTCAAATCCACTTCAAATCTCATAAAGCAAAGATGCTAACCATTATGAAGGAAAAAGAAAAGATGCTATCATAATGCATGAAACCCCTCCACAAAAGTAATTTGCAAAACTGCAAATTACCCCCTCCATCAGAAAAGTCCGGCCGGGAAAGAGCAAAGGAAAACCGGCCGGAACGGAAAGCAAAATGGCAACTCTAGAAAACTGGTCCCGTAATTAATTACAGGAAAACCCCACACTGTGCATACACACCCGCATTTGTATTCCGTCCGGATACAAATGCAGTGAGACAAAATCTACACTGTACTATACTAGGATCGGCTTAAACCAAAGCCGGCTAGTAATATCCGTCCGATCCTGATGCGTGCAATACCGCACGTATCTGATCGAACGCTGCCATATAACTATATGGCCACTAGTACAAACCGTCCGATCCTGACCCGTGCAATACCGCACGTATCTGATCGGACCCTACCATATCTCCATACGGCCTCTACAGCGTTTCGCCCGAAAGCTTGAGTAACTGAAAGTGTGGTGGACTCTAAAGACTCGTCAATACTATGGCTGTGGATTTAACCACTAGCACGTCAGAGGTATAAGCCAATACATGACGGGCCACCAGCTATTGACCAAAAGGGACGTCGATGAGGAAGCTCACCCCGACACCCAACTGAGCCTGTCAGTGACAATATCCGTACAGTCCGGTCCGTTCGTCTATGAGCATCGCATGGCGGGCCTAGGGGGTTGGTAAAAGTCAGACCCCCAAAAGCGGTACAAGTCGTGTCGGAGTGTAGCCCAGAACACCCTGAGATACTACTGGAATACCTACCAGTAAATCTCCTGCCTTGGCCAAGGTCTTTGTGTAATGGCTCTCCTAGACACAGCGCGACCTCACCCCCAATACCGGGAGAGACGAAACCCCCGAAGATCCGCTCACTGCCTCCATGTGGCTCGGGACTGTACCCAACTAAAACCTGTTTGCACGACTCCTTTGAGCCGTGGTAGGGTAGTAATCAAAGTACAGTGGGAACTCACACGAGACAAATGACGATCCCCAGGTCGATGAACTAACCTGTACACATGTCACCTGGGAACTGCTATCTGACGTCAGGTATAAGACCAACTAGCATGTTCCCGGCGAGTCCTGTCCGGTGTACTCATAACCCAATGAGCACCTGTATACATCTTAGGTGAACCTACTGACACCAGTGGCTTGTGAGACCGGCCACCGCCCCTCGTCGGGGTCTCGACTGTATACACTAGTCTACTCTGGAGAATCGATGCCCTGTCTCGAAACTCCCACGACTAGGGACCTTTTAAGGATGTGCTTATAGACTCCAGCTCTCACTTATATGATCGCCCTCATACTGCTGGCAGTCAAGCATGAATCCTAGGGCTCTATCAACGTGCAATAGCGACATGTCAGGTCACCTAAAGCAGTACACGATGATAGAGGTAAACCAGATAGCATACTATCATCTCGAGCAAGACTGTCCTACCGGGATAGGTCCTCCCTCAATCATTGCAATCACGTGCCTGTGATCCAATAATTGACTCTGAGGGCACTATCTCCAACAATCTCCCACTTGCACTCAAGGCTAATTATTGCGATGTCGCATACTCACAGCCCGTGTGATACCGAACACCCAACTCCCCTACTAGTCAGTTTCATAAAATCCGTTTGCGAAACTATTGCGTTCGAGGAATAGCCTCAGTGAGTGGATCCGCCTTGATGTTTCTTTCTATGTCTCTCTATATCTCAAGTTCGCGGAGAAAGCCATCTCCCGAAATGAGCAATACCTGCCTTAGAATGTCTGGATGTCTGATGGGACCTAGCTCATAAATGAACTCCAAATCCAAACTTCTTAGACTGTATCGTCAACTGAACTTAATCAGTATCTTGCGCCATGCCACCCTCAGTATCACCTTGGATCAGCTGTCCAAAATACTGCCCCCTCGTCAGAAGGAAAACTATAACTCTGACAACCTCCTTGTCGTCCAGGTCACCTTGGAAGCCTGGAATGATAACCGTCTCCTAAAAGAGGCAGCCGTTATCATATCCCTAGAACAGCCACTTATGTTCTAAAACTGCTTCCGACTGTTTCTCCAGAATTGGATCAATATCAACTTATTGCATCTAGTGCAAGAACAACATCTGGTGTGGTACTTGACATCTCATGATTGACTCAATTGCCTAAGCAAGTGATCTGCCAATCATGCACATCCCTCTCTACTTTAGTCTAAAAGACACCTTTAGAGAGGGCGACTCCATTACTTGCAGGTACACTACCGTGCCAGGAGTCGTCCATTCTAAATACTCATAGAATGCTGTCAAGGTACCCAGATTAGGAAACCACCCAAATCTAGATCTAAAACCATAGATCTAGTAACCAGTATGTCTGATATAATGTCCAAGTCCTTTGTGGAGAAACCACTGTGTGACGACCAAAGTATAACCGATCGTAGTAAAGGAATATCACTTCCTACTACCTTCTCAACAGATCCATCCCCTATTCTGATGACGTCAAACCTATGACTGTCACATCAGAAACAGATGATCTATCTCCGCTACATCTGCTTTAGTCTATAAATAGACATAAGCCTGATGTCCACCAATGCTTCCGCTGCTCCCACTGACTACGACAACCCTCTGGCAGAGTCATATACACGTACACTTCTGAAGCTAGTTCATAACGACGCTATACTCATCCTCCTGCCGGGTCTCGCAGCCTGGAACAACAACAATGGCAAGTGTGGGTAAACAAGAACTTCCCTGTCACCGTCCTTGAGGCTACCGAAGTACCTCTCGGGTGCCTGAAGTTACCCACCTTATCTGCGGAGTGGCCAATGGAATGTCAAATCAGATTGAATCTTTAGGTTCCTTATCAAATCTTCAGTAATCGTTTGCGGTTCTGGAATCACTTCCAGTTCTACCATACTCCCACTACTGTTTTCTGAAAAAATCCATTTTTAATTAAACCTGTGGCGAGTCTAGAACAATATTGCTATTGTTCATCCAGATGGTAGAAAGTCAACCCGCGTCATAGCCTGGGTCAACCCACAAACAGCCATTACAGAAACGTGCCTTGAGTTGTCCAGTGTCTGGTTTTAAGCATAAGCCGGACAACTCCCCGTACCTTAACAACGTTAAGATATGAACTGTTCTACATCCAATATAGAACCAGAGGCACTGATTTAATTGAACCAGATTCAAATCATGCAGCTATCTCCAGTGCATGTCAACTAAATGGAAGGAGGTCGATCAGCGTTACTCAAATTAGGAATACTTCCAATTATGAGTAACCTGAAAGAGAAGTAATTTCTCTTTATCATTACTATTAACTGAATACCATACACAAGTATCTACATCTTCGATCACTTTGAAGAATCCCGATACTTGCTATACCTGGTTCTCTACTCTATTCAAATACCTATAACTCCTCAAAACTTAGACCCTGTGTTTCTACGAAACACATGTCTAAGAACTAGAGAAGTCAAAAGTAAACTGAATATAGTATGAGGACCAACCCCTCTGTCCTAATGGACACTGGACAACATACAATACTCTGTATAAGTCCGCTGAGTCTAACAACTCTTTCACTATGTGTTGTAGGTTGAAAACTGTATTTATGGTTAAGAAGAATTACACCGCTGTTTAATGCTCCTTACCTAACCATCCACTGATATAGGTAAATGTCATCGACATAATATCAAAAGGTATATCTCACTCTATGAAAATAGACGTACAGATATATCAATTTGAAATTGGTGCACAACAGCAGATATTCAAAACCAAATATTTGCCGACCGGCAAACAACCCAGGTGGCATCCTCAAATATCACCAATTTCAACGAATTCCGATATAATGAGGATGATCACCCAATTCCCAATAACTTACTCCCACTCATCATCTGTAAAACCATACAGATGTGAGAATCATACCTGGTAAATACATACCCTGGAGTAAGTGTCTAATCGGGAAATCAGTTTTCCATTAACAGTACACAGTGAAACTGAAACATTGAAATGTTTCGTTGGGGTATCCTGGTATTCCTAGTAATGCCTCATCCATTATCCAGATTCACAACTATAACCGTATAATTCTTTGCCACCTCTCCAAATCCCTTCATATGTCTTTAGTCATTACCTTCTGTACACCCCTTTAGGCCAAATGGTTTTCTTCCTTCCCTACCGTTCGGCACCAGCCTATGGTTTGGAAGAAGACTATCCAAAAAGCATAAAGGGTGTACTGTCCTAATCCTAGGAGCACTCGCAACGCGAGAGAAGGTGAAGATAAAAGACACCTGAATGTACTTTATTCCTATTTCTCCTGAACCAGGATCCATCCCCGAACTGGAACAAGTTCCTTTCGAGTTCGTATATAACCATACGATGGATTATCCAATAAAATGGGATCTTCGTAGTGATACGGAGTGTCCTGGAGAAATACAAAGGTGATTTAGGATTGGCGAAGAAATACTTGGTTTGGTCGTGAATAGCAGTCGCAATTTACTTTGCCCTCTTACTAATCCCTTGCTTTGTCTGAACTTAATACCTTCTGTACACCGTTTAGGCTAACTGGTTTTCTTCATTCCCTACCGGTCGGCACCAGCCTATGGTTTGGAAGAAGACTATCCAATTTGCATAATAGGTGTACTACTCCTAAACTAAGGAGTACTCGCAACCTGAGAGAGGGTGAAAAGAAAAGACAACTGAATAATCCTATCCGTTTTCTCCAGAACCGGAAACCATCCTCGAATTCCTTCGAGTTCGTATCTAACCATACGATGGTTTTGTCCAATGGAAGTGGACGTTCGTAGTAATACGGGGTGTCCTGGAGAAAAGGGTAAAAGTAGGAGTGGCAATGAGGTCTGCAACTCTGACAATCCAAAAGCCAGTGTTAAGTAGGTTCGGTCAACTTGGTCACTGAGTCATAGTCTTAGGGTCGGGTCAATGGTCGCTGCCAGAGAGAGAGAGAAAAGAAACACTCAGCGTGCACTCTATCCTAGATCAGAATGGTTATCAATTTATCTAATCTGGAAACCTCCCACTGTACCTCAAATTCTCCTCCAAACCTGAAAGAAGAATTAGTCGGAGTCACCCGAGGAGTATACCAACTCATCAGTGGGAATCGGGATCCAACTCTCATCGCATGACAACGTGACGGAATCCGCTCACGGTATCACACTCCAGAAGGTATGCGCATATCTGGCAAGTTTCAGTTCTTTTGAAACTCCCGATGTTATTTCTGCCCCATGCTCTTATGACCTTGGCGTGAGGTCAAAATATCATAAGTCACATGTCAAGTTCTACCCATCATTATCCAGGTTAATTTGAATCCACCCGTACATACCCTTGACGTAGGCCAAAATAGTAGTACGACTGTCCCAAACCAACGCATCTATCTATGCAACAGATAAATACCCGGCAGCTACCAATCACTATGCCTTGGCGTGAGGTCAAAATACATAGCTTGAATACTACCGAATATTTAACTGAAATGATGGAGGGCTACGAATGGTTTCTGGCGAAAACCTTTAACGTAAAGAACTTGATATCGTCGAAGGAACGGATAGCTTTTAAAAATATAGTGACGAAAACCGTTGCTAAAGAGGTCACTCCCGGTGAAGGGATCTCGGCTCTTTCCCCGTAGAATGGGGTGCAGGATATCCCAAATGAATACCACGATGCAAAGCAAAAGTAATCGGCTATAGTGAAGTTAATGCCCTGACGCAAACTTCTGTCCAAGGGGTCACTCCCGGTGAAGGGATCTCGGCCCTTGCCTCGTCGACTGAGGAGCAGGATATTCCAAATGAATACCACGATGCAAAACAAAAGTGAACGTTCTTGCAATAACAGCTTTTAGAAAAGTGTTCCAACAACATCAGATTAGGTTTGTTTAACTTGCATTGATCCGAATCAATGCAGTCCCATCAATTGACCACACCAATAAAGAACGAAAATATACTGACGTACGTATATGCCATCCGCATTCGCCACTGGGTCCCGTCATCACCCGTTAGGTTAGCTTACTAACGACAGAGCGGGGACTGGACTAGCGCGGATGAAAAACATATACAACATCTACTAATATATATACCAATATATTATATTTCGCTCAAGGCGTGAAAAGAAATGCAACATCACAGAAATGTACAGCATCACAGAACAATACAGATATCTGGGATCCCCGGGTTTCACAGAGCCACTACTGAAACCCGACGTTCCCCTGGTCGTGTGGATAGCCTGTGCAATGAAATCCTAGACCCCTACGGGCGCGGCAAGTTACCCGCCAAAACCTGAAGCGAGGCAGCCCCCTTCATCGCCGTGAATGGACCACCCAGCACTTCACGGAATCCGGTAACTTGGGCACCCCTCCTGGGTCAACCTGTACCCCCTACGAGTGCGGCGAATAGCCCGCCAATCCCAGAGTGAAGCCCCCTCCGTCTCAATGCCATGAGATGCGGGCTTGTTGCCCTCCAGGACCCGGCTATCCGTGCACCCCACCGCGGGGTAATCCTAGTACAGAAAGTAAAATATACATACAACGGGTACATCGACCGCAACCAGGTCGTGCCCCAAAAGAATAATACAAACAGGCAGTGACGGCAGTCCACATGTCGGACGCTCGCCCCGCAATATCAAATGTACATAATACAACAATACAGTACTAGCATTGCATCCAGGCTATCCCCCACGACCGATCCGCAACATCACAGCATAAACATAGAACATCAACGTAAAAGTCACGTTCGCAAATCCGTCTAACCGGGCTATAGCAGTTAGAACGGATTTACCGATCGAGTGACATTCACGGTCGCAGATATAATGTAAATACTGTGAAAAATGTGTTTAAAATTTTCCGATTGATCAAACATAACAAGTGGGCCCCCAAACCAATACTGCAGCACTCACAGAAAAACTGGGCCCAATATTAACATTCCAAAACCCCTAAAATAACCCCAGAAGCTAACTGTAAAAAACTGGCCCATTGATCCTTTCATGTTGCGGCGGAACCGCGGCCCAAAGTGGGTATTGGCCGCGGTTCCGCGCTCTTGATGAAAGATCAATGCGTCGGATTTCTGCAGTGGTCTTAGGTTTTCAAGTACATCACATTTTTGCAACCTGAAAAATTTTTCGACACTAAAAATTTCCAACAGAAAACTGATGTGAACAAAATGCGGGTTTTGGAACTTTTTGAACGATCGGAACTGAAAAACACATTACACCAAGCTAGACTATGTTAATGGCGAGGCTCTGATACCACTGTAAGTGCACGGCGGCGCCCCGGCCGTCAATCCGACGGCCAAACGCGGAAACGGTGGTAAACTTAAAATTTTGCGGACTTAGCAAACCGGCACCACCGCGCACTAAACCCCGGATCGTGCCATTAAACTAGTCTAAGCTAAGTAACAAGATAGGTTAGAGATATACCGACGATCCAAGTCCTCCGGTCTTCATCTCCACTCCGATCTCCTCGCGGGATCTCTGTCCGTCTCCTCCTCGTCGGAAAGGGCACCACGAAGCCGGGTACTTTTACGGGCTCCCACCTCAATACCGAGGCAACTCGCGCATGAAGCCGGCTACTCGACATGCTCAAGATATACTGTAGGGAATGTAATGTAGAATGTATGTCTCACTTTGGGGTTGGTTGCCATTGAAGATGATGGAGGAATCAAGACTAGAAAAATGGTGCTTGCATTTTTCTAGCATGGAAAGAAGATCAAGAATGAAACACTTTCTCAAAGATGAAGCTCTCCCTTCTTCTCTTTTCTTCTTCTCTTTCTTTTTCTCAACCATGAAAAATAATCTCTTACCTTAAGTGTAGAATATGGTGGAGGAAGAACAATATCATATCAAGAGGGAGGTGAGTGTAGTAAAAGAAAAGAGGTGACCACATCCAAGAACATAATCATCACTAAATCTCAAATCAACCTCAAATCCACTTCAAATCTCATAAAGCAAAGATACTAACCATTATGAAGGAAAAAGAAAAGATGCTATCATAATGCATGAAACCCCTCCACAAAAGTAATTTGCAAAACTGCAAATTACCCCCTCCATCAGAAAAGTCCGGCCGGGAAAGAGCAAAGGAAAACCGGCCGGAACGGAAAGCAAAATGGCAACTCTAGAAAACTGGTCCCGTAATTAATTACAGGAAAACCCCACACTGTGCATACACACCCGCATTTGTATTCCGTCCGGATACAAATGCAGTGAGACAAAATCTACACTGTACTATACTAGGATCGGCTTAAACCAAAGCCGGCTAGTAATATCCGTCCGATCCTGATGCGTGCAATACCGCACGTATCTGATCGAACGCTGCCATATAACTATATGGCCACTAGTACAAACCGTCCGATCCTGACCCGTGCAATACCGCACGTATCTGATCGGACCCTACCATATCTCCATACGGCCTCTACAGCGTTTCGCCCGAAAGCTTGAGTAACTGAAAGTGTGGTGGACTCTAAAGACTCGTCAATACTATGGCTGTGGATTTAACCACTAGCACGTCAGAGGTATAAGCCAATACATGACGGGCCACCAGCTATTGACCAAAAGGGACGTCGATGAGGAAGCTCACCCCGACACCCAACTGAGCCTGTCAGTGACAATATCCGTACAGTCCGGTCCGTTCATCTATGAGCATCGCATGGCGGTCCTAGGGGGTTGGTAAAAGTCAGACCCCCAAAAGCGGTACAAGTCGTGTCGGAGTGTAGCCCAGAACACCCTGAGATACTACTGGAATACCTACCAGTAAATCTCCTGCCTTGGCTAAGGTCTTTGTGTAATGGCTCTCCTAGACACAGCGCGACCTCACCCCCAATACCGGGAGAGACGAAACCCCCGAAGATCCGCTCACTGCCTCCATGTGGCTCGGGACTGTACCCAACTAAAACCTGTTTGCACGACTCCTTTGAGCCGTGGTAGGGTAGTAATCAAAGTACAGTGGGAACTCACACGAGACAAATGATGATCCCCAGGTCGATGAACTAACCTGTACACATGTCACCTAGGAACTGCTATCTGACGTCAGGTATAAGACCAACTAGCATGTTCCCGGCGAGTCCTGTCCGGTGTACTCATAACCCAATGAGCACCTGTATACATCTTAGGTGAACCTACTGACACCAGTGGCTTGTGAGACCGGCCACCGCCCCTCGTCGGGGTCTCGACTGTATACACTAGTCTACTCTGGAGAATCGATGCCCTGTCTCGAAACTCCCACGACTAGGGACCTTTTAAGGATGTGCTTATAGACTCCAGCTCTCACTTATATGATCGCCCTCATACTGCTGGCAGTCAAGCATGAATCCTAGGGCTCTATCAACGTGCAATAGCGACATGTCAGGTCACCTAAAGCAGTACACGATGATAGAGGTAAACCAGATAGCATACTATCATCTCGAGCAAGACTGTCCTACCGGGATAGGTCCTCCCTCAATCATTGCAATCACGTGCCTGTGATCCAATAATTGACTCTGAGGGCACTATCTCCAACAAACCCTTTGCAACAAGTCTAGCTTTGAAAGTCTCAACTTTTCCATCTACACCAAGTTTCTTCTTAAAGATCCATTTGCTCCCAATGGGTTTTACCCCTTCAGGAGCAACTTCCAAAGTCCATACTTTGTTGGTGTACATGGATTCCATCTCAGATCGCATTGCATCCAGCCATTTCACAGAGTCACCACTCGTGATGGCCTGCTCGAAACTAGTCGGGTCATCATCTTCCATGATGCAATCCCCGCTTCCACAATCGATGAGAAAACCGTAGTATCTCTCAGGTGGATGAGGAACCCTACTAGATCGGCGGAGAGGCTGGGGTTCGTTGGGAACTACTGAATTATCTGGTTCCATTAAATCTTCAGTTGTAGTTTGTGGTGCTAGAACTTCTTCCAGCTCTACCGCTTCACCACTAATTTCTTTTACAAAAAATTCCTTTTCTAAAAAGGTGGCATGTCGAGAAACAATCACCTTTTTTTCCTCGCCGTGGTAGAAAAGATATCCATGTGAATGTTTAGGATATCCCACAAACTTACAAAGAACTGACCGTGCCTCGAGTTTGTCCGAATTTTGTGTTTTAACATAGGCCGGACAACCACATATCTTAACACGTTTAAGACATGGTCTCTTCCCACTCCATATCTCATATGGTGTGGTAGGTACAGATTTAGACGGAACTTGATTCAATAGGTATGCTTCTGTCTCAAGCGCATGACCCCAAAAGGAAATAGGTAACTCAGCTGTACTCATCATAGAGCGCACCATATCTAATAGGATGCGATTCCTCCACTCCAATACACCGTTGTGCTGTGGTGTATAGGGAGGAGTAAGCTGAGAGAGAATCCTATTCTCTTTTAGATAATCCATGAACTCATTGCTCAAGTATTCTCATCCTCGATCAGATCGAAAGATCTTAATACTTTTGCCCGTTTGGTTCTCTACTTCGTGCTTATATTCCCTGAATTTCTCAAAAGTTTCAGACTTGTGTTTCATCAGGAACACATGTCCGTATCTTGAGAGATCGTCAGTGAATGTAATGAAGTAAGAAGAACCGTTCCTGGCATGTGTAGACATAGGACCACATACATCACTATATATCAGTCCCAAGAGTTCTGTAACTCTTTCTCCGTGTCCACTAAACGGAGTTTTGGTCATCTTGCCTTTGAGACATGACTGACAAGTGTCATAAGATGAAAATTCGAACGGATTCAAATATCCATCCTTATGTAACTTAGCTAGCCGTGTCGCATTGATATGACCTAGTCTACAATGCCACAAGAAGGATTCGTTCATTTCTGAACTCTTCCTCTTGTGTGTGTTCTGTATATTAAGAACCGTGTTTTGATTTAGAACGTATATGCCATTATGTAACTAGCCTGATCCAATCAACTTTTGATTTAGGAAGATGTTCGTAACATTATCCTGTATTACAAAATTATATCCTTCTTTACTTAATAAAGAAATCGATATAATGTTGCATATCATGTTCGGTATATAATAGCATACGTTCAGAATCAATGTATCACCACTTGGTAATACAAGGTGATATTCGCCAACTGCTTTGGCTGCAACATTTGCACCATTCCCTACTCTTACGGAATGATCACTCATTCCCAGTTCTCTACCTTTCTTTAGCCCATGCAATATATTGCATATGTGGGATCCTGATCCGGTATCTAATGCCCAGGACGTAGAGTGAACTGAGAAACAGTTCTCGATAAATAACACATCCGAAGAAGATACATCAACATGTTTATTCTTCGTTTGGGCGGCGTGTGAATTCTGGTATTCCCCTATTTCCTGTTCAGTCTTATAACAATTATAAGAAAGAACGGAACCAACGTTCACCTGCTCTTTATAACAAGCGGGTTCGGTCAATACATCCATATTATTATCTTGATTAAGGTCTGACATGGTCGCTACCTGGAGGGAGAGAGAAGAAAACACTTTAGCGTGCACTCTTACAAGATTGGATTGGTTATTATCTTATTTAATCAGGATGGCTCCCACTGTTTTAATCAAATCTTCCTTCAAACCCTAAAAGGTAAGATTAGCCGGGATTAATTACACCCTACAATTTCGTCAATCTTTCAGCCAGATCAGTGTTGGTACTTTGAGGGAGGTTCCCCGTGCTTTCGCACGGACCTAACTAAAATAAACCTCATTTTCCCAGAGGCATAACCCCGTTAACACCTTTCTAGACACCTACTTGATCGGCTAATTGTCATATGTAAAACTCTCCCAGGAGTAACTCTTACTCGTAGTGGGTATCGGGATCCAACTATCTCATAGAAGGTATGCAATCTCATTGCAAATTTCAACACTTGAAATTCCCGATAATATCTTTTACCCCTAACCCCCTATGACCTTGACAAAGGCCAACAAACCATAAAAAGCTAGTCAAGTTCAACCCGTCATTTCTTGATTGAAATAAACCCACCCGCACGACCCTTGACAAAGGCCAACAAGGTCGTACGACTGCTCTAATCCAATCGCATCACATACATAAACAGATAAGTACTAGTCAGCTACCGCACACTACGCCTTGACAAAGGCCAACAAACGCAGCACGAATACTAAATAGTCTTTATCTGAAATGACGGAGGGTTACGCAGGTTTTTCTGAAAACCATGAGCGTAATGAACTTGATATCATTGTAGAAACAAGTGATTTTGAAAAGGAGTGTTTTTGAGGCTTTTCTAGTTTCGCTAAAGAGGTCACTCCCGATAAAGGGATCTCGGCTCTTTCCTCATCGAATAAGGTGCATGATATTTCATAAATACCGCTGTGCAAAGCAAAAACTATAGAAGCAATCAAAAACTAAACCGTAAGTTTGTAGCATATGCCAGTTTTTCTAAAGAGGTCACTCCCGGTGAAGGGATCTCGGCTCTTTCCTTATCGAATAAGGTGCTGGATATTCTTCAAGGAATACCGCTATGCAAAGCAAAAACTGTAGCCACCCTTTTTGAAAATTTGATTCTACAATATCTTTTAGGTTTCTTTTATTTTATTAATCTCATTAATAAAACCCATCATTTAAGCTTCCTAAGCATCACAAAAGAAACGAAAGCAGCAATATACATACATATATATATATATACATACATACATATATACATATATATACATACATATATACATACATACATACATATATATATATATATATATATATATATATATATATATATATCAACATACAGTATAAGCATTCGTCTCAGGCAGTAATATGATCTCATCACAGAACATAGCAGCAGAAGTCAACATATGAAATATTGGATACACCAAGACATCCGTGTTTTATTTTGAGCCTATATAAAACACGGATTCCACAGTCGCGATGAATAGCCAAACCCACATCTCTAGACCCCTACAAGAGCGGCAAGTAACCCTGCCAATTCTAGGGTTAGGAGACCCGGCCTCGACTCCTCGAGATGGCCTCCCATTGGACCCTAGAACCCGGTTACTTGTGCTCTCCGACTTGGGTCTATCCTAATGCGGAAAAGTAAATAATATACAATGGTGACATCATCCTCAACCCGGAAGTGCCCTAATAAAAGAATATTACATACAAATGAATTTTACATGAATGAAAAAGAAAACTCTCATCTCACATAAAACCCCCGGCTATTCAATACACAACGATCCAATATAACATATCACAGCAATACATAAACATCACAGATAACTAGGCGAAGTTAGATACTTCAACAGACGCAACGAATTCCCAAAATACCCCAGTGAACTCAACACTTGAGCAGAAAATAAAAATTCCCAGTAGCATGCCCCAGCACCTATGGACCATCACTGAAGTGCCCGTCCCAAGTCTCCACAGTGGCGCTGCGGAACCGCCGCCAAAACCAGGTTTTGGCCGCGGTTACGCGGTCACTGTAGCGAGTTAGGGACTCTTTCTTCAGGTGGGTCCATAAAATTCCCTGCATGATTTTCTGAGTATTTTTAATATGAAAAATTTCAACTTTTGAAAAAATTTCCAGCAAGGGGTCAATTCTCGGTGTTTCGGAGTTCGATCGGACTTCTAATTTCGTCTAGACAACGCCTAATGCTCTAGCTTGGCTCTGATACCACTGTAAGGTTAGCATAGCACCTTGTGAGGGTTTTGGCAAGCATCAATCATGCTACTTTAAAATTTTTGGGATGCTAAACAAACCCTAACCAAGATCTTAACTAGAGAATTAGGGTTAACATGCATGTAAACAACTTTACATCTAAGAGAGAGGGATTACAACCTTTGTAATCCGTTCCTTCGCTTCATAAGCTCCGAGTAGTAATTCCTTCGCCGTGATCCATGAACTTCCGGACTCTAGAGAGGCTCCACAAGTCGAATGATTCATGCTTACTAGAAGTCTTCCTTTTCGAAGATGATCTACTTTGAAGAATCTCAAACTCAAGCTCTCACTTCTCTACTCAAGTATCAGTGAAGTGAACACCCCAATCTAAGTGGCTAGAATAGATGAGGATGATAAGTAGGAATTTTGCTCTCTTTTGTTTTCAATTTCTCACTTTAAATCATCACAAGTCAAAAGCTAGAAAGCTTTTTCAAGGAGGAAGAAGAAGAAGGAAGCTTTTGTGATGAATAATGAATTATTGTTATGGTTACAAATGACAACCATGAGTTAATAAATGAAGGCCTTAACTCATGTAGAGAATAAACTAGAGTTAAGGGTTTGGGTTGGGTTAACAAAATATCTTCACAAAATATCAAGCTAGAAAACAAAAAGGAAAGCTTCATGAAGCTTCATGAAAAAGCTAACCCAAATCCAAACCCTAACTTTGTTTAAACTTTACAACCATGTTGCATTTGTAACCCTAACTTGTTACAATATTATATATCACATATACAATATATTTTGTAACAAAAGAAAATAATACAATTAATATATATCGCATATACATTAATGTATTATCCAGTGAGAAAATGAATCAATAAAGCGAGCTTATATTAGTTAACGTAATGTAATATATCACATATATAATTATACATTAAATTATCGAATCAACACTTGATCTGACAATCCGGCTATAGTATATATAACCGACTAATATAACATGTACTAATTCATCGAATCAACACTTGATCTGATGACCCGGCTATATCACATATACACGGCCGATATCTCATATCGCGAGAATAGAATACAGTATCTCATATCGTATTATTCTCGGTCCCGCACATATCGCATATGTGCTCTTACTCCGTTTTGCCTGAGCCAGGAAACCTCTGTGTAGGACTCTAAAGAATCGTCAATACGCCGGCAGCAGGTGATGATCATATCAAACACCCACAAGCTGCAAGCAGTAAGCTAAACGTAACAGCCACCCGTGTATTGAGCAATCAGAAGATCAACAAGCAAGCATGTACATTCTCCTGCAAATCCAATCAGTAACACTCCCGTACAGTCGGATCTCTTCGTCTGATATGTTGTATATCTAGTCTAGGGGTGGTAAACGTCAGACCCCAGTAACCGATAAGTCTTGTCGATGTAAGGCTCATAACGGGTCGAGAAACTACTGATAACTCTTACCAGTAAATCTCCATATCAGCCCTGGCCAGGGACTTCCAGTTATAGACAATCGAACACAACACACATCAACTCCCAATCCGAGAGAGACGAAACCCCTCCTATCGCTCATTGCCTCCATGTGATTCGGGACTGTACCCAAAAGCCACCGTTTTGCACGCCCTCTTAGACGTGTTAAGGTGGAAATCAAAGCACAGTGGGAATCACACAAGACTCTATGATGATCTCGGGTCTACAGACTAACCTGTACCAGTGTCACCGGAGAACTGCTATCTGACGATAGGTATAATACCATCCAGGAGTTCTCGGCGAGTCCGTTCAGTGTACCCAGTCTCCACTTAGCACCCATACACCATCTTTGATGTCCAACACCAATGGATATGGGATCATCCATCGCCCATCATATGGGTCAAGATGCGTATACGGTAGCCTACTCTGGAGTATCGATGCCCTGTCTCGATACACCCTCGACTAGGAACAGTTATAGGATGTACTCGTAGACTACCCTGGCGCCACTAGTATGATCTGTATCATAGTCCTAGTAGTCGAGTACATATCCTAAGGTCTTTGTCAACACCTGATCACAAAACAGTATTTGTTAACATGTTAAGATAAAGTGAAACCAAATAGAATACTATCATATCGAGCAAGAAAGTCCTCTCTATATATATCCAAGCATCCACTATAATATACATCATATGTACAACAATGGCCTCTAGGACATACATATAACTAACAACCACGTCACCGTTTTTGTCTACTGAGAAGCGAGGTGTCATTCCCTAAATAAATATCTAAATATATTGAAACAATAATACACAATACAAGAATAAATGGAGACTGTAAAATTTTTCAATATCTTTATTTACATTCAACTTCAAATATTTACAAGTACGTGAGTTTCGGCTGAAAAGTAAATACAATCAAAGAAAATGCCTAAACATATGGCATACATAAGCTGAATAGAAAGTGAAGCTAAGCTAATCCTGAGTAGCAATACGGTTGCAGTCTTCCTCTGTGGCCTCCACTTCCTCCGTCTCGACCGTATCTGACGAACATTACAAGAAAACAATGATGGGTGGAATGCCCGTCAGCAAACTAGCGCTCGGTAAGTCCAAAGGATAAAATAAGAGTAAAAATGACAAGTGGAGAATATATATATGATGAGTAAAAGTATATGTTCATGGGTAAATATATATTATAGGTCTCTATATGGTCACTGTGTTAACGTTAAATTCCAAGTGTGAATATCAACGCAACCGTAGAAGTATTCACAAGCTCAAGAGTGGGGCCCCAGGAGCAAGGACACACGGGCTCATTTCATGTGTTAGCATCGGGACTCTAGGCTGTGGAGGAGTCAATCCGACTGATATTCGAGCAAAAATGAAAAAGAGGTTAATACGCAACTCCTGAAGTTCCGTTGGATTCACACAAGAAACTATCTCAAGCACCCCGAGTATAAATAGTCTGTAACTGTATAATATACTTAATTAATTTGATTGATTGATTATAACATGTCTTGATCTAAACCATAGATTGCAAAAGGTATAGAATGAAGTCGAGTGAGTCGAGTAAAATACGAGTCATGTCAACTGCAATCTTGGTTCGAGTCAAGTTAGTTCGAGTAGACTGGATTCGAGTTCATGTTCAAGTTTGGATTCGAGTTCAAGTTCAACTTTAGATTCGGATTTGGATTCGAGTTCGGGTATTTTTCATATGAATTGATTTAACTGTTGAACATCTTATGTTCGGGAGAAAATCGGCAACTGCTGCACATGAACGGCAGGATTTGTGTCTTTTTCTAAGACAATTGCCATTGATAACTTCGTTAAGTTGTCTAACCTGAATAGGTAAGCACTCACTTTCTCCGGCTCTCCGGGGCTCAAGAAAAATGATACCGCTTAAGCCTATATTAATTTAAAGTCCTTAAATGTTTATTATTGTTTGTTTACTTTGTATTCATATTATTTGTATTTCTCGAGGGGATTTTGTGAAAAATACTTTAATATGGTTTAAAAATAAATCTCGAGGATGCTTTATAATATTTAGAGTTTTTATGAACATATATTTTAATTGTTGTGCTATTTTAGTGATAGACCTAGCTTTTTGAAAGTGTATAGTATTTTTATGAAAACTACTACTTTTGGAAACTTATTGGTATTTTATTAAAATTCTAATCTTTCCTTTTAAAAATATAGTTTCATAATTTTTTTATTGAAAATACGGATTCATAGTTTTATATAATTTTCCAAAGTTTAGTTTGTTTAGAAAAATCGTATTTCTTAAAAACCGTATTTTTTAATTTCATTTCGAGACCGAATACTCCGTGAAGAGTTCTGTATCTCACTCTACTATCTCAAGGATATGCGATAATCCATACCATCCATTAGCAGGTTCTCTAACGAGTGTTGTAGAGGCGCAATTGCCAAGGATTTAAGAATATCGATTAAAAAGAAAACCCTTTTTGTAAAATCTGTGGTATTTTAATGAAAAGCTTATTCTTTGGATTAGCCATATACTTAGAATACCGTGATATGAAAGCATAGTGTGCGTATGGGGTAGGTTGTTACCACGTGAATGATCTAAAGGTATATAGTTCAGTTATCGAAAATACGGTTATATTAAACTTCATGGTATTTTTATGAAAAAGTTCGCTATATGATTATTGGATATGAAATTTTTGGTTACGAAAAAGGTAATTGATGTGAATATTACTTTGAAATGATATTAGGAAATTGGTATGCACTTTTAAACATGGCAAAGTGACAAAAATTATTTTAAAGACAAAAATTATATGCTAACTCCGCTTTGGTCGACATGTTTTAAAAAATAAATTAAAGTGAAAAGAGAGAGAGATGAAGGAACTTACTGGTTTAGATTATTAACAAGAGAGTGAGGGAAGCCTTCGAGGGTTAGAGATGGTCCGATCGTCGAGATTGGCTTGCTACTCCACTTGGTTGCTTAACTCCACTTGAATAGCCTTAACCCTTCTTGAACTTAGAGAATTTTTGAGAAATTTTCAGAATAGGGGAGAGCTAGGGAAATGGTGTGGTATTTATAGGGATGACATGAAGGTGTAGGGTAAATTAAAACAAGATTAATGATATTAAAAATTGTGATTATAGAGAAAATGAAGGGTCTGTAAGTCTCTGTTTAATTTCAGAGAAATCAAATAATAAAATAGGGTAGAAGGGAGTTGAAGGGACTTGTGTGCAAAGCACGGAGTCGAATGAGGCCATCACGACCGCCGGTAGCAGGAAAAACCAGGAATGGGCGGTCGGATTTCGTCGCTTTGTCTCGAGATTCGTGCCACGTGCTTTAATCAGTGTTTACTCCTCATTGCGCCTGTTTGATTTTTTCTGAAACCTTTCAATTCTATATGAATTGTACGTGCAACTCTTGCGCTTCCGAAAAATTAAAAAGAAAAATCTTAAAAATAATTGGGACTGAGGGGATTCAAACACACAAGCTATGTTACAGCAATATAGAGGATTTATCAGTGAGCTACAAGTTGTTTCCTTATTTTTATTAAACAAAAATAACTTATAACTCCTATACAGGCTGAAATACCATTTTTCCATATATTTAAACAAATAATTCTGTACAGAGATTTCAGAGTCGTTACATCATCGAAATAAGTCAGGTCCTGCTCTGGAGCTGGGTTTTCTTCTTCCTCTGAGCATGCATGCTCAGTACTTCAAGGCGACATGATATAATCATATATAATAGGTGCAATAACAAGAAAGATGATCTAGAAATCATAAGGCAATAACAGTGTGTGGGGTAAAATGAACAGATAAGCAGTATAACATATGAATCGTGGCAGTAATCAAGGCGATATGTATGTTACTAAACTAATCAGTCTATATATCAATTGAAATCGATCGATGTAAAAGAGTTCTCGTTTTTAATAAGGGTCTCGTACATATCCGAGACTACCGTCCGCTATTGCCCGGGACATAACCTTACAGCCATGCCGCTAGGCCCTCGACCTAATATATATGTATATCGCTAATATCGAATGATCATCCTCTAAATCGCTAAACCTTGCTAAATACGAATTCGATTCCACCCTCGATTTCCCCATTTTCTCCGGGTTAAAGTATTTGTTCATGTATCAGGTTGGCTGTGTACAAGTATGTATCACTTCCTTTAGTCATTCACACTTTCACGCATATCGGTTTTGCTTTCAATCACTTGTTCGCTAATGTACTTACCACAATCCAAACACTTCTCACTCGACAATGTAATACAGTCATTAGGCGTCAATGTAAATAGGTACTAAACATGAGTGTAAAGAAATCATACGATATGATAGAAATGCATTAAATAAACTTTTATAATAAGGGACAGCCAATATCATTTAGTTTGCGGAATTCATTAAAAATAATACGTTCAGAATCAGGTAGCACAATATAAAAGACATAAAAATTAGACTCGTTTATCTAAAAATGAAAATTAGTTTCGTCTTAATCTGTAATCTAGTTAGGGAGATATGCTCAATCTAAGTCAAGTGTACACGGCTGGAATTCCGGTTTTAGAACTGAAAGTCCAACTTCGAATGCATTTACTATAGGTTCTGTTCAGAATCTAAAGTTGTCACAGTTCAATAAATTCTAGATTTTAAAGTTAACTTTCTAACACAACCAACTAAATATTAATAACAGATGTGTACAGAGAGTTATGATCATTTTAAGGTTGATATGTACATGTATCATAGCAGAAAACCGCAGAACATATCGACAGTATAAAATATATAAAAAAATATCAAACAATAATAGAATTGAACGAAAACCATTCCATATGAAAGATAATTAAATTATCTATGCATAGATATGGGTCTCCGCACATTAACATGTTTATACAGGGATATATAAGGGGTTTAAAAACAGGTATTAATAGAGAATACTGCTCTGGACTGCAGTCCAGAGCCGTACTTCTCCTCAGTTTGAGGTATTGTAACCAAACCATTTTTGGTAAAAATCAGCATAAACATATAGGTTATCCAGTTAGCTTCTTCACGAGCCGTAGAACGTCACAAGACGATTTAAATTTAATTTATTATGAATTTTACAAGACGACATGTACAGTAAATTCTAGGTTTAACGTTACCTCTTGGGGGCATCATTTCATGTTCGAATCCTTAACGTTTTGATCCCAATTTTCAATACAACGCTAATTAACAGTAAATAAAAGTAACGATCAGAAATTTCATCAATTTAAACAAGGTTTACATTCAGAACATTCGATCGAGCACTTAGTATATGAAACGGTAACTTTAGTAATTAAGGTTTGGTCTAATCAAATTGAACGAGATTCGATCCCTATATATTCTACATGTTTAACATGGGGTATTAAACCCGCTATAGGTTCAGTTCATCACAAATCACACAACTATGGGTCGTAACTAAAATTGAAGAATATAACACGTCATATAATTTAAATTAAAATTTCAATCGTATGAATATATATTATAGTATATATAGCATGATAATAAGTGAGGGGGATTCACTTGCCTTAAGTCGCTGAAATAGAAGTAAAACGAACGTGCAGGGTTCTTCTCGACACACGAGGGGCTACGAAACGGCGTGGACCTCGACGTCGTGCGGTGGAGGTAGAGGGCCCGTGTAACAACCTAGTTCATTTATACCAATTCAGTTCCCGGATTTATTTATCTGTGGTATTTTCTTGATTTATCATGTTTTGGGTACGAATGGTATTTCTTACTTTTTATATTGCATTCGACCCGACCCGCTTGCTTGAACTTGTTGATTCATATTTATAGATTACCCTAACTTGTTACATAGACACGTGCATCTCATGTATACTGCATATTTGCATTTCATCTGACATCGCACATTTTATCATATAACATTTTAGATAACGTAAAATAAATTAAGATTGCATTTCATAGCCTGCATGATACCCCTAACCCCATGGTAGCATCCGCGCATCTTGTTCTCGTCCCGTTCAGTGAAACAGGCGTGTTTGGATGGTTACGCGCACGTACGCGCATCCGTTCTTGGGGGTATGCATTTTCATTAACTGAGCATTCGTTTTGAATTTTGAAAGTCGCATAAATTTTTTGTATTTTAAATCTGAATTTTTAGACCCGACCGGGGGGCGTTTTGAAATATTTTTTATATCCAGCCAAAATTCAATTTATTTAAATTTTAAAATTTAATTATAATATCTTTTACAGCTCAGTAGAATTTCATTAACCAATTTAAAATCTTTTTAATTTTTTTGAAATCTTTTCCCTAACCAATTCCATCTTTCCTCTCTGACCCCGGCCCCACTTCTTCCTCTCTCTTTTCTTTACCTCTCTCTCTCATCCCCTCTTCCTTTCTCTTTCTCTCTCTTTTCTTTACCTCTCTCTCTCATCCCCTCTTCCTTTCTCTCTCTCCCAGATAAAACAAGTTTATCTCTCCTTACTATTCACGCGTCTCTCTCCCCCACCTCTTGATCTCTCTCCTCTCTCTCTCTCTCTCAGAATCTCTCTCTCTTTCCTCCCGCTGAATATTTCTCTCTCTCTCTCTCTCTCTATATATATATATATTTATTATATATTCCTTCTTCTCCTTCCTTTCTCATTTTCTTTAAAACCCACAACCACGAACCCTAGCCGCCTGCCTCCACCTCTCCGTCGCCTCCAGCCTTCTGCTAGTCGTCCGCACAGCGCCTCTCTCCTCTACCTGCCGCCGCACCATCCGCCTCCTCCGATCTCACCTTCACCCTCGACCAAGCCGTGCCTCTTTCACCTTCTCCGACTATCGCATCACCTTAACCCCAACATCAACCATCGAAGCACACATTGCCTCCTTCCCTTGACCATCAACGCCATCAACCTACGATCCTTTGCCATCGCCGTGCTTCCGAACCCTTAACTGAGATCCCACAACATCTTCATCTTCAACCTCCAAGCAACCCATCTCCTTCATCTTACCCCAAGCAAAACCCACCGACCTCGACAACCTATATAGCCGACTCCCTCAACTAAGAGACCCACTCCACCGCCGGCATCAACGGCGCCACTTCTTCACCAACCACACCCAACAGCCTCACCATCATAATCCGTCACCCTCACCAGCGCTACCTCCTTCCTCGGCCGCACCCACACCACTAGAAACCTCGACTCTGACCATCACAGCCGTGTCTCAACCCCAACAGCACCTTCTCCCTAACACCCGAGACTTCACCAGAACCCCTCACCGTCGCCGACTTCAAGCACCTCACCGGCGAAACCCACACACACCATCACCCATCAACCCAATCACCCTTTGCAACCTTCATCGCCGTTGACTCCACGTCAAGACCACAACACCTTCGTCGGCAGAAGCAACAGCCCTAAACTCCGGCCATCACCTTGTCTTCAGAAGCATCATTGTCTCCTCTCTCTCTTGAGATCCGAACCCCGTAACCGAGCCTTCAAGCTTGACCTTAGCATCGCATCGTCGTGATTTATCCGTTCATCGCATTCGAGTTCGCCAGAAACCGGACGTGACGTCGACGATCCCGACGACCCAGCGAACATACCTGACTTGTGTGATCACCTTTGTGCGTTGTTTGGATCTGTTCTGTGTACCGTGCACGCGTCGCGACTTTTCGCCGACGTGAGACGTTCCGTACACCCCGTTTCGTGATCTACCGAGGCAAGTCAATCTTGCTACATGCTATTTAAATTATTACATACTTATTTAAATACATATTAAACCTGTTGTTTAAATCTAGTGCCCCATATTCCATTTTAACATTTTGATGTTCCATTTATATCTTTTTAGATATAGAATATGAAAACATATCTTGTTGCATATTAGATTACATTAAACTGCACCCATACCAATATTTATATCACATAGTGCTTATTTATACATTCCATAGTACCCTTTTATAGTTTATAACCTTTCGGATACCTATTTGCATCCATCTCGTCTAATATACATATAATTGCATCCATAGATCACTTGAATATGTAACACTGTAATATTGACACCCCATGTTTAATAAATTGCATCCTATTTAGTATTGGAACTATAATCTTAACCCTAATCGATAACTGTGCATCAATATGTTTTAATCTATACCTATTTTGCATACTACAACACATTATTCCATTTTATTGTTACATTAGTACCCCATACTTGTTTTTGTGTATCCATGCTTAGTATAGTTTGATTTTGAGCACCCACGTGACACTTGTGCACCCCTTGACATGACTTGATATACTATTACTTGACACGACTTGATACCGTGCACTACTGGACATGATTGGATCCATATACACTACCTGACTTGACCTGATGTACCATAGCTTGACCTGTTCCCTGATCTTGTTACTAATGCCAACAACCTTGACATGTTATCCCTACAGACATTTCCTGTTGTCTATCCAGACAAACCTGTACCTGCTTGATCCTGTGTTGGCATTAGCTCCAGATTTATTAATACCTGACTTGAACACATAACCTGGGGGTATGGGGAAATCAATGATGAAACCTGACTTGTAACTCGACAGTTCGATACCTTTACTGATCAGTCTTACGGGCTAGGCCAGCCCCGGGATGATGCTGCTGACATCATTCGTCGTTACATACTACCTTTTACTGCCTTACGGCACATCTCGGATTCAGCCCGAGAGTCTTAGACCGTGGTCCCGGGCACGCACGGGATACTATTGAGTTACATCGATGATTCATCAAATTGATTTCAAAGACTTGAGAGTAGTTAACCCAATAGATCAGTCAAGATTACTCACTACACATTACCCTCACCGTCCTCATTTATATTAATGTTATACCTGTTTTACTGTTCATACTCATACCTGCATGTTTAGCTACCCCTGTTTATATTATTGCTTTCTATTATGACGCACTGACGTCTGGGTTATGCATGGCCCAGATTCTTTACCTTTGCTGCAGGCCGAGCAGGAGTATTTCAGTCAGCAGGCCGAGCAGTGAGGACATGCTAGTGGTTAGTTTATTTTCCTTTCAGTATTTTCATTCCTGATGTGACCCCGCATTATGGGACGTACATTCCAGTTTATCGTTGTATTGGATCTTTTACTTCCTCATTATTTTATTCTTGACTCGTTTATTCTGGCTTATGGACATGTGTTAGATAGTTTATTATTGTTCTTGATATCTCTACAGCCGTAATATGACTGTGGAAAGATATTTCCTATCCACAGGTAGCATGGTTGGCTCTGTCACGTACCTATCTTAGCGTACTCTGGTAAGAGGGGCGTGACAGGGTTTGTTTGGTATCAGAGACATAGGATATAGGTTTTCTTTTTGTAGTTGGGTATTGGACCCAATACACGAATCGCAAAATCTGTGATAGTCCTGCCACCTTGTTATCGTGATTCTTGAATCATATCTTTCTCTTGATCCTTGTCTTGACGATATGCAAACCACTTTGCATCTCGACTTGAAACCTTTTGGTTCCCTATTGTTTCCCCATGTTCCTTTGATTCTGATACTAGGATTTGGGTGACTTGAGTGGAGTTATGTGATTGTAACTATGAACTGCAGCATGGTTACAATGCGGTACTCTATTTAAGTAACTTGGAGTCCTGGTCTTGATTCATTTTCTTGTTCCATGGTCGTTATATTGCCTTGCTTCTCTTGCTTTCCAGTTCATGTTTTATCGCAAGCGTGAATCCTGTTTACTGTGCTTATCTTCTTCAATGTTTGGCTTCAGATGAAATCGTTTCAGGTAACCTACTTGTTCTTGTCCTCCCCGCATTAGAATTATTTAATTCTGGTGCATCCCTTTGTTTGAAATTGTCTTGGGAATGGATTTTCTAGGCACTTTCCACGCTCACATTGATTGTAGGGCAAAGAAAGTGATTTTCCAGATTCCCGGACATCCGGTGTTTGTTTTTGCTGGAGGAAGCAGTTCTGTCGGGCCAGTCGAGTTTAGTGCTAGGCCGACAAACAGTGTTCTTTCGTCGATGGAAGTTCATAAGTAGGAAGCGCCAGCTGTAGTTCGGGAGTTCATGGACGCGTTCGAGGACAACTCGGGTTTACCGCCAAAACGAGATGTGAAGTTCGCGATCGATCTTGTTCCTGATGCAGCGCCAATCTCAAAGGCGTACTATCCAATGGCACCAGTGGAGTTGGAAGAAGTCAAGAAGTAGGTTGCTGAATTACTTGAGAAGGGTTGGATTCGCAGCAGTAACTCACCTTGGGGAGCTCCAGTTATTCTAGTCAAGAAGAAAGATGGCACAAGGAGGATGTGCATCGACTATCGAGAATTAAACCGGGTGACTATTAAGAACAAGTGCCCGATCCTTCGCATTGGCGAATTGTTTGAGCAGCTTAGTGGCGCATGGGTATTCTCGAAGCTGGATTTGCGATCCGGATATCATCAGGTTCGAGTTAAATCAGAAGATATTTGCAAGACTGCGTTCCAAACTCGGTATGGACATTACGAGTATTTAGTGATGCCATTCGAAGTTACGAATGCACCGGCGATATTTATGGACTTTGTTTCCCCAATCAGAGCAGAGCTCTGTTTCCAAGATTGGAAATGAAGCGACGCTTCCCCCAATCAGAGCAAAGCTCTGTTCAAATTCCAAGACTGTAAATGAAGCGACGCTTCTGCTTCCCCCCAATCAGAGCAAAGCTCTGTTTAGAAATTTAAGAGTCAAAAATTGAAGCAACGCTTCAAATCCTGCGCTCTGCGCTGCGCGCCACGTGTCTGACACAGACGCGCTGGCGCAGTTGCGCTGCTCGCCACATGTCTGACACTGCTGCGCTAGCGCAGTTGCGCTGCACTCTGCACTGCGCGCCACGTGTCGAGCGCCAGTGCGCTAGCGCAAGGCGCGCTGCGCGCTACGTGTCAAAACACGAATGCGCTAGTGCTAGAGCAATTGCGTTGCGCACCCCAAATTAGAGCAAAGCTTTGTTTCCAAGATTGGAAAGCGAAGCAACACTTCATGATTATGCAGCGCGTAAACATCTTACAGAGGAATAATAAAGAATTAAAAACAGGGGAACACTTAACAGATAATAAAATACTAAATTAAAACATCTTTTTATTACATTTAAAAAAGATCACCAAACAAGGGATCAGTGGCACAAGGGTGAACAAAACAATAAACAAAATTTTCTAACTCCCTCGCCGCCTTCTCCAGCCTATTAAAACGACGATTTTCACGAGGAGTGGCTCCCCACCGATTGGCGCCGTGTTCATCCGCAAAAGCAGACATGATAGCCCGCCGGGCTATTATTTGGCTCAATAGGTGAACCGAGCAATCTTTCAGAGCCTGAGTAATCAGACACGCCTCATGAAAACACTCGAGCTTTTCTTCAGCCGCATCGAGCATCGCCAGGGTTATCTCCGCTGGGTGAGGGGGATGTCATCAAGCACGGAAAGAAGAATCATCCGGAGCCAGATGGATCTTATTGGAAGAAGGGACCCCTTACGGATCACAAGTTCATACTTCACCGCATCGCACTCGGCATCCGTGAGAGAAGGATCCACCAAGAGCGCAGCAAACCGAGGAACAATGTCCTCAATGGGCACTTCCCACGGCTGCCTACGAGCATGGGGGCGGTTACAAGCCATAGTTGAGAAAGTTCTTTGGAGATGAGAAAAGGAAGAAGCTTTGCTTCGAGTTATAAAGACGAAGCACAGAAAATTTTGTGCACAATGGAACTATTTCCAAGATTGGGAAATGAAAGATTCTCGGAAATATAAGTTTGAATTAAAAAGGAAGGTGAAAAGACACCTCTGTTGAAGCAACGCTTCAGATCCAGCGCTCTGCTGAAGCAACGCTTCAGATCCAACGCAACTGCGCGCTGCGCACCACGTGTCCAGCATGGGTGCGCTAGCGCAGTTGCGCTGCGCTCTGCGCTGCGTGCCATGTATCTGACGTAGGTGCGCCGGCGTTGGAATTAAAATTCCCACCGATAGATCAAAGGATCTAATAATAATGATAAATCATTTATTAACCAGAATTAAATTCTGTTAAGGAAAGATTTCTCGAAATCTTTCTAATTAACAAGATTGTGAATTAAGCACCGCTGGATCAATGATCCAATGGTAAATAATGAATTACCAAAACAGAACAAATTCTGCATAGAAAGATTTCTCAATCTAAAACAAGAAGACCATCTTCTGTCAAACAGAAGCCTTAAGATCAAAGATCCAACGGTGGGAAATATTTTCAAATCAATCAGAGAAAGATCTCTTAAACTGATTTAACAAATCAATTGGCCCTATATAAAGGCCCCAAGACTTCGAGAATAGAGAGAGAAAAACCCTCTGCCAAAAAAAAGAGCGAGCTCTTAAGAAAAGAAGAGTTTTCTTCATATTCAAGGTAAAAAAGAACTCTATTCTTGAAAAAACAGAGATGAAAACATCTCATAAAAGAAGAACCCTCTTCTAAAAAGATCTTAGATCTATAAAAAAATATCAAGGTCTTTGAATAAAAAGAAAAGATCAAGATCTAATCATAAAAAGAAGTATTTTTACTTCACAGATCTTCTGATCTACAAAGGCAGAGCCTTTTAATAAAAAACAAGAACTGTTGTTCTTGGATCTTGAGGCAAGGCCTCCTTTGAAGAACATAAGTTTGTTCTTTGATCTTAAAATTGACCAAAATGCGCTTTACGCTATTAGACAGTGCTTTGCACACATGAACTGCGCCCTTGCGCTCCTTGGACTGGCGCTCTTGCGCTCCTTGGACTGGCGCTCAGCGCCATAACATGCCACGTATCAACCATAGACACGATCTGTGCTTTGCGCTCCTAAAAACAGCGCACTGCGCTCTTGGGTTGGCGCTCAGCGCCAAACGCGCCACGCATCACTCACTGGTGCACCTATAAACTGGCGCAGCGTGCTCATAAATTAAAAGCGCAGTGCGCTGACAAACTAGCGCTAAGCGCGACACGTGTTCTCCTCGTGTGCGCTAACCGATAGAAGCGCAATGCGCTCTTTGACTGGTGCAAAGCACCTGGTGCGCCACGTGGCGCGCTGTCAGAACATACTTTGTTCTGATAAATGCTATGCATTCAATATAAGACAAAAAATGTCATAGCCCAATGCTTAGCATTATTAAAAGGGCAAAGCCCAAACAAAGGCCTAACAGGCAGAACAAAAATAAAATGTTCTTTAACTGGACTTAGCCCAATTCTGGCCGTAAGTCCTCAATTTAAATTGAACCGAGCACACCTGCTCTTCCAATCAATTTACACCCGGTCCGAGGGTACATCTTTTTACTCCTCTGACATCTGTCGTTGTAATCCTTTAACGTCGTCAGAGAGGTGATGGGTCCCGACGACCACACATTATTACGGACTGTGGGGTCCTTAAACTCATGGACTATGATGTCCTTAACCTTGACCGTGATGTCTTAAAACTAACGTCGGACTGTGGGGTCGTTAAACTCATGGACTATGATGTCTTTAACCTTGACCGTGATGTCTTAAAACTAACGTCGGACTGTGGGGTCCTTAAACTCATGGACTATGATGTCCTTAACCTCGACCGTGACGTCTTAAAACTAACATCGGACTGTGAGGTCCTTAAACTCACGGACTATGATGTCCTTAACCTTGACCGTGATGTCTTAAAACTAACGTCGGACTGTGGAGTTCTTAAATCCACGGACTATGATGTCCTTAACCTTGACCGTGATGTCTTAAAACTAACACCGGACTGTGAGGTCCTTAAACTCACGGACTATGATGTCCTTAACCTCGACCGCGATGTCTTAAAACTAACAATAGACCGCAATGTCCATAAACTAATTATCGACCGCAATGTCATTAAACTAAACAATAGAGCCCAATTGCTCTCATGTCGGATCTGAATGACCCTGTTAAGTTGATCTTAGTCTAGAATTTGACTAACGTGTCCTTGATAAACGTTTAAGTTGATCTTAGCCTCAAATAAGGCTAACGTATGCTTAAACACAACCCCCTCAAACCCAAATCTAAGAAAGATACGGATTTGGACTAGTCCACGTCCTACGAGCGACAGCATAACTTAGTCTCCGTATACAATTGCCACGCCCCGCTTCCCAGAGTACGCTAAATTGAGCATGTGACATAGCCAACCATGCTACCTGTGGGTAGGAAGTATCCATCCACAGTCACATTACGGCTGTAGAGATATCAAGAACAAAATAAAACTATCTAATACATGTCCATAAGCCAAGAGAAAATGAGTCAAGAATAATAAAAATGCGGAAGCAAAAGATCCAATACAAAATAACTGGAATGTATGTCCCATAATGCGGGCTCACATCAGGAATAAAATGCAGGAAATAAAGAACGAACTACTACCGACACCTCACAGCTCAGCCTGCTGGCTGAAGTACTCCTGCTCGGACTGCAGCAACGGGACAAAATCTGGGCCATGCAAAACCCAGATGTCAGCGCGCCATGTCATCAAGTAATAAAGTGTAACAGGTAACAAGCAATGCAAATATAATCATGAGTTATAAAGCATATGTAACAGTGATATAAGTCAGGGTAGTGTGAAGTAAGTAACCTAAACTGGTCTATTGGGTTATCTATTCTAAAGTCTTTGAAATCAAATTGATGAATCATCGATGTAACTCAATAGTATCACGTGCATGCCCGGGACCACGGTCTACAGACTCTCGGGCTAAAACCGAGACGTGCCGCTAGGCAGTAAAAGGTAGCAGGTACAGACGAGTGATGTCAGCATCATCACTCCGGGGCTGGCCTAGCCCGTAAGACTGATCAGAACAGGTATCGAACTGTTGAGTTACAAGTCAGGTTTCACCATTGATTTCCCCATACCCCCAAGTTATATGTGTATGTCAAGTCAGGTATTCAGTAATCAAGAACTAATGCCAACACAGGATCAGGTAAGAGCAGGTTTGTCTGGATAGACAACAGGAACGGTTCGTGAGGACTACATGTCAGGTTTGTTGGCATTAGACATGAGATCAAGTAACGGGTCAAGCCATGGTACATCAGGTCGAGTCAAGTAGTGTACGGTACCATGTCGGGTCAGGTAATATGTGTAGCAAGTCATGTCAGGGTATACCAGATATCATGTAGGTGCTCATAAACAGCTAGCATAATCATGGTTATAAGTAATCAATCATTGTTATCAACAACATAATCTAAGCAATGAATTAAACAATAAAGCAGATTCAATTAATTAGCGGTACAGTTATCAGTTGTGGTTCAGATACGGTTTCAACATTATATGAATACAGGGTGACATTCATGGCCGTTAAATCATGTTAACCAATATTAAGGATTTCCAGGGATGCAATAATCTATAAATAGGTTCACTGGATGAAGTCACAGCTTAAAACTGGTTTAAATGCGCACAAGTGTCCGATGGATTAAAACTATAGAAAGATACCATAGGCTATGTCAAAATGTGATTACACATATGATTGTGGTTATGAGATTAACATTTAAATGTGATCAACATTTAAATGTGATCATGTATGCAATAATTACCTTTCGAGTTCTAGATCTAAAATAACATAAACCGATGCAAACGGAACATCGAAATGATATAAAACGATCCATGGGGTACTATATTTAAACTACGGGTATTAGAATATGTATAAAATGATTTAAATAGCATGTAGCAAGATCAACTTGCCTCGACGGGTCGGGAAACGGAAAACGGAACGTTACGCGTCGGCGGGGAAATCTCATGACGTGCGCACGGTTCACAGAACAAGCCCAAACGACGAACAGTGGAGTCACGCGGGTCAGGGGTCCCTGCTGGTTCGTCGGGAATCGTCGACGGCACCGTCGGATTCCGGCGAACAGTGACAACAGAAAAGAACAAATCTTTATCAAGAAAAGAGAGAAAGCAAGGAAAAGAACCTGGGAAAGTGAGGGTACCAAAGCATACAGGGTTGCAGAGGGGTGCTGCGGTGGCGGTGAGACCAGTCGTGGCGAGATCGGCGGGCTCCGGCGATGAACAGTAACAACCTATCAAGAACCCATAACAGTAACAATGCAGGAAGCAAGAAACGAAGAAAAAGAAGAGAAAGAGATGGAGAAAGCGCTTACTGGGTGTACAGGGGTGGTCTGGTGATGGTGGGTATGAAGCTAGGGTCGTCGGCGACGAGAAGGTGGGTCCGGGGTCGAGGTAGGTGTGTGCAGGGCCTGTGCAGGGGGAAGAGAAGAAGAAGAAGAAGACGAGGAGGAGGAGATTGAGAAGAAGAAGAAGAAGAGATAGAGATGGCGACGAGACAGAGGCGGCTAGGGCAACGGCGAGAGGAGACGAGGCGGCTAGGGTTTTTCTGCGATGGGTTTAAGAGAAGGAGGCACGGGGTTTTAAAAAGAGAAGAAGAAGGGAAACGTGAAGGGAGGTGACCGTAAGCGAGAGGCGGTGACGAGATCTGAGAAGCGAATAGTGTTCGCGAGAGGAGAGAGAGCGAGAGGAGAGAGAAAGAGAGAGACTGCGCTCGGGAAGAGAGAGAAGGAGAAGGAGAAAGAAAGAGAGAGGGGTCAGCTAGTGGGGCCCGGATGCGCACACGAGGAGTTTGATTGGCTGGAAAAGATTTGTTTGGGAAAGGAATTTTATTAAAGATTTCCATAAAAACTTCAAGAATTATACTCGGCTGAAGAAGGAAGAGAGATAAGAGTTGGTGGGGCCCGGGGGTAAAAGTGAAGGATTGTGATTGGCTGGCGGGGGTAAAATGGTTAGGGAAAAAAATCTGATAGGTTGGGAAAGATTTTAAAGGGATTTAAAAATAGAGAAAATATTTTCTGTTAGTTATGAATTTAAATTTCGTTGGTTTTAAAGAAATATTAGAAAAAAAATAGGATTTGGCGTAATTCCAAAATGTTTCAGAATTGCGCCCGGGTCGAGTCCAAAAATTTGAATTTGAAATACGAAAATTATTGGCGGGTTCCAAAAATTAAAATGAAGTATTTTACAATTAAAAAGCATACCCCCAAGAACGGACGCACGCACGTGCGCGTAGACGTCCAAACACATCCGTTCGCTGAACGGGATGAGAACACGATGCAAGGACGCTACCACAGGGTTAGGGGTGTCAAGCAGGCCAAGACAAGTATTTTTAATTTATTTTAGATGACTTAAATTGTTATATGTAGAATTAGAATTGTCAGGGTAAATTTATAACTAGCAGCAAACAAAATCAGGATAATGAACTGAATACCACACACCACACATACGGAAACAGAAACTTGTAGAACTGGACTCGGTTGTTACAACAATCCACGGGCAACCGAACACAAAACAAACACCCACGACACAAAGTGACCATATGGAGAAGGAGAAAGTTGTTACCGCGATGCAGTAGCGTAATTAACTGCAGGGGCTTCCGCCTGCAGGGAAGAGCGTCCCCACAATCAAAAACCCCTCAAACGAGGGGGAATCTGACGAAGTCTGCTATATCGGCCGCATCCGTTTAAACCTTCGATACATGGTACCATAAATCAACTTGGCATCTTCGGAGAGGTGGACGGATAGCACCAATTAGCATCTTCCCCCAGATTCAGGCAAGACGTACAGTCTTCCCGGCTTCCGGCGGAGAACAGATTCTGGCATGCCCGGTAGGACATTTTCCTCTTTCCACTCCACACTTCGTGTGTCGTGTTTGCGAACCAATCGCGGTTTGCTAATGGTTGCCCTTAGGTTTCGATGTACTAAGATTTGGCGTTTTGCTTGGTGCAAAAAGTGAAGGATCAATGGCGTTCACTTGCTCAAAGTGTCCCACATGCAACTGCAACCCATGTCCTGCCTCAACTGGGGGCATAGCCTACGGGCCCCAAGCTGCTTCCCTGTTCACGATGCCCGTGGAACAGGTCACTCAAGCCACCACAGGGTTATTTTTCGGGACCATGCTCCCGCCAACGAGCTTCACCGTTCCTGTGCCAACGCCGGAAGTTCCCAAGAAGTCGGTCTTTGATCGGCTTACAGCTACTACGGCCCGTCTCGACAGGTCGTCCAACACCGGCGCTTCGGTCTTCTCTAGATTGGGCCAAAGTTCAGGTGGGTCCATGATGAAGCCTGCACCTCCAGAGAAGGTTATTCCGAAGAGAGTAACCAACCCTGCACCTGAAGTCGTCAAGGTGGCTTCTCCTGCCAAGGGGTCGGTCTTTACAAGACTGACTGTCCCAACTGTTGGAGATAGTGCCCTCAAAGTCAATTATTAGGTCACAAGTACGTGATTGCAATGATTGATGGAGGACCTATCCCGGTAGGACAGTCTTACTCGAGATGATAGTATGCTATCTGGTTTACCTTTATCATCGTGTACTGTTTTAGGTGACCTGACAAGTCGCTATTACACGTTGATAGAGCCCCTAGGATTCTTGCTTGACCACCAGCAGTATGAGGGCGATCATATAAGTGGGAGCTGGGGTCTATAAGCATATCCTTAAATGGTCCCTAGTCGTGTGAGTTTCGAGACAGGGCATCGATACTCCATAGTAGACTAGTGTATACAGTCGAGACCCCGACGAGGGGCGGTGGCCTGTCTCACAAGCCATTGGTGTCAGTTGGATCACCTAAGATGTATACAGGTGCTCATTGGGTTATGAGTACACCGGACAGGACTCGCCGGGAACATGCTAGTTGGTCATATACCAGACGTCAGATGGCAGTTCCCTGGTGACATGTGTGCAGGTTAGTTCATCGACCTGGGGATCGTCATTTGTCTCGTGTGAGTTCCCACTGTACTTTGATTACTACCCTACCACGGCTCAAAGGAGTCGTGCAAACAGGTTTTAGTTGGGTACAGTCCCGAGCCACATGGAGGCAGTGAGCGTATCTTCAGGGGTTCGTCTCTCCCGGTATTGGGGGTGAGGTCGTGCTGTGTCTAGGAGAGCCATTACACGAAGTCCTTGGCCAAGGCAAGGAGATTTACTGGTAGGTATTCCAGTAGTATCTCAGGGTGTTCTGGGCTACACTCTGACACGACTTGTACCGCTTTTGGGGGTCTGACTTTTACCAACCCCCTAGGCCCGCCATGCGATGCTCATAGACGAACGGACCGGACTGCACGGATATTGTCACTGACAGGCTCAGTAGGGTTGTCAGGCTGAGTTCGCTCACAGACGTCCCTTTTTGTCAATACCTGGTAGCCCGTTACGTATTGGCTTATACCTCTGACGTGCTAGTGGTTAAATCCATAACCAAGGTGTTGACGAGTCTTTAGAGTCCCCCACATTCAGTTACTCAGCTTTCGGGCGAAAAGTTATAGAGGCCGTATGGAGATATGGCAAGGTCCGAGCAGATACGTGCGGTATTGCACGTATCAGGATCGGACAGTTTGTACTATAGGCCGTATGGTTATATGGCAGGGTTCGATCAGATACGTGCGGTATTGCACGGATCAGGATCGAACAGATATTACTAGCCGGTTTTGGTTTAAGCCGGATCCTAGTATAGTACAGTGTAGACTTTGTCTCATTGCATTTGTATTTCGGTCGGAATACAAATGCGGGTGTGTATACACAATATCGGGGTTTTCCTGTAATTTATTACGGGACAGTTTTATGGAGTTGCCAGTTTGCTTTCCGTTTCGGCCGATTTCCTTTGTTCTGTTCATTGGCCGAAGTTTGGTGGAGGAGGGCTTATTTGCATTGTTGCAAATAAGTGTTTGTGGAGGGGGGTCTTTGCATTTTGTTGCATCATGATGGTTTTCATGATGAGCACCATCCCTTGACTTTCCTTTTTCATGATAGCTTGACTTTGGATGTCATCATGGTTGTTGTTGATTGGTTGGTGGAGTATGGATTTGGTTGTGATGATTGTTTCTTTTCACCATTCTTTTCTCTCATGATTATGATAGTGGTTCAATCATCCATACACCACACACCCTCTCTCTCCATTCTCACTCCCTCATTGTTGTGGCCGGCCAAGTATTGCATGGGCTGTCCAAATTTTGGGAGTATGGATTTTTGTTCATTTCATGCTCCAAAATTCTCCTAGTTCCTCCACAAAACTTCTTGGTTCATCCCTCCACCAAAAGGCAATTCCTACAACCCCAAAATGAGACTTGCACACTACATTCTACAGCAAACCTTGGGCACGTCGACTAGCCAGCTTCGTGCCCGAGTTGCCTCGGCATTGAGGTGGGAGCCCGTAAAAGAAGTAGGCGATGTGGTGCACTTCCGGCGACGAGGAGGAGACGAGACATTCCGCAGGAGATTGGGACGACGACGAGAAGACCGGAGGACTTGGATCTGTCGGTATATCTCTATTCCCTTTCTTGTTAGTAGCTTAGACTTGTTAATGGTTACGATCCGGATGTTTAGTGCGCGGTGGTGCCGGTTTGCTAAGTCCGCAAAATTAAAGTTTTTCACCGCTTCCGCATTCCGGCGTCGGATTGACGGCCGGGGCGCCGCCGTGCACTTACAGTGGTATCAGAGCCTCGCCATTAACTTCGTCTAGGTTTGTTTAATGTATTTTGCATTTCCGATCGACCAAAATTCCAAAATCTACATTTTAGTTCACGTCAGTTTTCTGTTGAAAATTTTTGGTGTTAAAATTTTTTTCAGGTTGTATAAAATTGATGTGCAGGAAATTCTAAGACCACTGGGAAAATTCGACACAGTCAGTCGACCAATGTAGCGCGGATCCGCGGCCAAACCCCCCATTGGGCCGCGGTTCCGCCGCGCATTGGTGACGTCACTGTATCATTTTTTTCCAGTGGGCTTCTGGGCTAATTTTAGGGGTTTTGGAATATTAAAATTGGGCCCAGGTTTTCTGTGAGTGCTACAGTATTGATTGGGGGCCCACTTATTAAAGTTTGATCGATCGGATATTTTAAACACATTATTTCACAGTATTTACATTATATCTGCGACCGTGAATGTCACTCGATCGGTAAATCCGGTCTAACTGCTATAGCCCGGTTAGACGGATTTGCGAACGTGACTTTCACGTTGATGTTCTGTTTTTGCTGTGATGTTGCGGATCGATCGTGGGGGATAGCCTGGATGCAATGCTAGCACAGTTGTGGATGTATTATGTACATTTGATATTGCGGGGCGAGCGTCCGACATGTGGACTGCCGTCACTGCCTGATTGTATTATTGTTTTGGGGCACGACCAGGTTGCGGTCGATGTACCCGTTGTATGTATATTTTACTTTCTGTACTAGGATTACCCCAGGAGGAGTGCACGGATAGCCGGGTTCTAGAGGGCAACAAGCCCGCATCTCATGGCATTGAGACGGAGGGGGCTTTACTCTAGGATTGGCGGGCTATTCGCCGCACTCGTAGGGGGTACAGGTTGACCCAGGAGGGGTGCCCAAGTTGCCGGATTCCGTGAAGTGCTGGGTGGTCCATTCACGGTGCTGAAGGGGGCTGCCTCGCTTCAGGTTTTGGCGGGTGACTTGCCGCGCCCGTAGGGGTCTAGGATTTCATTGCACAGGCTATCCACACGACCAGGGGAACGTCGGGTTTCAGTAGTGGCTCTGTGAAACCCGGGGATCCCAGATATCTGTATTGTTTCTGTGATGCTGTACATTTTCTGTGATGTTGCATTTCTTTCACGTCTTGAGCGAAATATAATATATTGGTATATATATTAGTAGATGTTGTATATGTTTTGCATCCGCGCTAGTCCAGTCCCCGCTCTGTCGTTAGTTAGCTAACCTAACGGGTAATGACGGGACCCAGTGGCGAATGCGGATGGTATATACGTACATCAATATATTTTCGTTCTTTTTGGTGTGATCAATTGATGGGACTGCGTTGATTCGGATCAATGCAAGTTAAAAAACAAACCTAATCTGATGTTGTTGGAACACTTTTCTAAAAAGCTGTTATTGCAAGGACGTTCACTTTTGTTTTGCACCGTGGTATTCAGTTGGAATATCCTGCTCCTCAGTCGACGAGGCAAGGGCCGAGATCCCTTCACCGGGAGTGACCCCTTGGACAAAAAGTTTGCGTCAGGGCATTAACTTCACTATAGCCGATTACTTTTGCTTTGCACCGTGGTATTCAGTTTGAATATCCTGCACCCCATTCTACGGGGAAAGAGCCGAGATCCCTTCACCGGGAGTGACCTCTTTAGCAACGGTTTTCGTCACTATATTTTAAAAAGCTATTAGTTCCTTCAACAATATCAAGTTCTTTACGTTAAAGGTTTTCGCCAGAAACCATTCATAGCCCTCCGTCGTTTCAGACGGGTAGCACGTAGTATTCATGCTATGTTTGTTGGCCTTCGTCAAGGCATAGTGTATGGTAGCTGCTTGTTGCCTTTCTGCAGCATAGATAGATGCGTTGGTTTGGGACAGTCGTATAGCCTTGTTGGCCTTCGTCAAGGGCTTGTGCGGGTGGATTCAAATTAACCTGAAGAATGACGGGTAGAACTTGACATGTGACTTATGATTTGTTGGCCTTCGTCAAGGTCATAAGAGCATGGGGCAGAAATCACATCGGGAGTTTCAAAAGTACTGAAACTTGCCAGATATGCGCATACCTTCTGGAGTGTGACACCGTTAGCGGATTCCGTCACGTTGTCATGCGATGATAGTTGGATCCCGATTCCCACTGATGAGTTGGTATACTCCTCGGGTGATCCCGACTAATTCTTCTTTCAGGTTTGGAGGAGAATTTGACGGTACAGTGGGAGGTTTCCAGATTAGATAAATTGGTGACCATTCTGATCTAGGTTAGAGTGCACGCTGAGTGTTTCTTTTCTCTCTCTCTTTGGCAGCGACCATTGACCCGACCCTAAGACTATGACTCAGTGACCAAGTTGACCGAACCTTCTTAACACTGACTTTTGGATTGTCAGAGTTGCAGACCTCATTGCCACTCCTACTTTTACCCTTTTCTCCAGGACACCCCGTTTTACTACGAACGTCCACTTCCATTGGACAAAACCATCGTATGGTTAGATACGAACTCGAAGGAATTTATTCGAGGATGGTTTCAGGTTCTGGAGGAAACGGATAGGATTATTCAGTTGTCTTTTCCTTTTTCCTTCTCTCAAGTTGCGAGTACTCCTTGGTTTAGGAGATAGTACACCTATTACGCAAATTGGATAGTCTTCTTCCAAACCATAGGCAGGTGCCGACCGGTAGGGAATGAAGAAAACCAATTAGCATAACGATGGTGTGCAGAAGGTATTAAGTTAAGACAAAGCAAGGGATTAGCAAGAGGGTAAAGTAAATTGCAACAGATATTCACGACCAAACCAAGTATTCCTTCGCCAATCCTAAATCACCTTTGTATTTCTCCAGAGCACTCCGTATCACTACGAAGATCCACAGTTTATTGGATACTCCATCGTATGGTTATATACGAACTCGAAAGGAACTTGTTCCAGTTCGGGGATGGATTCTGGTTCAGAAGAAATATGAATAAGATTTATTCAGGTGTCTTTTATCTTCACCTTCTCTCGCATTGCGAGTGTTCCTAGGATTAGGACAGTACACCCATTATGCTTATTGGATAGTCTTCTTCCAAACCATAGGCTGGTGCCGAACGGTAGGGAAGGAAGAAAACCATTTAGCCTAAAGGGGTGTACAGAAGGTAATGACTAAAGACATATGAAGGGATTTGGAGAGGTGGCAAGGAATTACACGGTTACAGTTGTGAATCTGGATAATGGAAGAGGCATTACTAGGAATACCAGAATACCCCTACGAAACATTTCAATGTTTCAGTCTCACTGTGTACTGTTAAAGGAAAGCTGATTTCCCGACTAGATACTTACTCCAGGGTATGTATTTACCAGGTATGATTCTCACATCTGTATGGTTTTACAGATGATGAGTGGGAGTAAGTTGTTGGGAATTGGGTGACTATCCTCGTTATATCGGGATTCGTTGCAATCGGTGATATTTGAGGAAATCACCTGGGTTGTTTGCCGGTCGGCAAATATTTGGTTTTGAATATCCGCTGTTATGCACCAATTTCAAATCGATATATCTGTACGTCTATTTTCATAGAGTGAGATATACTTTTTGAAATTATGTCGATGACATTTACCTATACCAGTGGATGGTTAGGTAAGGAGCATTAAACAACGGTGTAATTCTTCTTAACCATAAGTACAGTTTTCAACCTACGGCACACAGTGAATGAGTTATCAAACTCAAGGGACTTATACAGAGTATTGTATGTTGTCCAGGGTCCATCAGGACAGAGGGGTTGGTCCTCGTACTATATTCGGTTTACTTATGACTTCTCTAGTTTTTAGACAGCTGTTTCGCGGAAACACAGGGTCTGAATTTTGAGAAGTTATAGGTATTTGAATAGAGTAGAGAACCGGATGTAGCAAGTATCGGGATTCTTCAAAGTGATCGAAGATGTAGATACTTGAGTATGGTATTCAGATGATAGTAATGATTAAGAGATCATGCTTCTCTTTCAGGTTACTCATTATTGGATGCATTCCTAAGTTGGGTAACGCTGATCAGCCTTCTTCCATTTAGTTGACATGCACTGGAGACAGTTGCGTGATTTGGATCTGGTTCAATTAAATCAGTGCCTCTGATCCTATATGGGATATAGAACAGTTCGTATCTTAACGATGTTAAGGTACGGGGAGTTGTCCGGCTTATGATTAAAACCAGACACTGGACAACTCAAGGCACGTTTCTGTAATGGCTGTTTGTGGGTTGACCCAGGCTATGACGAGGGTTGACTTTCTACCATCTGGATGAACAATAGCAATATTGTTCTAGACTCGCCACAGTTTTATTAAAAATGGATTTTTTCGGAAAACAGTAGTGGGAGCATGGTAGAACTGGAAGTGATTCCAGAACCACAAACGATTACTAAAGATTTGATAAGGAACCTAAAGATTCAATCTGGATTGACATTCCATTGGCCACTCCGCAGATAAGGTGGGTAACCTCAGGCATCCGAGAGGTACTCCGGTAGCCTCAAGGACGGTGACAGGGAGGTTCTTGTTTACCCACACTTGCCATTGCTGCTGTTCCAGGCTGCGAGACCCGGCAGGAGGATGAGTATAGCGTCGTTCTGAACTGGCTTCAGAAGTGTACGTCTGTATGACTCTGCCAGAGGGTTGTCGTAGTCAGTGGGAGCAGCGGAAGCATTGGTGGACAGGTAGCTTATGTCTATTTATAGACTAAAGCACCAGTAGCGGAGATAGATCATCTATTTCTGACGTGACAGTCATGGGTTTGACTTCATCAGAATAGGGGATGGATCTGTTGAGAAGGTAGTAGGGTGTGATATCCTGGTATTTGGATGACATACACAAAGTAGGAAAAGAAACTCCTATACTACAGTCGGTTATACTTTGGTCGTCACACAGTGGTTTCTCCACAAAGGAAATGGATTTTATATCAGACATACTGGTTACTAGATCTATGGTTTTAGATCTAGATTTGGGTGGTTTCCCAATCAGGGTACTTGACAGCATTCTAAGAGTATTTAGAATGGACGACTCCTGGCACGGTAGTGTACCTGCAGGTAATGGAGTCACCCTCTCTAAAGGTGTCTTACAGACTAAAGGGGAGAGGGACGTGCATGATTGGCAGATCACTTGCTCAGGCAATTGAGTCAATCATGAGATGTCAAGTACCACACCAGATATTGTTCTTGCACTAGATGCAATAAGTTGACATTGATCCAATCCTGGAGAAGCAGTCGGAAGCAGTTTTAGAACATAAGTGGATGTTCTAGGGATATGATAACGACAGCATCATGCAGGAGACAGTTATCATTCCAGGCTTCCAAGGTGACATGGACGACAAGGAGGTTGTCAGAGTTATAGTTTTTCCTTCTGATGAGGGGCAGTATTTTGGACAGGTGGTCCAAGGCAATACTGAGGGTGGCATGGCGCAGGGTACTGATTAAGTTCAGTTGACGATACAGTCTACGAAGTTTGGATTTGGAGTTCATTCATGAGCTATGTCCCATCAGACATCCAGACACATTCTAAGACAGGTATTGCTCATTTCGGGAGATGGGATTCTCCGCGAACTTGAGATATAGAGAGACATAGAAAAAAACAACAAAGCGGATCCACTCACTGAGGCTGTTCCTCGAACGCAATAGTTTCGCAAACGAGCTTTGTGAGACTGACTAGTAGAGGAGTTGGGTGTTCGGTATCACACGGGCTTTGAGTATGCGACATCGCAATAATTAGCCTTGAGTGCAAGTGGGAGATTGTTGGAGATAGTGCCCTCAGAGTCAATTATTAGGTCACAAGTACGTGATTGCAATGATTGATGGATGACCTATCCCGGTAGGACAGTCTTACTCGAGATGATAGTATGCTATCTGGTTTACCTTTATCATCGTGTACTGTTTTAGGTGACCTGACAAGTCGCTATTACACGTTGATAGAGCCCCTAGGATTCTTGCTTGACCACCAGCAGTATGAGGGCGATCATATAAGTGGGAGCTGGGGTCTATAAGCATATCCTTAAATGGTCCCTAGTCGTGTGAGTTTCGAGACAGGGCATCGATACTCCATAGTAGACTAGTGTATACAGTCGAGACCCCGACGAGGGGCGGTGGCCGGTCTCACAAGCCATTGGTGTCAGTTGGATCACCTAAGATGTATACAGGTGCTCATTGGGTTATGAGTACACCGGACAGGACTCGCTGGGAACATGCTAGTTGGTCATATACCAGACGTCAGATGGCAGTTCCCTGGTGACATGTGTGCAGGTTAGTTCATCGACCTGGGGATCGTCATTTGTCTCGTGTGAGTTCCCACTGTACTTTGATTACTACCCTACCACGGCTCAAAGGAGTCGTGCAAACAGGTTTTAGTTGGGTACAGTCCCGAGCCACATGGAGGCAGTGAGCGTATCTTCAGGGGTTCGTCTCTCCCGGTATTGGGGGTGAGGTCGTGCTGTGTCTAGGAGAGCCATTACACGAAGTCCTTGGCCAAGGCAAGGAGATTTACTGGTAGGTATTCCAGTAGTATCTCAGGGTGTTCTGGGCTACACTCCGACACGACTTGTACCGCTTTTGGGGGTCTGACTTTTACCAACCCCCTAGGCCCGCCATGCGATGCTCATAGACGAACGGACCGGACTGCACGGATATTGTCACTGACAGGCTCAGTAGGGTTGTCAGGCTGAGTTCGCTCACAGACGTCCCTTTTTGTCAATACCTGGTAGCCCGTTACGTATTGGCTTATACCTCTGACGTGCTAGTGGTTAAATCCATAACCAAGGTGTTGACGAGTCTTTAGAGTCCCCCACATTCAGTTACTCAGCTTTCGGGCGAAAAGTTGTAGAGGCCGTATGGAGATATGGCAAGGTCCGATCAGATACGTGCGGTATTGCACGTATCAGGATCGGACAGTTTGTACTATAGGCCGTATGGTTATATGGCAGGGTTCGATCAGATACGTGCGGTATTGCACGGATCAGGATCGAACAGATATTACTAGCCGGTTTTGGTTTAAGCCGGATCCTAGTATAGTACAGTGTAGACTTTGTCTCATTGCATTTGTATTTCGGTCGGAATACAAATGCGGGTGTGTATACACAATATCGGGGTTTTCCTGTAATTTATTACGGGACAGTTTTATGGAGTTGCCAGTTTGCTTTCCGTTTCGGCCGATTTCTTTTGTTCTGTTCATTGGCCGAAGTTTGGTGGAGGAGGGCTTATTTGCATTGTTGCAAATAAGTGTTTGTGGAGGGGGGTCTTTGCATTTTGTTGCATCATGATGGTTTTCATGATGAGCACCATCCCTTGACTTTCCTTTTTCATGATAGCTTGACTTTGGATGTCATCATGGTTGTTGTTGATTGGTTGGTGGAGTATGGATTTGGTTGTGATGATTGTTTCATTTCACCATTCTTTTCTCTCATGATTATGATAGTGGTTCAATCATCCATACACCACACACCCTCTCTCTCCATTCTCACTCCCTCATTGTTGTGGCCGGCCAAGTATTGCATGGGCTGTCCAAATTTTGGGAGTATGGATTTTTGTTCATTTCATGCTCCAAAATTCTCCTAGTTCCTCCACAAAACTTCTTGGTTCATCCCTCCACCAAAAGGCAATTCCTACAACCCCAAAATGAGACTTGCACACTACATTCTACAGCAAACCTTGGGCACGTCGACTAGCCAGCTTCGTGCCCGAGTTGCCTCGGCATTGAGGTGGGAGCCCGTAAAAGAAGTAGGCGATGTGGTGCACTTCCGGCGACGAGGAGGAGACGGGACATTCCGCAGGAGATTGGGACGACAACGAGAAGACCGGAGGACTCGGATCTGTCGGTATATCTCTATTCCCTTTCTTGTTAGTAGCTTAGACTTGTTAATGGTTATGATCCGGATGTTTAGTGCGCGGTGGTGCCGATTTGCTAAGTCCGCAAAATTAAAGTTTTTCACCGCTTCCGCATTCCGGCGTCGGATTGACGGCCGGGGCGCCGCCGTGCACTTACACCAACTCCCGCTCCCGCTCCTGCTACTCAAAGGACATCAGTCTTTAATAGGCTGACGCCAGCAGCAACCCTTCACCTGGAAAGGGGGGAAGACAAAGACATTGCTGAACCAACCCCAATAGCTCGACACGCTCGACGTCGCCACTGGCGCCGAGTAAGGAGGGCCGGGGACAACTCCCCTTCCGGGCTAACTCCACCAGCCCCAACGGCGGAAATTAATGCGGCTGTCCAAATTGGGAACAGTTTCGAGCTGCTGAATAGGGTGTGCAGGAATTCTCCTACTGCCGTACTGAGAAGATCTCCTCCTCCGGTAGAGAATGTCATAGAAGGAAAGCCAGAACAATCCCCTCAGCGGCTGTCCTCTAGAATCTACAAAGTTTGGCGGCAGGCTCGGAACTCAGTAGTTGATCAAGATTACCCTCACCGACAGAAAAAGGGCGAAGGTTCAACAAGAAGAAAATCGTCCTGTCAAAACACAACAGACAACAACCACCTGGGTGCCCACTGCGACGACCCCCTCAACTTCGACCCCTCATAAGAAGAGAAGGCCGGAGAAGATCCCCATGCCTGCGACAAATGTCAAAGGCACTGAGCCCAAACGCCCTAAGTCTGGGGGCATAATGGTCCATACTATTTACATGGCATCCGGGAAAGAGGATAGCCGCGCTTCTATGGGCCACCGACTACTCACCCGATCCATCACAAGAGCTCAGGAACAGCAACAGCAGAAGCTCCAGGAGATGCTGACTGCAATGGCCGCACTCACCGGGCCAAAAGAAAGCCCGGAGGCGTCATCGGAACAACGTCACGAGCACGAGACTGATGCTGAATTCCTTCGGAGAATGCTCGAAAAGAAGGACAAAGAAGCTGCGGAGCAAGCAGCTAACATAAGGCGAATGGAACTTCTCTTCTAAGACATCGTCGGGATGATGATACAGCCAGATCCTCCAGCCGAAGACTCTCCGATCATTATTGAAGATGACAGAGGAGAAACATCGAATCCCCTGCCGGCTCTTTCAACAGCCAAGGAGGAAACCATTTCTAAGGCCGCCCTGGATGATTATATTGCTCAACAAATACGAGTTCACCAGGAAAATGAAGCGGCCGGCCAAGTCGTCAAAACTGGGCGACCGTATCCAGGCTGGTATGATCAGATAAAGTATCCGCCAGGCTACACGATCCCGAAATTTCATGTGTACAAGGGGACAGGCAATCCCCATCAACATGTCGCTCAGTTCAGGGCTCTGTGTGGCAATACTGGTGGCGATGACAAGCTTTTGCTCCGTCAATTCGTCGGTAGCTTATCGGAGACGGCGTTTCAGTGGTACTCCGAACTTCCAAACGACTCCATCAAAACTTTCGCAGAAATGGAGTTATTGTTCACCCAGCGATTTGCAAGTGCCAGTGAACGCACCCCAATAACGGCAATGATCAATGCCTGGGTGAAGCCGGGCGAGATGTGGGTTCAGTACGCAATCCGATGGCGGAACCTGTGGTCGAAGTGCGAACAGTGCATCGAGGAAGCACCAGCAGTAGGCATGTTCGTAGGCACCCTAGACCCTCATGCAACTATTTCACAGTTCATGATGTTCTTCAAACCGACCACGTTCTAGGATTTAATCGATAAGCTAGCCCAGATGGATCAGATGGGTCATAGACCATCTCCCCCGAAGCCGGAACCGCGGAACAAAAAGGGTAAAGGGAAGGCGATCTTCGTTGCGAACACCCAACAGCAGCCCAGTGCCCCAAAGCTAACGGATCAGTTGGAAGAGAGACGGCGCTATTACAATGAGAAAATGAAACGCCCTTACTCATTCCCGCGGGATAAAACGAAGAGGCTGTTCGAGCTGGCAATGCGCAACAGGCTCATCAATTTGGCGAATCCAAGACGACCATGGAAACCCAGCGAAGTGAATAATCCCAATTATTGCCCTTACCACCAAACGGTAAGCCATCCAATCGAAGATTGCTTCTTCTTTAAGGGATGGATCGAGGATCAGTACCTACAGGGCAAGTTCGCGCTGTCCGAAAAGTAGAACGTGAGCCCACCACAACCACACACTCTTAAGAAGACGGGCACACCGGGGGCAACGCGCTCTTTTGTTGAAGAAGCCCCATGGGAGGTCGTTCTTTCGGCCAAAACCAAAAGGATGCTGAATGATCTTCATACATGCCCGACGATCAGGTGGAAGAATCCGTTGGAGCTTGAGATCATCGAAGGGATGCCGAAGCCGCGCCTAAATCCAAAGATTGGTGGTGATAGCCAAAGTGCTCACACCCAGCCGTCGAAATCTTCGAAAAAGAAGAAGAAGTCCAAGAAGCCCGTGAAGCCCGGCGACAAGCGCACGGACCTACAGAGATAGATTGACGCGCTGGAAGAGTATAACCAGAAGGCGCGGACCCCAATCATGCTTCAAGAGTTCCTCGGCCACGTCCTTGAAGACGAAGATGATGGAGAAGACTCGTCGGATGGATCTGAGGATTACGTAGTAAGCTGCCATGTGATATCTCATTCATCGCTTGACAATGAAGAAGCTCCCTGCACAGAGAGACTGGAGGTAGGTACCAAGCCAGAACTTCTATGGCCATCAGACGGAATGATCGACGCCTTCCTGAATGAGATTCATCTGAAAAGTAAAGTCGATCGGGAGCGTGAGATGGCCATATTTGAAAGTGCCAAACGCCGGCGACTAGACGAAAGAGTCGAGACACTCTCGCCGAATTAGGGAACATCCGTCGTGAATAAAAACAAGTTCAAGACGAGGAAGAGGTTTGCTAAAGCCATATCAATGGGAATGAAGCTACCACCCTTCGAAGAAAACACTCCCGGTGAAGCAGAGATGCATCCTAGCTACTGCCTATATCACCAAAAGATGGCACACCCCATCGAAGAGTGCAATGCTTTTAAAAGATGGTGGCAGGAGTATGTTGCTCACCGGCAACATTTTAAGCGGATTAAATGCAAGACTCGTCGGGAGCAAGGGAATACGACCAGGGAGCATAAAAGAACCACCGGCAGCTGTCGCATGGTCAACGCCGTGGAATCGCAGGTCTTCACCTTCGGAAGTGACTCCGACGAAGAGATGAATCTTTGCCCTCTTTTCAAAGAATCTACCTCGGGGAAAGAGGAAGAACCAAATGTAAGTCTACGCTAGCGCCCCGGCAGTCTACAGACGCCAAATGCGGAACAAAAAACTTTTAACTGGCGCTATCGTATACTTTAACCCGGATCTGCCATTATTGCTAAACTAACAAATTGTAAAGAGTGTAGAAAGGTTATACCGAACGATCCGAGTCCTTCGTTCTTCAACCATCATCCCACGCTCCGTTGCGGCTGCTCCGATCTCGTCGATCTCCGATATCTTCGTCGAGGTGGCACCACATGATCGATTCTTTAAACGGGCTCCCGCCTCTGACTCGAGGCAACTCGATCGTCAAGTTTGCTAAAAGAGACGACCAAGAATGATGTAGAGAATGAGTAGATGACTTTGTCTCACTTCGTCCAAGTCCGTGGACGATCGGTAAATGAAGTTGCCGAGGGAATTGGGTGATGGAATGAAATGAGGCAATGAAATTTCCATGCACCCAAATACTATCATATCTTTTTACAACCATGAAAAACTATCAAGTAAGCAAGTGAGGGAGGAGAGAGAGGGCCGGCCATATTTAAGCAAGGAGGGAGGTGATGGTAGGAGGAGGGAGGTGACCATAGCATGTAATCTTATCATCACAAAATATCTTAAGGAAAACAAAAAGCTTTAATAACAAAGCATGAGTCATTATGCATTAATTGAACCATTAAAGCAACCAATGAAAACCCAACACCAAATAATCCTAGTCACCTCATCTAGAAACTTCTAGAAGAATCCACACTCATCTCAAGAAAAGATAAATCCGTCTTTTACCGAATGTTAAAAGGCGGCTGATAGAAAACTGGAAACTGGCAACTTCCAAAAGTGATCCTGAAACGACTTTTAGGATAACCCCGAAACTATATAAATATACCCGAATTTATATTACGACCGAATACAAATGCAACTGAGACAAAGATATTATACCTACTCAATATAATACTCGGATCCGGCTTAAACCAAAGCCGACCAGTATCATCTGCCCGAAAAATAACACGTGCGTAAACGCACGTGCATTTTCCGAACCCTGCCATAAAACCATACGGCCTCTACAACGTTTCGCCCGAACTTGGGAAACTGTCTGTGGGGGACTCTAATGACTCGTCAGTACCCTGGCAGTGGGTTTAACCACAAACCGTCAGCGGCACTAGCTATGCGTAACGGCTGCCCATGGACTGACCTCAAGGGAAGCTGATGAGCGAACTCAAGGGAGGCCGATGAGTGAACTCATCCAGAAACCCTACTGAGCCTAACAGTGACAATGTATATACAGTCCGGTCCGTTCGTCAATAAGTATCGCATATCTGTCTAGGGGGCTAGTAACGTCAGACCCCCAATAGCAGTATAAGTCGTGTCGGAGTGAAGCCCAATCACACCCTGAGATACTACTGGAGTACCTACCAGTAAATCTCCTACCATGGCCATGGATTTGTGTAATGGCTCTCCTAGACACTGCACGACCTCGCCCCCAATACCGGGAGAGACGAATCCCCTGCCGATCCGCTCACGTGCCTCCATGTGGCTCGGGACTGTACCCAAAAGCTACCTGTTTGCACGACTCCTTTGAGCCGTGGTAGGGTAGAAATCAAAGCACAGTGGGAACTCACACGAGACAAATGACGACCTCAGGTCGATGAACTAACCTGTACACATGTCACCAGGGAACTGCTATCTGACGGTAGATATAATACTAACTAGCAGATTCCCGGCGAGTCCTGTCCGGTGTACTCATAACCTAATGAGCACCTGTATACATCTTAGGTGATCCAACTGACACCAGTGGCTTGTGAGACCGGCCACCGCCCCTCGTCGGGGTCTCGACTGTACACACTAGTCTACTCCGGAGTATCGATGCCCTGTCTCGAAACTCCCACGACTAGGGACCACAATTAAGGATATGCGTATAAACTACCCAACTCTCACGTATATGATCGCCATCATACTGTTGGTAGTAAAGCAAGATCCTAAGGGCTCTATCAAAGTGTAACATGCAATCAGTCACCTGAACATGTACACGACTGATAAAGGCAAACCAGATAGCATACTATCATTTCGAGTAAGACTGTCATACTGGTATAGGTCCTCCGCAATCATTGCAATCACGTACCTGTGATCCAATAATTGACTATGAGGGCACTATCTCCAACAATCTCCCACTTGCACTCAAGGCTAATTATTGCGATGTTGCGTACTCACAGCCCGTGTGAAACCAACACCCAACTTCTCTACTAAGCAGTATCACAAAGCCCGTTTGTAAAACTATTGTGTTCGAGAAATAGCCTTAGTGAGTGGATCCGCCTAGAAGTTTCTTTCTATATCTCTCTAAATCTCAAGTTCGCGGAGAAAGCCATCTCCCGAAACTAGTAATACCTGTCTTAGAATATGTCTGGATATCTGATGGGACCTTGTTCATAAATGAACTCCAAATCCAAACTTCTTAGACTGTATCGATCACTGAACCTAATCAGTATCGGGCACCAAGCCACCCACAGTATCCTCTTGGACCACCTGTCCATAATACTGTCCCTCTTCGTCAGAGGGAAAAACTATAACTATGACAATCACTCTGTCAACCATGTCACCTTTGAAGCTTGGAATGATAACCGTCTCCCGAAGGAGGCTGCCGTCATCAAATCCGTAGAACATGTACTTATGTTCTAAAACTGCTTCCTTATGTTTCTCCAGGATTGGATTAATACAAACTTATTGCATCTAGTGCAAAACCAACATTTGGTGTGGTACTTGACATCTCATGATTGACTCAATTGCCTAAGCAAGTGATCTGCCAATCATGCACATCCCTCTCCCCTTTAGTCTGTAAGACACCTTTAGAGAGGGTGACTCCATCACCTGCAGGTACACCACCATGCTAGGAGTCAACTATTCCAAAAACCATTAGAATATCTGTCAAAGTACCCACATTGGGAAACTACCCAAATCCAGATCTAAAACCATAGATCTAGAAACCAGAATGTCAAATATTATATCCATATCCTGTCTGGAGAAACAACTGTGTGACGACCACAGTTCAACCGATCGTAGTATAAGAATTTTACTTCCTACTCTGTGTATGTCATCCAGATACCATGACATCACACCCTACTACCTTCTTAACAGATCCATCCCCTATTCTGATTGAAGTCAAACCCATGACTGTCACATCAAAAAATAGATGATCTATCTCCGCTATAACTGCTCAAGTCTATAAATAGATATAAGCATCTTGCCCACTATGCTTCCGTTGCTCCCACTGACTACGACAACCCTCCTACCGGGTCTCATAACCTGGAACAACAGTAGTGTCAAGTCTGGGTAGATAAGAACCTCCCTGTCACCGTCCTTGAAGCTACTGAAGTACCTCTCGGGTGTCTGAGGTTACCCACCATATCTGCGGAGTGGCTATTGGAATGTCAAACCTGATTGAATATATAGGTCCTATTAAATTTTCCATAATCGTTTGCGGTTCTGGAATCACTTCCAGTTCTACCATACTCCCACTACTGTTTTCTGAAAAAGATCCATTTTTACTAAAACTGTGGCGAGTCAAGAACAATATCACTATTGATCTTTCAAATGGTAGAATATCAACCCTTGTCATAACCAGGGTCAACCCACAAACAGCCATTACAGAAACGTGTCCTGAGTTATCCAGAGTCTGGTTTTAAGCATAAGCTGGACAACTCCCCGTACCCTAATATCTTTTAAGGTACGAACTATTCTATATCCAATATAGAAACTTTGGCACTAATTTAATTAGAACCATATTCGAATCATGCAGCTGTCTCCAGTGCATATCTACTTAATGGAAAGAGGCTAATCAGCATTACTCAACTTAGGAATCCATCCAATTATGAGTAACCTGAAAGAGAAACACGTTTCTCAAAACCATTACTATCATCTGAATACCAATCACAAGAATCTACATCTTCGATCTCTTTGAAGAATCCCGATACATGTGACACCTGGTTTTCTACTTTATTCTTATACCCACAACTTCTCAAAACTTAGACCTTGTATTTCTACGAAACACTCGTCTAAATACTAGAGAAGTTATAAGTAAACAGAACATAGTACGAGGACCTACCCCTTTGTCCTGATGGACACTGGACAACATACAATACTCTGTATAAGTCCGCTGAGTTGAACAACTCATAACCTGTGCGTTGTAGGTGGAAAACTGTACCCTGGCGATTTCCTCAAATATCACCAATTACAACGAATTCCGATATAATGAGGATGATCACCTAATTCCCAATATCTTACTCCCACTCATCATCTGTAAAACCATACAGATATGAGAATGAAACCTGGTAAATACATACCCTTGGAGTAAGTGTCTAATCGGGAAAACAGTTTTTCCTTTAACAATGCACTGAAACATGAAAATGTTTCGTAGGGGTATCCTGGTATTCATAGCAATGCCTCTTCCATAATCCAATTCATGACTTCAACCGTATATTTTATTGCCGTCTTTCCAAATCCCTTTATTTGTCTTTAGTCGTTACCTTCTGTACACCATCGTTAGGCTAAATGGTTTTCTTCCTTCCCTACCGTTCGGCACTAGCCTATGGTTTGGAAGAAGACTATCCAGTAAGCATAATAGGTGTACCCTCCTAAACCAAGAAGTACTCGCATCTCGAGAGAAGGTGATGATAAAAGACAACTGAATAATACCTTATTCTTTTAAAGGTGAAATAGGAGCGGCGATGAAGTACGCGGTTTTGGTCGTGAATGATATCAGTCGCAATTTACTTTGCCCTCTTTCTAATCCCTTTATTTTGTCTTTACATATTACCTTCTGCACACCCTACTTAGGCTAATTGGTTTTCTTCATTCCCTACCTTTCGGCACCAGCCTATGGTTTGGAATAAGACTATCCAATAAGCGTAATAGGTGTACTCTCCTAAACCAAGGAGCTCTCGCAACCTGAGAGAAGGTGATAATAAAAGACAACTGAATAAACCAATTCTATTTCTCCTGAACCTGGATCCATCCTCGAAGAAGACCCTTCGAGTTCGTATATAACCATACGATGGCTCTATCCAATGGAAGTGGATATCCGTAGTAATACGGGTGTTCTGAGAAATTCAAAGGGTAAAAGAAGGAGTGGCAATGACTTATGCAACTCAGACAATCCAAAAGCCAGTATTTTAAGAAGGTTTGGTCAACTTGGTCACTGAGTCATAGTCTAGGGTCGGTCAAAGGTCGCTGCCAAAGAGAGAGAGAGAAAAGAAACACTCTGCGTGCACTCTAACCTAGATCAGAATGGTCATCATTTTATCTAATCCGGAAACCTCCCACTGTCCTGTCAAATTCTCCTCCAAACCTAAAGAAGAATCAATCGGGATCACCCGAAGAGTAAACCAACTCATCAGTGGGAATCGGGATCCAACTCTCATCGTATGATAACGTGATGGAATGCATCCACGTTACTCATACTCCAGAAGGTATGCGCATACTTGGCAAGTTTCAGTTTCTTTAGAAACTCCCGATATAGTTTTTGCCCCATGCTCTTATAACCTTGGCGTTAGGTCAAAATGTCATAAGTCACATGCCAAGTTCTACCCATCACTATCTTGTTAATTTGAACCCACCCGCACATGCCCTTGGCGTTAGGTCAAAATGGCAGAACGGCTGTCCCAAACCAACTCATCTACCTATGCAACAATTGAATACCCAGCAGCTACCAAACACTATGCCTTGGCGTTAGGTCAAAATACATAGCTTGAATACTACTGAATACCCAAAAGAAGTGACGGAGGGCTACGGCTGGTTTTTGGCGAAAAACCTTTAGCGTAGTGAACTTGATATCGCTGAAGGAACCTGATAGCTTTTTTAAAATATAGTGGCGAAAACCTTTTGCTAAAGAGGTCACTCCCGGTAAAGGGATCTCGGCTCTTTCCTCGTGGAATGAGGTGCAGGATATTCCACTGAATACCGCTATGCAAAGCAACATGTAATCGACTATAGTGAAGTTATTACGCTGACGTAAACTTCTGCCCAAGGGGTCAGTCCCGGTGAAGGGATATCAGCCCTTGCCCCGTCGAATGAGGTGCAGGATATTCCACTGAATACCGCTATGCATAACAAAAGGAAACGTCTTTGTAATAACACTTTTTAAATTTGTTCCAACAACTGTAAACAGGTTTGTTTTAACTTTTCATTGATCAGAATCAACGCAGTCCCATCATTAATCACACCAGAAAAGAACGAAAATAAAATGTACGTATATGCCATCCGCATTCGTCACTGGGTCCCGTCATCACTCGTTAGGTTACTTAACTAACAACAGAGCGGGGACTGGACTAGCGCGGGTGTAAAACATATACAACATCTAATAGTATATAAACCAATATACAATAATCGCTCCAGGCGTGATAGTATGCAACATTACAGAAAAGTAATAAGCATCACAGAACAATACAGATAATCTGGGATCCCCGAGTTTCACAGAGCCGCTGCTGAAACTCGACGTTCCCCTGTCGTGTGGATAGCCTGCGCAATGAAACCTAGACCCCTACGGGTGCGGCAAGTTACCCGCCAAAACCTGAAGCGAGGTAGTCCCCACAGCATAGTGAATGGAACACCCGGCACTTCACGGAATCCGGTAAATTGAGCACCCCTCCTTGGGTCAACCTGTACCCCCTGCGAGTGCGGCGAATAGTCTGCCAATTCTAGAGTGGGACCCCTCTGCCTCTCAAAGCCATGAGATGCGGACCCGTTGCCCTCCCGAACCCGGCTATCCGTGCACTCCGTCTCGGGGCAAAACCTAGTACAGTAATGAAAAATAGTACAATAAGTACATCGACCGCAACCTGGTCGTGCCCCAAAAGAATATTATACAACAGGCAGTGACGGCAGTCCACAAGTTGGACGCTCGCCCCACAATATCAAATGTACAAATAAACACAAACTGTACTACCATTGCACACTGCTATCCACCACGACAAATCCGCAACATCACAGCACAACACAGAACATCAACGCGAATGTCACGTTCGCAAACCCGTCTAAAGGAACTATAGCAATCAGACGCGGTTTACCGATCAAATGACATTCCCGGTCGGAGATATAATGTAAGCACTGTAAACTAACATGTTTAAATTTCGATCGACCAAATATCTCAAAGTGGGCCCCACGACTTACTGGTGAACAGTAACAAAACCTGGGCCCAAACGATATATACCAAAAATCCCAATTTCCAATAGAGAATACACTGTACAAATTTGGCAGTGTGAGGTCACTTTTCTGCGGCGGATCCGCGGCCAAACCCATGCTTGGGCCGCGGATCCGCGGCTGAACAGTCGAGTCACATTGTCGAATTTCTGCAGTTTTCCTAAAAAAGCCTGCTTGATTTTCTGGTATGGTCCAAATGTCATTTTGACCAGTTTAAAAATTTACAGAAACTGTCAAGTGGAATTTTGCAATTTTTGTTTTTCGGTTCGATCGAAGTTTTAAACGCGTTAGCACAAGTTAGTATAGCAAAATGGTAAGGCTCTGATACCACTGTAAGTCTACGCTAGCGCCCCGGCAGTCTACAGACGCCAAATGCGGAACAAAAAACTTTTAACTGGCGCTATCGTATACTTTAACCCGGATCTGCCATTATTGCTAAACTAACAAATTGTAAAGAGTGTAGAAAGGTTATACCGAACGATCCGAGTCCTTCGTTCTTCAACCATCATCCCACGCTCCGTTGCGGCTGCTCCGATCTCGTCGATCTCCGATATCTTCGTCGAGGTGGCACCACATGATCGATTCTTTAAACGGGCTCCCGCCTCTGACTCGAGGCAACTCGATCGTCAAGTTTGCTAAAAGAGACGACCAAGAATGATGTAGAGAATGAGTAGATGACTTTGTCTCACTTCGTCCAAGTCCGTGGACGATCGGTAAATGAAGTTGCCGAGGGAATTGGGTGATGGAATGAAATGAGGCAATGAAATTTCCATGCACCCAAATACTATCATATCTTTTTACAACCATGAAAAACTATCAAGTAAGCAAGTGAGGGAGGAGAGAGAGGGCCGGCCATATTTAAGCAAGGAGGGAGGTGATGGTAGGAGGAGGGAGGTGACCATAGCATGTAACCTTATCATCACAAAATATCTTAAGGAAAACAAAAAGCTTTAATAACAAAGCATGAGTCATTATGCATTAATTGAACCATTAAAGCAACCAATGAAAACCCAACACCAAATAATCCTAGTCACCTCATCTAGAAACTTCTAGAAGAATCCACACTCATCTCAAGAAAAGATAAATCCGTCTTTAACCGAATGTTAAAAGACGGCTGATAGAAAACTGGAAACTGGCAACTTCCAAAAGTGATCCTGAAACGACTTTCAGGATAACCCCGAAACAGTATAAATATACCCACATTTGTATTACGACCGAATACAAATGCAACTGAGATAAAGATATTATACCTACTCAATATAATACTCGGATCTGGCTTAAACCAAAGCCGACCAGTATCATCTGCCCGAAAAATAACACGTGCGTAAACGCACGTGCATTTTCCGAACCCTGCCATAAAACCATACGGCCTCTACAACGTTTCGCCCGAACTTGGGAAACTGTCTGTGGGGGACTCTAATGACTCGTCAGTACCCTGGCAGTGGGTTTAACCACAAACCGTCAGCGGCACTAGATATGCGTAACGGCTGCCCATGGACTGACCTCAAGGGAAGCTGATGAGCGAAACTCAAGGGAGGCCGATGAGTGAACTCATTCAGAAACCCTACTGAGCCTAACAGTGACAATGTATATACAGTCCGGTCCGTTCGTCAATGAGTATCGCATATCTGCCTAGGGGGCTAGTAACGTCAGACCCCCAATAGCAGTATAAGTCGTGTCGGAGTGAAGCCCAATCACACCCTGAGATACTACTGGAGTACCTACCAGTAAATCTCCTACCATGGCCATGGATTTGTGTAATGGCTCTCCTAGACACTGCACGACCTCGCCCCCAATACCGGGAGAGACGAATCCCCTGCCGATCCGCTCACGTGCCTCTATATGGCTCGGGACTGTACCCAAAAGCTACCTGTTTGCACGACTCCTTTGAGCCGTGGTAGGGTAGAAATCAAAGCACAGTGGGAACTCACACGAGACAAATGACGACCTCAGGTCGATGAACTAACCTGTACACATGTCACCAGGAAACTGCTATCTGACGGTAGATATAATACTAACTAGCAGATTCCCGGCGAGTCCTGTCCGGTGTACTCATAACCTAATGAGCACCTGTATACATCTTAGGTGATCCAACTGACACCAGTGGCTTGTGAGACCGGCCACCGCCCCTCGTCGGGGTCTCGACTGTACACACTAGTCTACTCCGGAGTATCGATGCCCTGTCTCGAAACTCCCACGACTAGGGACCACAATTAAGGATATGCGTATAAACTACCCAACTCTCACGTATATGATCGCCATCATACTGTTGGTAGTAAAGCAAGATCCTAAGGGCTCTATCAAAGTGTAACATGCAATCAGTCACCTGAACATGTACACGACTGATAAAGGCAAACCAGATAGCATACTATCATTTCGAGTAAGACTGTCATACTGGTATAGGTCCTCCGTAATCATTGCAATCACGTACCTGTGATCCAATAATTGACTATGAGGGCACTATCTCCAACACCAAAGACCTGCGAAAATATCCAGCTGCACAACCGTACGCTTCCAGAAAAGAATCTCGGACCCACGAGTAGAAAAGATAAGGGAAAGAAAAAGGTCTCCGAGGGTATCGTCCTGGATGACCAAGTCATGAAAGAACTAACTGCCAAGGACCCGCCAAAGAAGAACAAGGTGGACTACAACGTTCTGACACACTTGAGGAAGTTACCATCGCAACTCAGCGTTCTCGACGCCTTTTTACTATCCAAAGAAGCAAGAGATTCATTGGTCAAGACGCTACAAGAGCCAGAACAATTCCAAGCCTTCCTTGCCGAAAAAAAGATGAAGTACGAGCTGGAGGAAGTACATACAGCCGATATCACTTTCGGCGACGAAGACCTCCTCCTTGGGACGTGCGAGCATAACAGTCTCCTCTATGTCTCAAGGTACTGCCACGATATAAAGATAGGCAAAATCCTGGTCGACAATGTGTCTTCCATCAATCTCCTCAACGTGCGAGTGTTGAAGGAAATCTGCATGGGCGTTCAACACCTCGCTCGCGATAAAATCACCATCTCCGGGTTCGACTCCCAGTAATCATGGACACTTGGGTCCGTAATACTGACGTTACACTTTGGGCTGCTCGTCACGGACATCAAGTTCCATATCATTGACGCCAAGACATGCTACAACGCTTTGCTCGGCCGGCCTTGGTTACACGAGTACAATATTATCCCTTCTACACAACATCAGTGTATGAAATACTTCAAGGATGGTCTTGAGTACACTGTGACAGGGGAGTTGAACCCATTTTCCGTGAACGATGTCCGAAAGTACAAAGATGCAAAATACTTCTTGCCAAATTTCGAGGACACAGAGAGATCTCACAAACCGGAGAACAAAGCTATCCCTACCATTCCGGTCTTCAGGAGTGATACCGAGGAGGAGGAAGAGATAGTTAACTTAGGTCCGCCCCAGTGCAACAAACCAGGACCGTCCGCTCCTTTGTTGATCTTTGGCAGCGACTCGGAAGATGAGGTCCATGCTATATTCTCTGCTCGACTGTCAATACAAGCCTTAGCTGATAATAATCAGAGCTTGCAAATTACCATGGTCCCGCGGAAGCATTACAAAGAGCTCGATGCACTTGAGGCTTATAGTGTGCAAGAACTCTAGACATTCTATGTCCCTCCCAGGCGAAAGGGTGAAGAAGCGATCCTATTCTACTGATCGGAGGAAACCAAAGTGGAGAAAGGAGTTTGGCATGGCACCGATTCTGTGCTCGACAGGCTCCATCCCATCCGTCTGCCTAAATGTTACACGGAAGGCTTGAAAAGGCTATTGAAGCGCCAAGGGATACCCTTCAAACAGACTGCTCGAAAAGCTAAGTTCTATGACAGGATCTGGAACGTTCCCGGAACTCAGCGCAAGTTGCCCAATGGGAGAATGGAAACGATCGGGCTTGGATATGTTCGGTCCAAGAAACGGGAGCTACTCCACGACTGCTACATCGTACATGACTTTGATGAAGAAGGGGATGCTCAATGGGAGAATGCTAACTCTGAACCAAAAAGATCCCCCGACGTGAAAATGCCCAGTCCGTCGTTCGAAGAACAAATGGACAAGCTTATAAGGGAAGCAGGTCAAAAAGTTCGAGACGACCATAATCGCGAAATGGCCATCTACGAGAAAGCCAGGACGCAATGCCTTCTTCAACAGGCTGCGAAAGATGAAAGTGCCCCTCCCTGTCAACCCGTTGTACAAAAGGCCCAACGCAGAGGCAGAAACAAGTCAAAGAGCGGAAAAGGCGTTCGACAGCGACAAAGCGGGACCTAGAAGTCACGCGATCGGGAATCGAGCGGTCCGGATTTGTCCCTTATAAAGAAGATGAGTCGAGCATACTCTTTTCCTCAAGACAAGATAAAGAAAATACTTGATCTTGCCATAAGACATCAAATGCTTACACTCCCGGAGTCCAAGCACCCCGAGCAAGCTGACAAGGTCTCTCATCCAGACTATTGCTCCTATCATAGGGCAATAGGACATCCTATCGAAGACTGCTTCACCTTCAAGAACTGGGTCGAAGACCAATATCATCTCGGCAAGTTCGCTCTATCCAGCAGCTGGAGGATAACTCCGCCGCAGAAGCATGAACCCAAATCCACGAGGGTAGACGCAGATCCACATCGGTCTGGGAAGCGAGCTCGTACCTGTCATATGATAACGCTGTCAGAAGAAGAGCCCGAGAATATGGATAACCTCCCCTGGTGCTTCGAAAACAATGATTACGAGGTGATCTCAGAGTTTCCACCAGCGCCAAAAGAGCTGGAAGATGGAATACACACCACTGCAGATGACCTCAAGAAAATTGATTTGGGGACGGCAAGTGACCCGTGACCGACATTCGTCAGTGAGCTGCTATCTGAAGAAAGGGTGGCTGCGCTAAAAGACGTGCTTATGCAGCATAAAGATTGCTTCGCATGGAACTATTCCGAAATGCCAGGATTAGATCCAGAGATTTCAGTCCACAAATTGGCTATATCCTCGGATGCCAAGCCAATCAAACAAGCACCGAGAAGAATGCGGCTCGAGCTTGAGATGAGCATCAATGCCGAGGTCAAGAAGCTAATCGACTCTGGCTTTATCCAAGAGGTCCAATATCCTGACTGGATTGCCAACATCATCCCAATAATGAAGAAAAATGGGACAGTACGCATATGTGTGGATTTTCGGGATCTCAATAAAGCCTGCCTGAAAGACGACTTCCCAGTACCGGTCACCTAGCTGATGATAGACAATATGTCCACTCACGAAGTTTTCTCCTTCATGGACGGCTCATCAGGATACAATCAGATAAAGATGAATCCCGAGGACCAGAAGCACACTGCTTTTTGGACCCCTTTAGGTATATTCTGCTACAAAGTGATGCCCTTCGGTCTAAAGAACGCCGGCGCCACCTACCAGAGGGCCATGACGAAGATCTTCGATGACCTCATACATGAAATCGTCGAATGCTACATCGACGACCTCGTAGTTAAAAGCAAATCATACGAGGAACATCTTGAGCATCTGAAGATCGTATTTCAACGCCTTCGGCAATACAACTTGAAGATGAACCCTCTCAAATGCACATTTGCAGTTTCCTCGGGCAAATTCCTAGGATTCATCGTCCGATACCGAGGTATCGAGATAGATCCGTCAAAGATCAAGGCAATTATGGAGATGCCCCCGCCAAGGACTCTCAAGCAATTGCGGTCTCTCCAAGGAAAGCTCGCGTATATCCGGCGATTTATAGCCAATCCTTCAGGCAAGTGCCGTCCTTACAGTCACCTGATGAAAAAGGGGACCCTGTTTTTCTGGGATCACAAATGCCAAAGCGCGCTGGATGAAATCAAGCAATACTTGCAGAATCCGTCAGTACTAGCCGCTCCGGTCAAGGGAAAGCCTCTCATTTTTTATACAACAGCCCTCGAAGGTTCTTTAAGCGCATTATGGGCACAAGAGAACGACCAAGGGAAGGAGAGAGCTCTCTACAATTTGAGTCGAGTTCTGCTGGGGGCAGAAAGCAATTATTCTCCATCGAAAAACACTGCTTGACATTGATCTTCGCGATAACGAAGCTCAGACACTATGCGTTGGCACATGAAGTCCACCTCATATCGAAGGTGGATCCTCTCAAGTATTTGATGTCAAAGGCCATATTGACGGGGCGACTCGCTAAATGGGCCCTGCTCTTGATGGAGTTCTCAATAACTTATCAGCCTCTTAAGGCAGTGAAAGGCCAGGCCATCGCCGACTTCCTCGCCGAGCATCCGATACCTGCCGATTCTCCCTTGAATTGCGAACTGCCAGAATAACAGGCGTTTGACACGATCGACGGTAGTGGCATCCGATGGGAACTTTACTTTGATGGTGCATCCTCCATGAAGATGCGCAAACAAGACTCCCCTATAATCAAATCAGGGGTAGGCCTCATTTTCGTAACTCCACAAGCAAGGATAATGCGCTTTGCCTTCTCCTTAATAGAGCCGAGGACAAACAACGAAGCCGAGTATGAAGCTTTGATAGTAGGTCTCGAGATCGCCATCGACATAGGGATTGAGAACCTCCTTATATATGGAGACTCCCAGCAGGTCGTTAGTCAAGTAAATGGCGACTACCAAACGTGCAAACCAGAGTTGGTGAAGTACGGCGAGAAGGTACAGCAACTGCTGACCCAAATCCCTTCCTACACCGTGGAAAGCATACCGCGTGCGGAAAATAGCAAAGCGGATGCATTAGCCAAGCTTGCTAAAGAATTGGCCGATGAGTACCTCGATGACGTAAGAATCGTGGTACAAAGCCGTCGGGTTCTTGCGCCGGCGGAAATATCTCCGGAATCATCCGAGGAAAAGGGAGCGACCGAGCAAACGGCTCTACAAGTAAAAGACCAAGAAACGATTGAAGATTGGAGAGAAGTCTTCATAGACTACTTCAAATCCCGTCGAACGCCTGATGATGCGTCCTCAAAACATCAGCTCATAAAGCGAGCCCTATCTTTTGCCTTCGTCAATGATACCCTGTACAAGAGATCATTTGACTTTTTATGGCTAAGATGCCTGGGACCTGAAGAGGCAATGTAACATTCTGAAGTTTTTGATATATATAAAAGTAATTAATTAAATAATAAAGTGTTAAATTAAAAATTTAGTAAAACCAATTAAGACGATTTCATAAAATATATGTAAAACAAATTAAATTATAAATTTTATATGCAACCTTAATAAATTACAAGGGTTTTAATGACAAATTTAGCTTCATTTTAATAAAATAGTGTTTATATAATAAACTAAGTTGTGAGGGGTTTTAGGTAAAGTGTAGGACTAGTGTGCAAATAGAAAATTGTTAAGGGTGTTGATGGAAAAGGGTTGGAAAATCTTTTAGTTCAGAATTTAAATTCAAATTAAAGCAAAATTAATGGATAATGCATGAACACATCATGCTTGCATGCACACTCTCATCTCACACCTCCTCCTTGCATGAAACACACACCCTTCAACCCTTGACATCTCCTCCTTCCCCTTATCCCTTCCTCCTCACATATATATAGCTCCTATTCAGTTCAATCTCAGATTAAAAACTCAAAAGAATTAAAGGAAATGAAAAACATTTAAAAGAGAAAGGAGAGAACAAGAGGAAGAAGGTGGAGAATGAAGCTATGTTCTAGGAATTGTTCATCATCAAGTTAGGAGGGACTTAGCATCTTGGAGGGTTATTCCTACAGCTAATTGGAGGGTAAAATCCTTAATCACAGTAGGTAAATTAGGTTCTGTAGATTAATTAGTGTAAATTGAACATATCATATAATATCGTATTTTAGTTAAATTTAAGCTCTGTTAAAATTTGCTTTAATCTGGAAGATAATTAACTTAAATAAACAGAGTTAAAATGATATAGGTAACAAATAGAATAAACCATAAGACCACGATACCAAGGGGCCGGTTTTGGGCCGGCGGCCATATAGGAAAATCCGGCGTCGCCGGCCAGGTAGGAAGCTAGGTGGGTTTTCTCTGTTGGGTAGTTTCCAGTGCACAATTATGGCAATTTTGGTATTGTTTAAATAGATTAGTTTCACTGCAAAAAGAATCTGGAAGTTAATATCGGAAAGTTATCTAAGAAACCATAATACGACATGGGTAAAACGCATTGCGATTTGTTTTCTGTCGCGATACAGATTGGGATTAAAATTCAGTAAGGTTAAGTGTTCTATAGATTGAAACAGTCGTATACCATATAACTATTACGTAGGATCGTGTATTTGAATATTCGCAATGTCAGAATAATAGCTTCCTTATGAAAGTTATTGCTATATTAGATTCAAATACGGGAGCTTCGGAGGCCGCAAGGAGAGGAAAAATGATTGCGATTCTTGAGAAGATACGACGTATTTCTAGTGAATAGATTTATATCTACTGGGGGAAATCGGGTGGATGGCGTATAGCACCCCCGCAACCTTATAAATATTATTTTGATTGCTCGCTAGTATAATAATTCCTTAAGATATTGATATAGTATCGTATCTTATATGTCCTTCACTGCATAAAGTTCATATCGAGACTTTAAGGGAGACATGTGCATAATGATTAGATCCGTATGACACGGATATGATTGATGAGTTGTACGAGGAATCATGCCGTACTTAAGATAATACAAGGATTTATGCAAATTGAAAATGATGAACTTTGTGTGCCAAATATGGCTAATTTATCGGTTGACTCGTAAAGTAGATTACATTCTGTTTTAGGATATAATAGTTGTGTGAGCTTTATTCTTTTAAAAACTATGATTCGTTGCCATTTAAATAAAACATCCGGATGCGTGCCAGTTTCAAAAATGAATATCTATTTTAAAAATAAGGCAACTTCCTTACTTTAAACTCAACGCTTCGATCATTTCTAAAGGTAATCGTATAGCTCATAACAAGTAATTACAGTAGTCAGGTTTAGATTAAATTACATATTTGCATTGTATTACTCATATTATATGTTTCTGCGATTACGCACACTCTGATAGAACACTGCACAAATACCAATGAGTACTATGCTGCACAAGCACGTGAATATATGTTACACTACACCTCATTGGTACTGCCATGTCACTATAGAACCGTGCTGATATGTTACACCGTAAAACACTTGCACAAATACTAATGATTGCCATGTTGCACAAGCACAGACGCATATGTTACACTACACATCATTAGTAGTACCATGTCACAGTAGAATTGAAATCTGTAATTATGTAATCTTCTGTATTCTTGTCGTAATTTATGAATATTGAAGCATTGTATTTGATTCTTATGAAATTTCTGATATTTTACTCCTGATGATATATATACATATATATCGGTGGTATGTGACACTGTTATATATATACATATATCATATATCATTAATACAAACTATGCAAGTTTCTTATTCCTCACTTGAGATTTTTTTTATATGATGAATAAACGTCCACCATGAGGTTTGTGTTTTCTGATTTTAATATCCTAACCGAGTCTGTGGGTATACGGTTACGGATTTACGATTTTATCCAGACTGAGTCGGAGGTGGATACAGTTGGATACATGGTGGACCCGGTCGAGACCGAGGGGCAGGAATGCCGCATTATAGGCGGGGAGCCTAACGAGGTGACTCGATTCCGGACATAAAAACGAGCACGGTAGATATCCAGGGGATACTGACCGGGGTTCGACTTGGTGCGACAGATATTCCGGGAATACTGATCGTAGCCAAGATATCGGGTGGCGATCATCTATTGAGGTGGTGTCGACGATATCTGTATTTACGTGTCGATGATGGACACGAGAGATTTCGGATTTTGATGTCGATGCTGGACATCTTTATATATATATTGATGTGATCATTATCATGATGTACGCAGTTACATATTTATTTATTGGATTCCACCAGGACTGATCCGAGGGACAGTACCTGCATAAAATTTTACAGACATGCATATATAAAAAGGGAATTCCAATACGAGTATTGGATTCATGATATTGAACCATATGACGTTGAGACATTATACATGTGATTGCATGATAGCTAGTGTTGGACTTTGCATATCATATAGTATATCGATACAGATCATGATAGTACTATACTTATGACCTAGGTAGCGTCATGCATTTCGATTTCTACCTGTAGATGTACTTTTATTCACTGAGTTGGCAACTCATCCCCGTTGTGCCACAGTTTCTTGCAGGTTTTACCGCTTGGATTTTCAGCGGTTTGGGCACCCATTCTTTTCGGGGATTGATTGGTGAGGGAGTTATTATTGTATCATACTCACTCTTGATTATACATTTATTCTTATATCTAGTGGAAACTCCATCAACTTAGAAATATTATACTATGGACTTAGAAGCGAGACTTAGAGTTTATGTCACACTCTTTAGAGTTGACATCCGTTTGGCTGTTCCGTCTATTAGACGTGAAAGCTAGTTTCCGTTGGGAGGCTATTTGTTTTTGTTATTTCAGGTTTTTCTTCAAAGGAGAAGATGACTATTTTTCAAACGTCACCAATGTTTTTCAACATACTTATATAAATATAGATGTTATTTAAATGGATATTTGTAGAATGATTAATTAAACCTTACTGCAACTATTTTCGAAAAGGGTTTTCGATTCCGGGTTTTGGCTTACTTAAACCGCGTCGATATCTTTATATGTCACGTGATTTAAGTGCCGGTCACGTGCCACATTTGGGTCGTGACTAAGTTGGTATCAGAGCGTTTGGTTTAACCTTTGTTTGAGTCTAGATTGACTATGTGGAGTCTGGGGATACATTTTGTTACCTGGACTTGACTTTATACGACTTAGACTTGACTTTGGGGGTCTTATACCCGAACTTTCGTAATATAGGATGATCTTTGTTGATGGAGTAGGTACTAAGTAGAGTGGCGTACCGTACATATGTTCCGCGGCATATTTACGATATGATACTCTACCTAAGTTACCTTAGGATTTATATCTTGAGATTTTCTTTCTATTCCTTCCGTTGATCTATCTTCATCATTGCATGATTGGTTGCTTCGAACACCATGTTTAAAGGAGCTGAGAGAGCTGCTGTTAGATTTTCGGTCAGGGCAGACTTGTCTGGGACAAGGACTGACCGGGGTGTTTTTCCGATGATGTAGAGACGTCATTATTCATTTTTGATCAAGTTCTAGTAACGGAGCGAGGTTCTTCAGAACCCGCACCAGGTGATAGAGTCATGGTTAGAGCTCAGGCAGACTTGAGACGTGATGTTTTCCCCTCTCCGAAGATTTTGGTGTTAGTTACTGTTCAGACAGCAGTATCAATGTTTGCTAAGATTATCGAGATGTTAATTCCGGAGTTCATGAAGTTAAAGATTAACGAGATTACAAGTGTAGATGGACCAACGGGATTTATAGATGTTCAGAGGTGAGATGGTTGGAATTTTAAATCCGTCGTGACACTTCGATAAGAGATTGGTGTAATTGATGTATTTCTTCCGACGGAGTTTGTTCAGACTAGGTGCAAATAGTTCAAGAGGGAGATCGTGTAGTAAGCTTTTCTCTGACAAATTTTTTGATGAGTCTTCGAAGGTGAGATTAGCTAGACTTCTCTACAGGGTATTACAAGTAACGATTCGCTAAATTCTCTAAGTATGCTTTCTGGCTAGATATTGTAAGAATTCTAGGGTCACATAGTTGCAAGAGATGAGATATGCAGGGACCCCAAAGAAGATAGAAGCGGTACAGCACTGGTCCAGACCTGTTTTGGTTATTGAGGTTCGAAGTTTCTCGAGTCTGGACGGTGGTTACAGACGTCTGTGCAGGGCTTTATCGAATAGCTGCACCGTTAATTGGACTGACTAGGAAGGAAATTCCATTTCTTGGGACAGATGCAAAGAGTTCCCAGTAGTTAGAGACTCGATTGACGAATGCACCTGTCTTATCATTATCATATGGGACAGATGGTTTTGTTGTGTAGAGTGATACATCTCGAGTGAGTTTAGGCTGTGATTTGATGCAGCACAACTGGGTTATAGCTTATGCTTCTCGACAGTTGAAGAGATACGAGCAGGACCACCTCATTCATAATTTGAAGATGGTTGATGTAGTTTTAGCACCGAAGATATGGAGACATTACTTGTGTGGAGAGTCATTTCAGATTCTCACAGATCACAAGAGCTTAAGGTATAATTTCAGTAGAGGGATATGAATCTAAGGCAGCGTAGATGGAAGAACTCGTCAAGGATTACGATTGAGAGATCTTGTATCGTCCAGGCAAGGCAAACGTTGTGGCGGATACCTTGAGTAGAAAGCCTGGAGGTAGCTTATCTCGTTGCGTACCTTACAAAGCAGTCTTCTACAGACTGGCAGATTTCAGGTGATAGCCGTAAGTACAATTTGAGTTTACCTCGGTATGAGGATAGTTAGCACATGTTTGCACCGTCCTTAGTATTGGATCGTAATTTGGAGACACAGCCGCAGAGACTCGTATGCCAGAAACTATGGCTTAGGTTAGGCAGGACAGAGAGTCGGAGTTAGTGATTGATGACAGAAGGGTATTACGTTATGGAAACCGTCTCTGTGTACCAGATTCTAACGGATTGAGGCGTGAAATTTCAGAGGAGGCCCATAGATCAGCATACAGTATTCATCCTGGTTCCACCAAGATGTATCATGGTTTGAGGGATGTTACTGGTGGATAGGTATGAAGAGGAACACGGTGGAATTTATTTTAGATGCTTGACGGGTCAGCAAGTCAAGACAGAGCACCAGAGGCTGGCTGGAGAATTGCAGCCCTTACACATTCCGGAGTGGAAATGAGAACAGGTCTTCATGGATTTCTTGTGGGTCTTCCCAGGACTAGCAGAGGGTATGATTCCATCTGAATGATTGAGGATAGACTGACAAGGGTAGCTCACTGTTTACCAGTGAATACGACGTATGGGTTACACAGTGCACTCAGGTTTATATCAACGAGGTTGTTCAATTGCATGGAATTCTAAAGAGCATAGTGTCAGATAAGGGCAACCAGTTTGCTAACAGGCCATGGCAGAAACTTCAAGAAGTTCTTAGTATGCGATTGAGTTTTAGTACAATTTGTCAACCACAGGCGGATGGTCAGTCAGAACGGACCTTTCAGACATTAGAGGATATGCCTCGAGCTTGCAGTTTTGGTTTTGGTGATAGTTAGGATCGCCACATACCTTTGATAGAACTTTAATACGACAATAGTTTTCAGAAGACGATCCAAATGACTTCCTTCAGAGCTTTTATGGAAAGAATGTCGATCAATTTGTTGCTGGACAGAACGGAGCGAGAGTAGCAAATTGGGACCGCATGTAGTACAGGAGACTACGGGAAAGATTCAACTAATACAAGACTGAATGAAAGCGGCCCAGTACCGACGGAAACCAATTGTAGATCGATGACGTCATTGACTCAAGTTTGGAGTAGGAGATCATGTGTTCCTTCGGGTATCTCCAATGAATGGTGTGATACATTTCGGGAAGAAGGGGAAGCTCAGATCCAAATATATCGAACCTTAAGAGATGTTGGAGAGAGTGGGTGTTGTAGCTTATCGCTTAACACTTCCACTAAGTTTTACCGATGTGCATCCAGTGTTTCACGTTTCGATGTTTCGCAGGTATCTTCACGATCAATCTAACGCAATCCAGTATCAGACCTTACAGCTTGAGTCAGATGTATCCTACACTGTGCAGCCAGTCGCTATTCTTGACAGGCAGGCAAAGGAACTACGGTCAAGGGTAATTCCGTCTGTAAAGGTTCTTTGACAAGGAAAGAATCACGAGGAGATTACTATGAAAACCGAGGATGCGATGCGAAATGAGATTTCCACGTATTTAGAGGGTATGTCTAGTTAAGTATTTTAAATTCGGGGACCGAATTTTCTTAAGGGGGGAATATTGTAACATTCTGAAGTTTTTTATATATATAAAAGTAATTAATTAAATAATAAAGTGTTAAATTAAAAATTTAGTAAAACCAATTAAGACGATTTCATAAAATATATGTAAAAAAAATTAAATTATAAATTTTATATGCAACCTCAATAAATTACAAAGGTTTTAATGACAAATTTAGCTTCATTTTAATAAAATAGTGTTTATATAATAAACTAACTTGTGAGGGGTTTTAGGTAAAGTGTAGGATTGGTGTGCAAATAGAAAATTGTTAAGGGTGTAGATGGAAAAGGGTTGGAAAATCTTTTAGTTCAGAATTTAAATTCAAATTAAAGCAAAATTAATGGATAATGCATGAACACATCATGCTTGCATGCACACTCTCATCTCACACCTCCTCCTTGCATAAAACACACACCTTTCAACCCTTGACACCTCCTCCTTCCCCTTATCCCTTCCTCCTCACATATATATAGCTCCTATTCAGTTCAATCTCAGATTAAAAACTCAAAAGAATTAAAGGAAATGAAAAACATTTAAAAGAGAAAGGAGAGAACAAGAGAAAGAAGATGGAGAATGAAGCTATGTTCTAGGAATTGTTCATCATCAAGCTAGGAGGGACTTAGCATCTTGGAGGGTTATTCCTACAGCTAATTGGAGGGTAAAATCCTTAATCACAGTAGGTAAATTAGGTTCTGTAGATTAGTTAGTGTAAATTGAACATATCATATAATATCGTATTTTAGTTAAATTTAAGCTCTGTTAAAATCTGCTTTAATCTGGAAGATAATTAACTTAAATAAACAGAGTTAAAATGATATAGGTAAAAAATAGAATAAACCATAAGACCACGATACCAAGGGGCCGGTTTTGGGCCGGCGGCCATATAGGAAAATCCGGCGTCGCCGGCCAGGTAGGAAGCTAGGTGGGTTTTCACTGTTGGGTAGTTTCCAGTGCACAATTATGGCTATTTTGGTATTGTTTAAATAGATTAGTTTCACTGCAAAAAGAATATGGAAGTTAATATCGGAAAGTTATCTAAGAAACCATAATACGACATGGGTAAAACGCATTGCGATTTGTTTTCTGTCGCGATACAGATTGGGATTAAAATTCAGTAAGGTTAAGTGTTCTATAGATTGAAACAGTCGTATACCATATAACTAATACGTAGGATCGTGTATTTGAATATTCGCCATGTCGGAATAATAGTTTCCTTATGCAAGTTATTGCTATATTAGATTCAAATACGGGAGCTTCGGAGGCCGCAAGGAGAGGAAAAAGGATTGGCGATTCTTGAGAAGATACGACGTATTTCTGGTGAGTAGATTTACATCTACTGGGGAAGTAGGTGGATGGCGTATATCACCCCCGCAACCTTATAAATATTATTTTGATTGCTAGGTAGTATAATAATTCCTTAAGACATTGATATAGTATCATATCTTATATGTCCTTCACTGCATAAAGTTCATATCGAGTCTTTAAGGGAGACATGTGCATAATGATTAGATCCGTATGACACGGATATGATTGATGAGTTGTACGAGAAATCATGCCGTACTTAAGATAATACAAGGATTTATGCAAATTGAAAATGATGAACTTTGTGTGCCAAATATGGCTAATTTATCGGTTGACTCGTAGAGTAGATTACATTCTGTTTTAGGATATAATAGTTGTGTGAGCTTTATTCTTTTAAAAACTATGATTCGTTGCCATTTAAATAAAACATCCGGATGCGTGCCAGTTTCAAAAATGAATATCTATTTTAAAAATAAGGCAGCTTCCTTACTTTAAACTCAACGCTTCGATCATTTCTAAAGGTAATCGTATAGCTCATAACAAGTAATTACAGTAGTTAGGTTTAGATTAAATTACATATTTGCATTGTATTACTCATATTATATGTTTCTGCGATTACGCACACTCTGATAGAATACTGCACAAATACCAATGAGTACTATGCTGCACAAGCACGTGAATATATGTTACACTACACCTCATTGGTACTGCCATGTCACTATAGAACCATGCTGATATGTTACACCGTAAAACACTTGCACAAATACTAATGATTGCCATATTGCACAAGCACAGACGCATATGTTACACTATACATCATTAGTAGTACCATGTCACAGTAGAATTGAAATCTGTAATTATGTAATCTTCTGTATTCTTGTCGTAATTTATGAATATTGAAGCGTTGTATTTAATTCTTATGAAATTTCTGATATTTTACTCCTGATGATATATATACATATATATCGGTGGTATGGGACACTATTATATATATACATATATCATATATCATCAATACAAACTATGCAAGTTTCTTATTCCTCACTTGAGATTTTTTTTATATGATGAATAAACGTCCACCATGAGGTTTGTGTTTTCTGATTTTAATATCCTAACCGAGTCTGTGGGTATACGGTTACGGATTTACGATTTTATCCAGACTGAGTCGGAGGTGGATACAGTTAGATACATGGTGGACCCGGTCGAGACCGAGGGGCAGGAATGCCGCATTATAGGCGGGGAGCCTAATGAGGTGACTCGATTCCGGACATAAAAACGAGCACGGTAGATATCCAGGGGATACTGACCGGGGTTCGACTTGGTGCGACAGATATTCCGGGAATACTGATCGTAGCCAAGATATCGGGTGGCGATCATCTATTGAGGTGGTGTCGACGATATCTGTATTTACGTGTCGATGATGGACACGAGAGATTTCGGATTTTGATGTCGATGCTGGACATCTTTATATATATATTGACGTGATCATTATCATGATGTACGCAGTTACATATTTATTTATTGGATTCCACCAGGACTGATCCGAGGGACAGTACCAGCATAAAATTTTACAGACATGCATAGATAAAAAGGGAATTCCAATACGAGTATTGGATTCATGATATTGAACCATATGACGTTGAGACATTATACATGTGATTGCATGATAGCTAGTGTTGGACTTTGCATATCATATAGTATATCGATACAGATCATGATAGTACTATACTTATGACCTAGGTAGCGTCATGCATTTCGATTTCTACCTGTAGATGTACTTTTATTCACTGAGTTGGCAACTCATCCCCGTTGTGCCACAGTTTCTTGCAGGTTTTACCGCTTGGATTTTCAGCGGTTTGGGCACCCATTCTTTTCGGGGATTGATTGGTGAGGGAGTTATTATTGTATCATACTCACTCTTGATTATACATTTATTCTTATATCTAGTGGAAACTCCATCAACTTAGAAATATTATACTATGGACTTAGAAGCGAGACTTAAAGTTTATGTCACACTCTTTAGAGTTGACATCTGTTTGGCTGTTCTGTCTATTAGACGTGAAAGCTAGTTTCCGTTGGGAGGCTATTTGTTTTTGTTATTTCAGGTTTTTCTTCAAAGGAGAAGATGACTATTTTTCAAACGTCACCAATGTTTTTCAACATACTTATATAAATATAGATGTTATTTAAATGGATATTTTTAGAATGATTAATTAAACCTTACTTCAACTATTTTCGAAAAGGGTTTTAGATTCCGGGTTTTGGCTTACTTAAACCGCGTCGATATCTTTAGATGTCACGTGATTTAAGTGCCGGTCACGTGCCACATTTGGGTCGTGACAGGCAAAGAGAGTCGTCCAAGAAACTCATGACGGACTCTGTGGTTCTCACCAAGCCGGGCCGAAGATGAAGCTAAAGATCAAACGGATGGGTTATTATTGGCCCACGATGATCCAAGACTGCCTCGAATACGCGAAGCAGTGCCACTCGTGCCAAATTCATGGGGACTTTATCCATCAGCATCCAAATCTACTACATCCAACGGTGGCTAGCTGGCCGTTCGAAATGTGGGGAACAGACATAATCGGCCCCATCGAACTAGCATCTTCCAGAGGACATCGGTTCATTTTGGCGACGACTGATTATTTCTCCAAATGGACAGAAGCAGTACCGCTGAGGGAAGTGAAAACGGAGAATATCCTCCACTTCTTCAAGACGCACGTTATTTAGCGGTTTGGAACTCCACGACGGATCATCTCCGATAACGGGCCAGCCTACAGAAGCTACAAGATCAGCTGCTTCGCACAATATAGACTGGAGATACTCCTCAGTTTATAATCCCCGAGCCAACGGTCTAGCTGAAGCTTTCAACAAGACCCTGACAAAGATCGTGAGGAAGACGGTGTCCCGAAATAAGAAGGACTCGCATAAGAGACTGCAAGAAGCTCTCTGGGCGTATCGAACTACGTTCAAAACTGCCACGAACACAACACTGTACGCGTTGGTATTCGGTACAGAAGCGGTACTCCCCCTCGAGATAGAGTTACCCTCTCTACGAGTGGTAGTCCATTATGAGCTAACGGACGAAGAGAATGCTCACGAGGAGCTCGATGCCCTTGATGAAACCCGACTCCTGGCGCAGCAAAATCTGGAAGCTTATAAAGCAAAGATAACGCGCTCATATGAAAGATTGACCAGGCCGAGGACATTCCACCAAGGCGAACTCGTGCTAGTGGTCAAAAGACCTATGATCCCCAATCGCGCTAAGCGGGGAAAATTCGAGCCGAACTATGAAGGCCCATATATCATAGAAAAGGCCTACCAGGGTGGAACCTATCTACTTATGGACATGCATGGCGAAAGGCCCTTTAGGCCAATAAACGGTCGCTTCCTGAAGAAATACTACGCGTGATGAGTCACGGCCTAGGTCAATGATAGATGGCGACGACTATGTCCGCTCTCTATCGTCCTAAGCCCAAACTCTATAAGTAGTAACCAGCTTCCTTAACGACGGACCGAAACGTCCTTAAACTAACGACGGACCGAAACGTCCTTAAACTAACAACGGACCACTATGTCCTAAAAACTAGCTGTTGACCGAGATGTCGAAAAAACTACGATGGATTGCAGCATCCCAAAGCTGATACAAAAAAAGGAATAAAAAAATATATAAAAAACGGTATGTCCGTAAGCAAAATGGGCACGGATGAAAACCCGAAAGGGCTCCGTGAGTAAAAACAGCAGGGCTACCGGCGAGTGTTTATGAAAACCCGAAAGGGCGCAACCTCGTTAAAAGACACTTGCAAGGTCCTCTCGACTTTGTAAGGAGAAACCACCTGCGTGAGATCCTTACGACTCACAAGGGAGCAACAAACTTAGGAATCCTCACGATTCCTAAGGTGAAATTGCACTTGCGAGATCCTCACGACTCGTAGAGAGAATCCTCTTATGAGACCCTCACGGCCCATAAGATTTGAGAGTCTTAAGCTACAGAGACCTGAACCTGTTCTTAAGCAGCCCCCACAACATCCAATACTGCCCTACAAGCCGCTCAATGCTGACCCTTGTATACAATCCACGGGCGCGAATAAACATTTCCCTAACCAAGTCCCATCCGTGACTAGGGATATGTGCGCACTGTGAACAACCCTTGTAAGTCCTCTCGACTTATAAGGAGAAAACTCTCTTGTAAGATCCTTACGACTTACTAGAAGACATGCACTTAGGAGTCCTCACGATTCTTAAGAAGAAAACGCACCTACGAGATCCTCACGACTCGCAGGGAGAAATACCTTTGTGAGAGCCTTACGGCTCATGAAGTCAAAAGCCTTAGTCGACAGGATCCTAACCCTGTTCGCTAAGCCACCTTTGTTCGATATCGACAGAGGCAAATGATGATTCGCTCCTGGTTATATTCCAGTTGTAGCGGTGCTGAGGCCAAAATCGGTGTCCAATTCCAAGCTTGCAGCGAAAATCCAGCAAGCCACACATGCATACGAAATAGCCGAAATGATGGGGGCAACTTGCGACAAAATCAGCAAGTAAAAAAGTATGCATGCGAAATAGCTGAAATGATTGGGCAACTCGCAATAAAAAGCATCGAGTAAAAATAAATAAATAGCCGAAATGATTGGGCACCGCGAAAAATAGCCGAAATGATTGGGCAATCGCGACCTTCGCGATATAAAAGCTGAAATGATAGAGCATCACAGAAAGAATTGAAAAATAAAAATGAAATTTATGCCCTACAGGTGATATCACATCAATCCCTATATATAATCCAGGGGCGCAAACGAAGAAAGAGCCACACCCTTCCTCCCCAGGTTTCATCAGAAGAAGAAGCCAAATCTCAACGGTTCACAGATAGCCTGGAGATCATCTCAACATTCGTCTCATTACAACAGACACAACATCAAACAAAGCGAAACAACGGCAACTCCCAGTTCCATGACTCGGCGGTGTACAGATGACTGAGAGTCAAATTCCGACTCCGTGAAATGCGGATAAAGTCAACCCTTCCTGGCTACGTGGAATGCGGATTATGTCACTTCTGACCTCGTGGGAAACGTACAGAGCGGATCCTGGTCCTCGCAGAGCACGGCAGTGAACCCGTGTAAAGCATCTAGAGCGGAGCCTAGTCCTCGCCGAACACGGCAGTGAACCCGTGGGAAGCATCTAGAGCAAAATTCCTGGCTACGTGGAACGCGGATTATGTCACTTCTGGCCTCGTGGGAAACGTCCAGAGCGGATCCTGGTCCTCGCAGAGCACGGCAATGAACCCGTGTGAAGTATCCAGAGCGGAGCCTAGTCCTTGCCGAACACGGCAGTGAACCCGTGGGAAGCATCTAGAGCGAAATTCCTGGCTACGTGGAACGCGGATTATGTCACTTCTGACCCCGTGGAAAACGTCCAGAGCGGATCCTGGTCCTCGCAGAGCACGGCAGTGAACCCGTGTGAAGCATCAAGAGCGGAGCCTAGTCCTCGCCGAACACGGCAGTGAACCCATGGGAAGCATCTAGAGCAAAATTCCTGGCTACGTGTAACGCGGATTATGTCACTTCTGACCCCGTGAAAAACGTCCAGAGCGGATCCTGGTCCTCGCAGAGCACGGCAGTGAACCCGTGTGAAGCATCCAGAGCGAAGCCTGGTCCTCGCCGAACACGGCAATGAACCCATGTGAAGCATCCAGAGCAAAATTCCTGGCTACGTGGAACGCGGATTATGTCACTTCTGACCCCATGGAAAACGTCCAGAGCGGATCCTGGTCCTCGCAGAGCACGGCAGTGAACCCGTGTGAAGCATCCAGAGCAGAGCCTAGTCCTCGCCGAACACGGCAGTGAACCCGTGGGAAGCATCCAGAGCAAAACTCCTGGTTACGTGGAACGCGGATTATGTCACTTCTGACCCCGTGGAAAATGTCCAGAGCGGATCCTGGTCCTCGCAGAGCACGGCAGTGAACCCATGTGAAGCACCCAGAGCGGAACCTGGTCCTCGCCAAACACGGCGGTGAACCCGTGGGAAGCATCCAGAGCAAACATTGGACTGTGGAGTCCTTAAATCCATGGACTATAATGTCCTTAACCTCGACCGTGATGTCTTGAAACTAACATTGGACTGTGGAGTCCTTAAATCCACGGACTATGATGTCCTTAACCTTGACCGTGATGTCTTAAAACTAACAATGGACCGTAATATCCTTAAACTAATTTTACCTTGGTTCAAGGGTACATCTCTTCACTCCTTTGATATTCGTCGTTGTAATTCCTCAACGTCTTCAAAGAGGTGACGGGTCCCGACAACCACACATTTCACGGACCGTGGGGTCCTTAAACCCATTGACTATGATGTCCTTAACCTCGATCGTAATGTCTTTAACCTCGATCGCAATGTCTTAAAACTAACATCGGACTGTGAGATCCTTAAACTCATGGACTATGATGTCCTTAACCTCGACCGTGATGTCTTAAAACTAACGTTGGACTGTGAGGTCCTTAAACTCATGGACTATGATGTCCTTAACCTCGACCGTGATGTCTTAAAACTAACATCGGACGGTGAGGTCCTTAAACTCACGGATTATGATGTCCTTAACCTCGACCGTGATGTCTTAAAACTAACATCGGACTGTGAGGTCCTTAAACACACGGACTATGATGTCCTTAACCTTGACCGTGATGTCTTAAAACTAACGACGGACTGTGGAGTCCTTAAATTCACGGACTATGATGTCCTTAACCTCGACCGCGATGTCTTAAAACTACGGTATCCTGGAAAACGTCCAGAGCGGAGCCTAGTCCTCGCCAAACACGGCAGTAAACCCGTGGGAAGCATCCAGAGCAACCCCTAGCTCTGTGAAATGCGGATAAGGACAACTTCACCGATCACTTGCGGGTCCTCACGACTCGTAAGGAAGTAAATTCTCTTGTGAGATCCTTACGACTTTCAAGAGAAAACGCCCTTGGGAATCCTTACGATTCTTAAGGAGAAATTACACCTACGGGATCCTCCCGACCGGTAGGGAGAAAATTCTTTACAAGACCCTCACGGCTCATAAAGTTGAAAAGTCTTCGGTGACAAATTCTAACCCTGTCTTCTAAACCACCACCGCCTTACAAAGAATCCAAGATTGATAGCTATATGCTACCTACAGATCGCACTTGCTAAAATCACATGGCAACAACACAACAGAGAGAAGAAAACGAAAGGGGGAACAGCTGATCTGCATTTAATTAAGCGTTTGAGGCACACCCATTCATGCATGTGCAAAAGATTCAGAACATGAAGTAAAACACGCTAAAATAAGAAATTTTCCATTCATATTGCAAAAGCTTCTAACAATTATAAAAACAAAAAACAAAGACATTATCAAAATAATTACAACGGCAGAACCTCGGATCCAGGGCATGGATTGAGGAACTCAAAAGTGACCTTGTCCAGATTTTTCCAGGCCTGGCGAACCATCCTGGTGTGCTTTCTTTCGCGATCGCAAGCGTCGGGATCTCCACGGATGTCATCCACCCTCCGATAAGCAGCAAGTATGGCAGACTGCTAAAAAGCCTGGTGCCGGAGGTCGACAAGATTGTCTCGCCGTCTCTTCGAGATCAGGTTTATCAGATACACCGAGTGCACCTTATCCTCAGCGGCATCCAATACTCTAAGCGGCATGCCGGTACAGAATAGAGGGAGCGCTTCCCAGATCGCTCCTACAATAAGCTTCAGAAGAGGGGAACGCCGAGGAAGCAATTGACCATTGTATGCGTCAAAGAGACTCATAAGTTCGGCACACTTGGCGTTTGTAAATTCTCGATTCTGAAAACGGCCGAGTCGGCGGATGTCTCCGTAAGAGATAATCTCGTCGAGATCATACATGTGAGCGTCCATTACTCCTGTAAAAGAAAATCAGCAAAGATTAGCAGACGGACTGTAGGCAATTTCTTATTCAAAATAGGCACATGAAGTTAAACTTCTCGATAGCAATGCTCTACAAACAGGAGTGACACCTGTCAAAATCAATCATGAGGGGAAGTTAAAGAAATCCCCCGAAAACATTGAGAGCTTTGCTCTAAGAAGATGATATAATTCATCAAAAATAAAATTCCATCTTCAAGATCCATGAAAAACTCTCAAGAATTCTTCTATATGGTTTGAAAGGAGCAAAGCTCCGTTAATGAATTAAGGAATCACAAGAAAAATCCTTTTAAAGAGCAGAGCTCTATTAATGGAACCCTGATAGGGTTCTTTTTTTTTAGTTCTCTTTAGCTCTCTTTAGACCTATGGAGCAAAGCTCTGCTAGTGAAACCCTGAATGGGTTCTCTTTAGATCAAAGATCTATTAAGAGCAAGGCTCTGTTAATGGGTAAAAACCTTAATTTCTTAAAATTAATTTGATTTTACCTAAGTTTGGAAAGAGTTCTAACTCTTGGAAGTTCTTGAACGGAAGAGCTAAGCTCTGAATAAAAATTCTTATGAAGAAGATGGAAATCATCTGAGGACCAAAGGTCCTATTTATAGGCATTAAGAGCCGTTTCAACTCTCCGAAAGTTGATCCAACGACTGAGATGCTACCACCGCCGCACTCATGTTTGGGGCCACGTAAGCGCAACGGTGGGGAGGGGGCATTTGTTTCCCCAATTAGAGCAAAGCTCTGTTTCCAAGATTGGAAATGAAGCGACGCTTCCCCCAATCAGAGCAAAGCTCTGTTCAAATTCCAAGACTGGAAATGAAGCGACGCTTCTGCTTCCTCCCAATCAGAGCAAAGCTCTGTTTAGAAATTTAAGAGTTAGAAATTTAAGAGTTAGAAATTGAAGCAACGCTTCAAATCCTGCGCTCTGCGCTGCGTGCCACGTGTTTGACACAGGCGCGCTGGCGCAGCTGCGCTGCGCGTTGCGCTGCTCGCCACGTGTCTGACACTGGTGCGCTGGCGCAGTTGCGCCGCGCTCTGCGCTGCGCGCCACGTGTCGAGCGCCAGTGCGCTAGCGCAAGGCGCGCTGCGCGCCACGTGTCAAAACACGAATGCGCTAGTGGTAGTGCTAGAGCAATTGCGCTGTGCACCCCAAATTAGAGCAAAGCTCTGTTTCCAAGATTGGAAAGCGAAGCAACGCTTCATGATTATGCAGCGCGTAAACAACTTACAGAGGAATAACAAAGAATTAAAAACAGGGGAACACTTAACAGATAATAAAATACTAAATTAAAACATCTTTTTATTACATTTAAAAAAGATCACCAAACAAGGGATCAGTGGCACAAGGGTGAACAAAACAATAAACAAAATTTTCGAACTCCCTCGCCGCCTTCTCCAGCACATCAAAACGACGATTTTCACGAGGAGTGGCTCCCCACCGATTGGCGCCGTGTTCATCCGCAAAAACAGACATGATAGCCCGCCGGGCTCTTATTTGGCTCAATAGGTGAACCGAGCAATCTTTCAGAGCCTGAGTAATCAGACACGCCTCATAAAAACACTCGAGCTTGTCTTCAGCCGCATCGAGCATCGCCAGGGTCATCTCCGCTGGGTAAAGGGGGATGTCATCAAGCACGGCAAGAAGAATCATCCGGAGCCAGATGGATCCCATTGGAAGAGGGGACCCCTTACGGATCACAAGTTCATACTTCACCGCATCGCATTCGGCATCCGTGAGAGAAGGATCCACCAAGCACGCAGCAAACCGAGGAAAAATGTCCTCAATGGGCACTTCCCACGACTGTCTACGAGCATGGGGGCGGTTACAAGCCATAGTTGAAAAAGTTCTTTGGAGATGAGAAAAGGAAGAAGCTTTACTTCGAGTTATAAAGACGAAGCACAGAAAATTTTGTGCACAATGGAACTATTTCCAAGATTGGGAAATGAAAGATTCTCGGAAATATAAGTTTGACTTAAAAAGAAAGGTGAAAAGACACCTCTGTTGAAGCAACGCTTCAGATCCAGCGCTCTGCTGAAGCAACGCTGCAGATCCAACGCAACTGCGCGCTGCGCACCACGTGTCCAGCACGGGTGCGCTAGCGCAGTGTAACATTTTCAAAAATATAAAATATTAATTTTGGGAATTTTTATAATTTAATATTATTTTATTGATTATTTCAATATTAAATGCAAATAAATAGGAAAAATGTTAGAAAAATGATGAAAAATTATGGAAAATTCTAAAATAGGGTAAATTAGTGAATTATGACATTTTTAAGTTTTTGTGATTAGTTTGACACTAATTTAGTGCTAATCGCGATTAAAATCGCTAATTGGGTTTTTTGACAATTTTGTGCAAAACTTGCACATACCACTTTTCTACACTTGTGTATTTTTATAGCCATGGTTTTCATTTGGGTTTACTATTGGTGTGAGAAGGGTTGGGTTTTAAAAGAAAAGGGAAAAGAAAAAAGAAAAAGTGTAATGATGAGGGTAGGTGAGAGAGAGGGTTGAACCATTGACCAAACCCTTAGCCATTTTGATCATTTCTCTCCCTCTCCCTTTGCTTTGCTGCTGCTGCCCCTTCCTCCATCTCCCTCCCCTCCTCAAGCCATGAAACATCTCTAAAACTACACCAAAACCCCAATCTCCTTTCATTAAAAATGTCCAAAATCCCTAGATCTACACATGGAGCTAAAGAAGCATGGATTTGGCCACTAGAGGGCAACTCAAGAAAATTCTTGAGTTGCCAAATGAGGTATTTTCTGGATCATTAGTTTGGTTTATGCATTACTTATACTCCATGTTTAGTTTAGAATCGATATTGTGTGATATTATGGAATTGAGGAAAACCTAGTTAGGGTTTGAGTGGAATTGGTGTTGCATTATGAAATTGAGCTCAGTTAAGATTATACCAACACCCTAGTGTTTGAATTGAGACCCTAACCTGATGCTAGAACCACAGAATACGGATTTTAGAAACCGATATCGGGGAAATTGTGAAATTTGTGAGGGTTAAATGGAATCTGCTATCACCCCGAGACCCCTAAAATAATATTGAGTGGACAGTAGCATGTGCAGGCACCCAGGAAACTAACCCCAAAACCCTAGCCCCTAACTCTCCTTCCCGGCCGCCAAAACCTCCTTTCTGGCCGCAATTTGCGGCCAGACCAGGGAGGAATCTCCTCGTTTTGTGTGCCTGGCCCCATTTCATCAATTCTTGGCCCTGGGTACTTCTAGTTTTGACAGATTCTTCCTAGGGTGAAATCTGGGACATATATCCTATGTTGTCGTTTTGGATTCGTGTTTCCGTATTCCGTATTTTTGGATTGGAAATGGTGGAATGTGTTTTGCCTCGACTATTGTCGTTTATACGACGATATAGAGGATTATGGATGGTTTTGAAGGCATGCCATAGGTTCTCACCTATAGGCCCCTTATCGTATCGTTTTGGAGTTTATGCGCCGTTTTAGATTGGATTTGGTTTTAATGCGCATATACGATATTTGATGTGTAGGTACCCATGAAGACTTCAGGACGACAAGCAATACGTGGTGACGTCCGCAAATGATGATGCAAGGTGAGTAGATTATATCTACGGGGGAAAGTCGGGTGGATGGCGTATAGCACCCCCGCAGTCCGTAGATAGCTTATTATATAGTATTTGTGATATTGGGTGTATTTTGGATAAGGTAGGGTTAGAAGTGACTAGTGTAGTTCATAGTCGCGAACCCTAGGATAGAGTTACACCTATACATATACCCTTGCTTTTCACATGTACTTACACTGTGGTTGATGATATGTGACGACTTTGGAGATGAGTCGATATTGTGGGCTTGGTGCCCTGGGATCGGTGATTTGATACGATTCATATGTGGGATATGACTTGTGATTCTTGCGGGCTTGGGATGGTGTTTACCCCCGCATGCATACTTTACCGATGTTACCGTTTGTACTAGATATAGAGTAGTACCTCCAGACTATATGATCTGATGATGGTGAGATTTGTTATGTGATGAGACAGTGAGATGTTGATCCCTACCCAGCTTTTGGGAATGCCGTACGATGATTTACCGTACGAGCTGATATTGATGATAGATCCGCACTCATAGCTAGAGGATATCTTACGATATGACATTGAGGCGGGATCACCGACTATATATCTACATATATACTTAGACTCAGTTTTAGGTGGTTTCCACACCTACCCCTCCTGATTGACAGGATACTTAGATGTAGTTGCATAGTAGATACTTCACTGTGCTGTTGATTACTAGATTTCCGCATATTCATACTATTCGCATTGCTGGCATATGTTCATTATTATGCTATTATCATGCTGTTAGGACACCAGCACCATTATCGATGATGCGTATGTTTCACGTACACTACTTGCCGGCTCACACACTTCATCATCGATAATTGCCATGTCACTACACAGTAGTACTATTACATTCGTGATATGATGCTTCCTTCGACATATGCGCATTCCTATTCCATGTTGCATGATTTCCGATATGATTACTATCTTTACATGTCGCATATATCATGGATTGATTTCATAGTACATCGCATTGGATTTACTGCTTGATGTTGGATTTTCATGTGATTTCTGGTTTTGAGGACCGGGGGATTATTTAAGAAAAGATGTTCTATTATGAAAAACCCGGTACCTCGTGATATGATATTTCGGTGCGTCCACCACGCGTTTTCTCGGTGCTGAGACGTGTGCTTGAAACCCGATTCGAGGAGGTGATGTACCGTTTGCGGGTTCGTGGTGGGCCCGGTATGGTTCCCCTCGGCAAGATGATCGATGGGTTATGCCGATTGAGCCTGGAGGCGGGCGAGTACCTACCGGTGATTTTACCTGAGCTCGGCGGATATCCGGGGGATACCGCCTGGAGCCGAGAGATGGGCATACTGCTGGGGCCGACGGGCCGATATCCGCAGACGGAGCCCAGAGATGGACATGGGTTGACTCATACTGCCGGGACCGAGGGCCGATATCCGCAGACGGAGCCCCATACGGATGAGGATTTACGTGTCGGTGTTTGGCACGGGTTTCATGATGAGTTTTCCATGATTTTGGTTATATCCTCACATTGCATACATGATGCTTACTGTCAGTGGGTGACAGGTGGACGGGTTCCACATATATACAGACATGGTTCATATACAGACTGGATTTACACTTATCTTACACCAACATTAGTGGTATGGGACGCTAATATATGTGTATTGATATTATTGATATTTCTTCATAGTTACTTCATGCAGACATACCTTACACTGATGACATGTTGTTACCTGAGTACCTGGCACTATACACATGATTAGATGTTACCTTGCCACCTTATTACACTCAGATGTACTCTTGTGGATATTTTACAGATCGTTGACTTAGGATTATGTCTTGCATTCGATTTATCCTTGTAGATGTTTCTATTCACGAGTTGGCAACTCACCCCCGTTGTGCCACAGTTCTTGCAGGTTTTGCCGTACAGGTTCTATTGCGGCATTTCTGACACACTTCCTTCTTGCGGGTGATTTGCTTTGGTAGGTGGATTCTTTCGTATCAGGAATCACCTTTGTATTTATTTATTCCATTGTATCTAGAAATTGTCCATCAACCAAAAACTTGTATATTCTTTCAGACTCAGAGACAGTGTTGTATTATTCGACCTTAGAGTCGCGCTTAGTAGTATTGCGGTTTTCTTGCTACTTTGAGCTTTCTTTTGGTTTTGATCCTCGCCACTTGGCGTTGTATATTATCATATCATTGCGTGGTTGTGACCGTCGATTGACGAAGAGCTAGCTCCCGCTTGGGGATGCCTTTATCATTTTATATATTGTTATTCATGTTGTACCCCATTCGGGGCCAGTTTTACAAGAGAAACTCTGCCGAAATTTTTAGAAAAGACTTATTGTTTTCAAAACGTACCTTCGGCTTAGTTATTTAAAAACCTTGATTTCAAACCTGTATTTCTTCACTTCTTTGAACCAGTTTTCTTTATTTACTCTTCAAAATGGTTTTAGATTTCTGGGCTTTTGGCTTACTTGGATCAGATGGAGTCCTATAGGCTTCATATGGTTCAAGTGCCAGTCACGTGCTCTTTCGGGTCGTGACAAAGTTGGTATCAGAGCGCTAGGTTGACCTTGGTTCGAGTCTAAGTTTGACTATGTGGAGCCTAGGGAATTGTTTATATACGGAACTTAGGCTTGACCTTACGGAACTTAGACTTGGTTGAGGGGGTGTAAACCCGAACTTTCGTCGTTTTAGGATGACCCTTGGTTGATGGATTAGGTGACTAAAGTAGAGTGACGTACCGTTGGTATGTTCCGCGGCATACTTACGACACGCCACTCCGCTTAAGGAACCTTAGGATGGACATTTGTTTAGAGATCAGTGATTCTCTTCCTATCCAGGATTTTACATCCATTTGAGATCCCCGATTCTATTAGTTTCATGATCATATCTTCATTGATGCCGTTCCTTCCTATGATCATGTATCCCCTTTGGATCTGTTGTTTCCTTTCTTGCCTTTGATGTGCTCTCTTGGATACTCGATTGAGATTCCTGTCACCATGTTTGAGCGCAGTTTGGGCTGCTGCTAGGGTTTCGGCCGGTGTGAGCTCGTTTGGCACGAGGGCCGACCTTTGTGTTTTCTGGTGACATGGGAACGTCTCGAGTTAGTATGGGTGATTGTGACCTCTAGTGGAGGCGAGTGCTTGGTTTTGCACCGGATGATCGTGCCTTTGTTAGAGCTGCCAGCTGAGAGAGGACTGTTGATGTACAGTATACCTCAGGGATTATGATGTCGCCTATCGTGCAGACAGATGGACCAGCTGTTGCTGAGATTGACAGGATGTTGCTTTCGGAGCTTGCGAGCTGAGATTTGCCGGAGCTTTCAGGCAGATATGCGACAGATGATAGCTAGTCTACCAGATTTGAGAGACGAATGTGATTCGTCCGGTTTTGGCGCCAGAGCGGGCCCAGTTGAGTTGAAGATTTCCAGTGTGGAGAGTCTTACTCAGATCTAGAGCAGACCGACTCAGAAATGACCGCTTATGTGTTGCCTTTCCTAGAGGATTGAGGCGTCGTTCGGCGTACAGGCGTATGAGCCAGTTGCTGCTGCAAATGATGAGATATCGCCCAGATGATTGGAGCTACTGCAGCATGAGCATGTACTTAGAGAGATGATAGCGAGTCGCTAGTCACCGAGGATGAATGACTAGGACGTGTGGTGAGTTCGCTTACCCCGATGCGTGGATATCAGATTGATTGTTTCCAGCTAGAGACGACTTCACGCAGGTTCGTTGAGAGTCGATTGAGACGATCGAATGTCAGGAGCCATTTTCCAAGTTTAAAGTATACGGAAAGACATGCAGGTGATTCTATGGACCCTCTAGAAGAATGAAACCCTAACTCGACTTAATGACCGTGTGACAGCCTTTGAACCTTAGGGTTTACGGCGGTTCCGCGGCGCCATTAGTGAGGCTTGGGTTTGCCCTTCTACGGCTGGACCACCGACGCTGTGGCATGTACTCGATACTATTAAACTGTACCCGAGATGTGAGCTCTTGGGGGATTATGAGGATCTGACGAGTCGATCGGATGGTTCGACATCTTTCGGACATTATGATGGGACACTGCTTGGGAGACTCCAGATGCGAGCATAGCCGTCGGAGCGCAGTTCATGTAGCCACGATGAGACGAGCCCGAACCAGTCGACATTTGAGCAGAGTGAAGAAAAGAGTTCGTACGAGATTTCGACGAGATGATGTCCCACTCCGCTGACATTAGAGATGTGATACGCACCTAGAGGCGTGATATATGGATATATCTTCCAGAAAGAAGCGCGATAAGTATGCAGCCGTTCCGGAATAAGCGTGAGCTTCAACATTGGATGATGACTTCCGGGCACTTCGACAGGATTGAGATTTGAGAAAGGAATCTCGGCAGGACCTTTCTGGAGTACGATACGAGAAGACTTAGACCCAGAGTGGTCATTTTGTGCACACCCAGCAGGGCAGAGTCCCGCATTGTCGACGAGGTAGTTGGCCAAGTTCGGATAGAGGAACTTAACCAGATGCGTTGCGAATTGATCAAGGACGGACGAGTGATGAGTATTCCTCCGATGATCGGGACGTGTTCCCGAGGACCAGTTCGGCCTGACATCTGCTACAGAGTGATGAAGCTACCGAATACGCGATTTCGAGTCCGTGTGAGAGACTTCAGATTGACCGTGGCCGAGACAGTGCAGTGCATAGTAGCTTGGCGTGACGTCATAGTGGATGACGATAGAGACAGTTGGAACAAGAGGTTCGTGTGAGACACTGACGAGCTGTCATTGCTTCCCGTCGAGACGAGAGACCTGATTTGCTTACAGAGACGTTGGGATGTGACCAGTTTCTGAGGAAATAGTGTTTTGAGGACACAGGTGTCTTTTGAGCGAGAAGAGGTTATGCAGGAGAGCTAGCCTCTGTACAGATCGGCATAGGCATGATTGGAAGAGACCTTGAGCAGGATTCCTTCCAGGACATAGCTGCCATGATGTTTGCACCCAGGATCAGATGTGTGACGTGCTTTCAGAGAGCCAGAGGCCGACGCCAGTGATATGCTGCCTTACGAGTGGTCGTGAGGTTTGACCGAGAGATGACCAGAGAAGTGCCAGAACGGAATCGTCCCCGTTAGCACACCTGACAGGGCCGATGAGCCGATTGACCGCGTGATAGGTAATCCGCAGAGAAGATAAGGATCCAGAGAGTCAGAAGACGCTAGACCGTGAGCAAGAGGCAGGTAGATATCCTGCGCTGCTAGCCGTGGATTGCACCGACTCCTTCTCGACCTCGAAGGAGGAACTACCGAAGACGGTATTTGTGATTTGTGATTTTGTGATTCGATTATCACGTATCCGTCATTTTGGATTTCGGTATTTTGGGTGTTCTGTTTGCATGATTTAGTTTTGGTGACTGAGTTTCATGATATTGGTTTCATGCACCCACTGGATATTTATATATTTCGCGCAGAGTTTTCATGCATTTTAGTGTTATGCTTTGATTCGTGCACGCTGATGCACACGATTGTGAGATTTTCCTTTGAGGTACACCTGATTTTGGTTTGAGACGCATTTTATCGTTGATTTTGACCCGGATTTTGATGGTTGGTTTTGCACTCCGTGCTGGTGATGTGCTTTACACCTATTCGATGTTTGTTATTGGATTTCGTGATTCCGTGCATGTTGAGTGCGCAGGGTTTAGATTTTCATTCGTGCACGATAGATGCACAGATTTGGATTTTCGCGCATGTTGGGCGCATGTTTTTAGATACGATTTTGGTGCGCACCCGATGCACTAAATCGAGATTTCTTCGTGCATGTTAGATGCACCGGACCTTGGCTGTCAGGCACATACGTTGCCCATGACAGAGGTTTCGTGCACACCCGTTGCACCTAGATGTTGTTTTGTGCACTTGTTTAGCACATATGGGATTTTTGATTTCCGTGCGCACCAGACGCACAGGATTGTGTTATGTACATTTTTGAGATTTATTCCTTTTGGAGCAGCACCTTTTATGATGTTGGGTTTTTGCTTTCATGCTGAGCAGGACTAGTCGGTAGACGGTACCTGGATATACTTTTGCATGCTTTACATCAGCTTTTTACGTGTATAGATTGGATGTCTACATGTGTAGTTTCGATCCATATCGTATCGGTTTTGTATTGGATTTGACATTGTGTTTTTACATCGACTCCGATGATTGCGGGATGCTTGACGGAGTTTTGATTTTGAGTTATCTGCTCAGTACCCTTGCGCATGCATTGCGCTGTGACGTTCTTTGTGTTGATGATTTCGGAGCCCCGACGACTTTGGTTTATTACTGAGATTGTTTTAGTAGTGGGGGTTTAAATTTAAATTCGGGGACCGAATTTCTTTAAGGGGGGTAGATTGTAACATTTTCAAAAATATAAAATATTAATTTTGGGAATTTTTATAATTTAATATTATTTTATTGATTATTTCAATATTAAATGCAAATAAATAGGAAAAATGTTAGAAAAATGATGAAAAATTATGAAAAATTCTAAAATAGGGTAAATTAGTGAATTATGACATTTTTAAGTTTTTGTGATTAGTTTGACACTAATTTAGTGCTAATCGCGATTAAAATCGCTAATTGGGTTTTTTGACAATTTTGTGCAAAACTTGCACATACCACTTTTCTACACTTGTGTATTTTTCTAGCCATGGTTTTCATTTGGGTTTACTATTGGTGTGAGAAGGGTTGGGTTTTAAAAGAAAAGGGAAAAGAAAAAAGAAAAAGTGTAATGATGAGGGTAGGTGAGAGAGAGGGTTGAACCATTGACCAAACCCTTAGCCATTTTGATCATTTCTCTCCCTCTCCCTTTGCTTTGCTGCTGCTGCCCCTTCCTCCATCTCCCTCCCCTCCTCAAGCCATGAAACATCTCTAAAACTACACCAAAACCCCAATCTCCTTTCATTAAAAATGTCCAAAATCCCTAGATCTACACATGGAGCTAAAGAAGCATGGATTTGGCCACTAGAGGGCAACTCAAGAAAATTCTTGAGTTGCCAAATGAGGTATTTTCTGGATCATTAGTTTGGTTTATGCATTACTTATACCCCATGTTTAGTTTAGAATCGATATTGTGTGATATTATGGAATTGAGGAAAACCTAGTTAGGGTTTGAGTGGAATTGGTGTTGCATTATGAAATTGAGCTCAGTTAAGATTATACCAACACCCTAGTGTTTGAATTGAGACCCTAACCTGATGCTAGAACCACAGAATACGGATTTTAGAAACCGATATCGGGGAAATTGTGAAATTTGTGAGGGTTAAATGGAATCTGCTATCACCCCGAGACCCCTAAAATAATATTGAGTGGACAGTAGCATGTGCAGGCACCCAGGAAACTAACCCCAAAACCCTAGCCCCTAACTCTCCTTCCCGGCCGCCAAAACCTCCTTTCTGGCCGCAATTTGCGGCCAGACCAGGGAGGAATCTCCTCGTTTTGCGTGCCTGGCCCCATTTCATCAATTCTTGGCCCTGGGTACTTCTAGTTTTGACAGATTCTTCCTAGGGTGAAATCTGGGACATATATCCTATGTTGTCGTTTTGGATTCGTGTTTCCGTATTCCGTATTTTTGGATTGGAAATGGTGGAATGTGTTTTGCCTCGACTATTGTCGTTTATACGACGATATAGAGGATTATGGATGGTTTTGAAGGCGTGCCATAGGTTCTCACCTATAGGCCCCTTATCGTATCGTTTTGGAGTTTATGCGCCGTTTTAGATTGGATTTGGTTTTAATGCGCATATACGATATTTGATGTGTAGGTACCCATGAAGACTTCAGGACGACAAGCAATACGTGGTGACGTCCGCAAATGATGATGCAAGGTGAGTAGATTATATCTACGGGGGAAAGTCGGGTGGATGGCGTATAGCACCCCCGCAGTCCGTAGATAGCTTATTATATAGTATTTGTGATATTGGGTGTATTTTGGATAAGGTAGGGTTAGAAGTGACTAGTGTAGTTCATAGTCGCGAACCCTAGGATAGAGTTACACCTATACATATACCCTTGCTTTTCACATGTACTTACACTGTGGTTGATGATATGTGACGACTTTGGAGATGAGTCGATATTGTGGGCTTGGTGCCCTGGGATCGGTGATTTGATACGATTCATATGTGGGATATGACTTGTGATTCTTGCGGGCTTGGGATGGTGTTTACCCCCGCATGCATACTTTACCGATGTTACCGTTTGTACTAGATATAGAGTAGTACCTCCAGACTATATGATCTGATGATGGTGAGATTTGTTATGTGATGAGACAGTGAGATGTTGATCCCTACCCAGCTTTTGGGAATGCCGTACGATGATTTACCGTACGAGCTGATATTGATGATAGATCCGCACTCATAGCTAGAGGATATCTTACGATATGACATTGAGGCGGGATCACCGACTATATATCTACATATATACTTAGACTCAGTTTTAGGTGGTTTCCACACCTACCCCTCCTGATTGACAGGATACTTAGATGTAGTTGCATAGTAGATACTTCACTGTGCTGTTGATTACTAGATTTCCGCATATTCATACTATTTGCATTGCTGGCATATGTTCATTATTATGCTATTATCATGCTGTTAGGACACCAGCACCATTATCGATGATGCGTATGTTTCACGTACACTACTTGCCGGCTCACACACTTCATCATCGATAATTGCCATGTCACTACACAGTAGTACTATTACATTCGTGATATGATGCTTCCTTCGACATATGCGCATTCCTATTCCATGTTGCATGATTTCCGATATGATTACTATCTTTACATGTCGCATATATCATGGATTGATTTCATAGTACATCGCATTGGATTTACTGCTTGATGTTGGATTTTCATGTGATTTCTGGTTTTGAGGACCGGGGGATTATTTAAGAAAAGATGTTCTATTATGAAAAACCCGGTACCTCGTGATATGATATTTCGGTGCGTCCACCACGCGTTTTCTCGGTGCTGAGACGTGTGCTTGAAACCCGATTCGAGGAGGTGATGTACCGTTTGCGGGTTCGTGGTGGGCCCGGTATGGTTCCCCTCGGCAAGATGATCGATGGGTTATGCCGATTGAGCCTGGAGGCGGGCGAGTACCTACCGGTGATTTTACCTGAGCTCGGCGGATATCCGGGGGATACCGCCTGGAGCCGAGAGATGGGCATACTGCTGGGGCCGACGGGCCGATATCCGCAGACGGAGCCCAGAGATGGACATGGGTTGACTCATACTGCCGGGGCCGAGGGCCGATATCCGCAGACGGAGCCCCATACGGATGAGGATTTACGTGTCGGTGTTTGGCACGGGTTTCATGATGAGTTTTCCATGATTTTGGTTATATCCTCACATTGCATACATGATGCTTACTGTCAGTGGGTGACAGGTGGACGGGTTCCACATATATACAGACATGGTTCATATACAGACTGGATTTACACTTATCTTACACCAACATTAGTGGTATGGGACGCTAATATATGTGTATTGATATTATTGATATTTCTTCATAGTTACTTCATGCAGACATACCTTACACTGATGACATGTTGTTACCTGAGTACCTGGCACTATACACATGATTAGATGTTACCTTGCCACCTTATTACACTCAGATGTACTCTTGTGGATATTTTACAGATCGTTGACTTAGGATTATGTCTTGCATTCGATTTATCCTTGTAGATGTTTCTATTCACGAGTTGGCAACTCACCCCCGTTGTGCCACAGTTCTTGCAGGTTTTGCCGTACAGGTTCTATTGCGGCATTTCTGACACACTTCCTTCTTGCGGGTGATTTGCTTTGGTAGGTGGATTCTTTCGTATCAGGAATCACCTTTGTATTTATTTATTCCATTGTATCTAGAAATTGTCCATCAACCAAAAACTTGTATATTCTTTCAGACTCAGAGACAGTGTTGTATTATTCGACCTTAGAGTCGCGCTTAGTAGTATTGCGGTTTTCTTGCTACTTTGAGCTTTCTTTTGGTTTTGATCCTCGCCACTTGGCGTTGTATATTATCATATCATTGCGTGGTTGTGACCGTCGATTGACGAAGAGCTAGCTCCCGCTTGGGGATGCCTTTATCATTTTATATATTGTTATTCATGTTGTACCCCATTCGGGGCCAGTTTTACAAGAGAAACTTTGCCGAAATTTTTAGAAAAGACTTATTGTTTTCAAAACGTACCTTCGGCTTAGTTATTTAAAAACCTTGATTTCAAACCTGTATTTCTTCACTTCTTTGAACCAGTTTTCTTTATTTACTCTTCAAAATGGTTTTAGATTTCTGGGCTTTTGGCTTACTTGGATCAGATGGAGTCCTATAGGCTTCATATGGTTCAAGTGCCAGTCACGTGCTCTTTCGGGTCGTGACACGCAGTTGCGCTGCGCTCTGCGCTGCGCGCCATGTGTCTAACATAGGTGCGCCAGCGTTGGAATTAAAATTCCCACCGATAGATCAAATGATCTAATAATAATGATAAATCATTTATTAACCAGAATTAAATTCTGTTAAGGAAAGATTTCTCGAAATCTTTCCAAATAACAAGATTGTACTTTAAGCACCGCTGGATCAATGATCCAATGGTAAATAATGAATTACCAAAACAGAACAAATTCTGCATAGAAAGATTTCTCAATCTAAAACAAGAAGACTATCTTCTGTCAAACAGAAGCCTTAGGATCAAAGATCCAACGGTGGGAAATATTTCCAAATCAATCAGAGAAAGATCTCTTAAACTGATTTAACAAATCAATTAGCCCTATATAAAGGTCCCAAGACTTCGAGAATAGAGAGAGAAAAGCCCTCTGCCAAAAAAAAAGAGCGAGCTCTTAAGAAAAGAAGAGTTTTCTTCATATTCAAGGTAAAAAAGAACTATATTCTTGAAAAAACAGAGATGAAAACATCTCATAAAAGAAGAACTCTCTTCTAAAAAGATATTAGATCTATAAAAAAATATCAAGGTCTTTGAATAAAAATAAAAGATCAAGATCTAATCATAAAAAGAAGTATTTTTACTTCATAGATCTTCTGATCTACAAAGGCAGAGCCTTTTAATAAAAAACAAGAACTGTTGTTCTTGGATCTTGAGGCAAGGCCTCCTTTGAAGAACATAAGTTTGTTCTTTGATCTTAAAAGTGACCAAAATGCGCTTTGCGCTATTAGACAGTGCTTTGCACTCATGAACTGCACCCTTGCGCTCCTTGGACTGGCGCTCAGCGCCATAACATGCCACGTGTCAACTATAGACTCGATCTGTGCTTTGCGCTCCTAAAAACCGCGCACTGCGCTCTTGGGTTGGCGCTCAGCGCCAAGCGCGCCACGTGTCACTCACTGGCGCACCCATAAACTGGCGCAGCGCGCTGATAAATTAAAAGCGCGGTGCGCTAACAAAATAGCGCGACACGTGTTCTCCTCGTGTGCGCTAACCGACAGAAGCGCAATGCGCTCTTTGACTGGCGCAAAGCGCCTGGTGCGCCACGTGGCGCGCTGTCAAGACATACTTTGTTCTGATAAATGCTATGCATTCAATATAAGACAAAAAATGTCAGAGCCCAATGCTTGGCATTATTAAAAGGGCAAAGCCCAAACAAAGGCTTAACAGGCAGAACAAAAATAAAATGTTCTTTAACTGGACTTAGCCCAATTCTGGCCGTAAGTCCTCAATTTAAATTGAACCGAGCACACCTGCTCTTCCAATCAATTTACACCCGGTCCGAGGGTACATCTCTTTACTCCTCTGACATCTGTCATTGTAATCCTTCAACGTCGTCAGAGAGGTGACGGGTCCCGACGACCACACATTACTACGGACTGTGGGGTCCTTAAACTCATGGACTATGATGTCCTTAACCTTGACCGTGATGTCTTAAAACTAACGTCGGACTGTGAGGTCCTTAAACTCATGGCCTATGATGTCCTTAACCTTGACCGTGATGTCTTAAAACTAACGTCGGACTGTGGGGTCCTTAAACTCATGGACTATGATGTCCTTAACCTCGACCGTGACGTCTTAAAACTAACATTAGACTGTGAGGTCCTTAAACTCACGGACTATGATGTCCTTAACCTTGACCGTGATGTCTTAAAACTAACGTCGGACTGTGGAGTCCTTAAATCCATGGACTATGATGTCCTTAACCTTGACCGTGATGTCTTAAAACTAACGTCGGACTGTGGAGTTCTTAAATCCACAGACTATGATGTCCTTAACCTTGACCGTGATGTCTTAAAACTAACACCGGACTGTGAGGTCCTTAAACTCACGGACTATGATGTCCTTAACCTCGACCGCGATGTCTTAAAACTAACAATAGACCGCAATGTCCATAAACTAATTATCGACCGCAATGTCATTAAACTAAACAATAGAGCCCAATTGCTCTCTTGTCGGATCTGAATGACCCCGTTAAGTTGATCTTAGTCTAGAATTAGACTAACGTGTCCTTGATAAACGTTTAAGTTGATCTTAGCCTCAAATAAGGCTAACGTATCCTTAAACACAACCCCCCAAACCCAAATCTAAGAAAGATACGGATTTGGATTAGTCCACGTCCTACGGGCGACAGCATAACTTAGTCTTCGTATACAATCCACGGGCAACCGAACACAAAACAAACACCCACGACACGAAGTGACCATATGGAGAAGGAGAAAGTTGTTACCGCGATACGGTAGCGTAATTAATTGCAGGGGCTTGTGCCTGCAGGGAAGAGCGTCCCCACAATCAAAACCTTTCAAACAAGGGGGAATCTGACGAAATCTGCTACATCGGCCGCATCCGTTTAAACCTTCGATACATGGTGCCATAAATCAACTTAGTATCTACGGAGAGGTGGACGGATGGCACCAATTAGCATCTGCCCCCAAATTCAGGCAAGACGTACAGTCTTCCCGGCTTCCGGCGGAGAACAGACTTGATGAACCGAATCTTTTCACCGTTCTTAGACCAGTTTAGAGTGGTGTTCATTGATGATATTCTGGTTTACTTGAGGAGTATTGAAGAGCATGCAGAACACTTGAAGATCGCACTGCAGACTTTGAGGCAAGAAAAATTATATGCAAAGATGAGCAAGTGCAAGTTTTGGCTTGAAGAAGTGAAGTTTTTGGGGCACGTCGTATCCGGAGATGGAATCGCCGTTGATCCCGAAAAGATTGCAGCAGTTCAAAATTGGCTGATTCCGAATAACGTAGCAGTGATCAGAAGTTTTCTTGGACTTGCCGGCTATTACAGAAGGTTCGTGGAGAATTTTGCTCGTTTGGCTGAGCCTTTGACCAAGCTTACGTGCAAGGAAGTACCATTTGTGTGGACGGATAAGTGTGAGTCAGCTTTTGAGGCGTTGAAGCAAAAATTGATAACCGCTCCTATCTTGACCATGCCAGACAGTTCCGGAGGATTGGTGATTCACAGCGACACATCTGGGAAAGGATTGGGATGTGTTTTGATGCAGCATGGGAAGGTTATAGCTTACGCATCGAGGCAGTTGAAGACCCATGAGAAGAATTACCCAACTCATGATTTGGAGCTAGCAGCTGTAATTTTCGCTTTGAAGATTTGGAGACACTACTTATTGGGTGAAAAGGTTGAAGTATTCACCGATCAAAAAAGCCTAAAATATGTGTTCACACAAAAAGAGCTTAACATGAGGCAGCGTAGATGGTTGGAGCTGATGGCTGACTACGATCTTGATCTTAAGTACCATCCGGGGAAAGTTAATGTAGTGCCAGATGCGCTTAGTCGGTTACCAGCAATTCGGATGTTGACTGCACAGAAGGAACTTATCGAAGATTTTCGGAGATTCGAGTTGGAGATCGTGCTACCGCATTATTCGGGACAGTTGATGCAGCTGCAAGTACAGTCGTCGTTGATCGATAATATTAAAGCAACGCAGCCACAGGACCCAAGATTGCAGAAGTTTCGAGAACAGGTTGAAGCTGGACTTCGAACGGACTTGTTGATTCATGAAGATGGTTCGTTGCGACATGGTAGTCGTTTGTGTGTACCAAAAGGAGATATTCGTGAAGAAGTTATGAAGGAGGCACACAGTTCCGTGTATTCCATACATCTAAGAGGCACGAAGATGTACCGTGATCTACGACAGCATTTCTGGTGGGAAGGCATGAAAAGGGAGATTGCTCGCTTTATAGCAAAGTGCTTGGTGTGTCAGCAAGTTAAGGCTGAACATCAAAGGGTTGCTGGTTTATTGCAACCACTTCCGATTTCTCAATGGAAGTGGGAACATATAACCATGGATTTTGTGACAGCTTTGCCGGGGAGTCCAAAGGGAAACAATGCAGTTTGGGTGATTGTTGATCGATTGACCAATGCAGCTCACTTCATACCGTTTCGAGTTGGTCAGTCAACGGAAACGTTAGCAGAACGGTACATGCAGGAGATTGTAAGATTGCATGGAGTACCTGTGAGCATCGTTTCTGATCGTGATACCCGATTTTTGTCGTACTTCTGGAGAAGCTTACAGGAAAGTTTGGGGACTCGATTGAAGCTTAGCACAGCTTATCATCCTCAGACAGATGGCCAGTCGGAGAGAGCGATCCAGACTCTTGAAGACATGTTGAGAGCGTGCATGTTGGACTTCAAGGGTTCATGGGAGGATCATCTACACTTGGTGGAGTTTTCGTACAATAACAGTTTCCAGGAGACTATTCAGATGGTGTCGTTCACCTGTTTGTTAGGACGATATTGGAGAACGAAGATTGTTGGGACCGGATTTGATCGTGCAAACAGTTGAGAAGGTTACCACCATCCGGAATCATATGAAAGCATCACAAAACCGACAAAAGAGTTAGGCAGATACATCGAGAAGACCCCTAGAGTTCACCGTTGGTGATTTGGTATTCTTGAAGATATCACCGACTAGAGGGGTGATTCATTTCAGAAGTCGAGAAAAGCTTAGTCCTCGATTCGTTGGACCTTTTGAGATTTTGGAGCGTGTTGGAGAAGTAGAATATCGATTGGCATTACCGCAATCTTTGGCGAATGTTCATGACGTGTTTCATGTATCTCAACTCCGTAAATATGTTCGAGATGAAACACACGTACTGGATCATTCGGAGCTGACTGTACGAGAAGTTTTGACTTTTGAGGAGCGACCGATGTCGATTGTGGATCGAAGAGAAAAGATTCTTAAGAACAAGGTTATCCCTCTCGTACTTATTTCTTGGGGAAATCACTCACATGGAGAATCAACTTGGGAAAGAGAAGATGAGATCCGACAGAAGTTTCCACATCTATTCTTGTAGTTTGTTGATTGTTTATCCTTTCTTGTTCTTGGAATTTCGAGGACGGAATTCTTTTTGTAGTTGGGTATAATGTAACAACCTAGTTCATTTATACCAATTTAGTTCCCGTATTTATTTATCTGTGGTATTTTCTTGATTTATCATGTTTTGGGTGCGAATGGTATTTTTTACTTTTTACATTGCATTCGACCCGACCCGCTTGCTTGAACTTGTTGATTCATATTTATAGATTACCCGGACTTGTTACATAGACACGTGCATCGCATGTATACTGCATATTGGCATTTCATCTGACATCGCACATTTTAGATCACGTAAAATAAATTAAGATTGCATTTCATAGCCTGCATGATACCCCTAACCCCATGGTAGCATCCACGCATCTTGTTCTCGTCCCGTTCAGTGAAACGGACGTGTTTGGATGGCTACGCGCACGTACGTGCATCCGTTCTTGGGGGTACGCATTTTCATTAACTGAGCATTCGTTTTGAATTTTGAAAGTCGCATAAATTTTTCGTATTTTAAATCTGAATTTTTAGACCCGACCCGGGCGCGTTTTGAAATATTTTTTGTATCCCGCCAAAATTCAATTTATTTAAATTTTAAAATTTAATTATAATATCTTTTACAGCTCAGTAGAATTTCAATAACCAATTTAAAATCTTTTTAAATTTTTTAAAAATCTTTTCCCAAACCAATTCCAGCTTTCCTCTCTCTCTTTCTTTCTCCCTTTCTTTCTCTTTCTCTCTCTTTTCTTTACATCTCTCTCTCATCCCCTCTTCCTTTCTCTCTCTTCCAGATAAAAAAAGTTTATCTCTCCTTACTATTCACGCGTCTCTCTCTCTCACCTCTCGATCTCTCTCCTCTCTCAGAATCTCTCTCTCTCTCCTCTCGCTGAATATTTCTCTCTCTCTCTATATATATATATATTTATTATATATTCCTTCTTCTCATTCCTTTCTCATTTCCTTTAAAACCCACAACCACGAACCCTAGCCGTCTGCCTCCACCTCACCGTCGCCTCCAGCCCTCTGCTAGTCGTCCGCACAGCACCTCTCTCCTCTACCTGCCGCCGCACCATCCCCCTCCTCCGATCTCACCTTCACCCTTGACCAAGCCGTGCCACTTTCACTTTCTCCGACTACTGCATCACCTTAACCCCAACATCAACCATCGAAGCACACATTGCCTCCTTCCCTTGACCACCAACGCCATCAAACTACGACCCTTTGCCATCGCCGTGCTTCCGAACCCTTAACCTGAGATCCCACAACATCTTCATCTTCATCTTCAACCTCCAAGCAACCCATCTCCTTCATCTCACCCCAAGCAAAACCCACCGACCTCGACAACCTATATAGCCGACTCCCTCAACTAAAAGACCCACTCCACCGCCGGCATCAACGGCGCTACTTCTTCACTAACCACACCCAACAGCCTCACTATCATAATCCGTCACCCTCACCAGCGCTACCTCCTTCCTCGGCCGCACCCACACCACTAGCAACCTCGACTCTGACCATCATAGTCGCGTCTCAACCCCAACAACACCTTCTCCCTAACACCCGAGACTCCACCAGAACCCCTCACCATCGCCGACTCCAAGCACCTCATCGGCGAAACCCACACACACCATCACCCATCAACCCGATCACCCTTTGCAACCTTCATCGCCGTTGACTCCACGTCAAGACCACAACACCTTCGTCGGCAGAAGCAACAGCCCTAAACTCCGGCCATCACCTTGTCTTTAGAAGCATCATTGTCTCCTCTCTCTCTTGAGATCCGGACCCCGTAACCGAGCCTTCAAGCTTGACCTTAGCATCGCATCGTCGTGATATATCCGTTCATCGCATTCGAGTTCGCCGGAAACCGGACGTGATGTCGACGATCCCGACGACCCAGCGAACATACCTGACTTGTATGATCACCTTTGTGCGTTGTTTGGATCCGTTCTGTGTATCGTGCACGCGTCGCGACTTTTCGCCGACGAGAGACATTCCGTACACCCCGTTTCGTGATCCACCGAGGCAAGTTAATCTTGCTACATGCTAATTAAATTATTACATACTTATTTAAATACATATTAAACCTGTTTAAATCTAGTTCCCCATATTCCATTTTAACATTTCGATGTTCCGTTTATATCATTTTAGATATAGAATATGAAAACATATCTTGTTGCATATTAGATTACATTAAACTGCACCCATACCGATATTTATATCACATAGTGCTTATTTGTACATTCTATAGTACCCTTTTATAGTTTATAACCTTTCGGATACCTATTTGCATCCATCTCGTCTAATATACATATAATTGCATCCATAAATCACTTGAATATGTAACACTGTAATATTGACACCCTATGTTAAATAAATTGCATCCTATTTAGTATTGGAACTATAATCTTAACCCTAATCGATAACTGTGCATCAATATATTTTAATCTATACCTATTTTGCATACTACAACACATTATTCCATTTTATTGTTACATTGGTACCCCATACTTGTTTTTGTGTACCCATGCTTAGTATAGTTTGATTTTGAGCACCCACGTGACACTTGTGCACCTCCCTGACATGACTTGATACACTATTACTTGACACGACTTGATATCGTGCACTACTGGACATGATTGGATCCATATACACTACCTGACTTGACCTGATGTACCATAGCTTGACCTGTTACCTGATCTTGTTACTAATGCCAACAACCTTGACATGTTATCCCTACAGACATTTCTTGTTGTCTATCCAGACAAACCTGTACCTGCTTGATCCTGCATTGGCATTAGCTCCAGATTTATTAATACCTGACTTGAACACATAACCTGGGGGTATGGGGAAATCAATGATGAAACCTGACTTGTAACTCGACAGTTCGATACCTTTACTGATCAGTCTTATGGGCTAGGCCAGTCCCGGGATGATGCTGCTGATATCACTCGTCGTTACATACTACCTTTTACTGCCTTGCGGCACGTCTCGGATTCAGTCCGAGTGTCTTAGACCATGGTCCTGGGCATGCACGGGATACTATTGAGTTACATCGATGATTCATCAAATTGATTTCAAAGACTTGAGAGTAGTTAACCCAATAGACCAGTCTAGATTACTCACTACACATTACACTCACCGTCCTCATTTATATTACTGTTATACCCATTTTACTGTTCATACTCATACCTGCATGTCTTGCTACCCCTATTTATATTATTGCTTTCTATTATGACGCACTGACGTCTGGGTTTTGCATGGCCCAGATTCTTTATCTTTGCTGCAGGCCGAGCAGGAGTATTTCAGTCAGCAGGCCGAGCAGGAGTATTTCAGTCAGCAGGCCGAGCAGTGAGGACTTGCAAGTGGTTAGTTTATTTTCCTTTCAGTATTTTCATTCCTGATGTGAGCCCGCATTATGGGACATACATTCCAGTTTATCGTTGTATTGGATCTTTTGCTTCCGCATTATTTTATTCTTGACTCGTTTATTCTGGCTTATGGATATGTGTTAAATAGTTTATTATCGTTCTTGATATCTCTACAGCCGTAATGTGACTGCGGAAGGATATTTCCTATCCACAGGTAGCATGGTTGGCTCTGTCACATGCCTATCTTAGCGTACTCTAGGAAGCGGGAGGTGACAGCCCGTCGACGCCAGTGGCGATTGGCGGTGCAAGGGTATGCCGGTTGTAGGTTGACAGGGAGAGAAAATAACAGAGATATAAAGAGATGGAGAGTTATTAAAGAGAGGGAGAGATGAGGTTGAGATTTTGAGATCTCGAAATCAGGAGGTAGGCGACGAGGATCTCGGAGGGTGTTGACGAGGATCTCGGAAGGCGTTAGCGAGGTGGACGTGATTGTGGCCTCATGGGAAAGAGAGAAAGAAAGAAGAAGAAGAGAGAGAGAAGGAAAGGAGGACTCGGTTTGTGCTGAGAGTGGGAAAGGAAAAATAGAAAAGCAAAAAAGGGAAAGAGGCCGGGCCTTGGGCTTGGAAAATGAAAAAATAGAAAAAGAAAGGAATGGAAAATGAAAAAAATAGAAAAAGAAAGGAAAAGAAATAAAAAGAAGAGAGGTTTGGGGTTGAAAAAGAAAATGGGAAAATAAAAAGAAAATAAATGAAAATTTTGGGGGGAAATAGAAATAAAAATTTATTCAAATACGGATAAAGAGTACAAAAGAAACTGGCTATTACAGTTTTCAAGTTGTCGTCAACCCCTTCCAGCCCGAAATCCCCCTCCCCAACCCCTAACTCCTCATAGCCCTTAACTCGGCTCCTTATTTGCCCTCCTCCACCTCTATCCCCGTCACCTCTCTTCTCTAGATAATTAGAACATACCGTAGCCTTCCATCATCTTCATTTTCATTAGTCATCTCTTCGTCATGTTCACCTTCATCGTCTTCGCCATCCTTTTTCTCGTTGCTGCCACCAACAACCTCCTCGATCTGAATGTCATAACGTTATGGTTTATTTAATTATTAATAATTATTTAAAATCATTAATAAATACTAAATAATTTATTGATTGCATTTCTTAAAAGGCAAAATGATCATAATCAACATAGTTAAAAATAGACCGCTATTGATCATTAGTCATAGTATTATATTTTGGGGGAGGGGGTTTCATAATTTTTTGTATCTTTTCGCCGAACCTTGAAACGATCTAATGGTTTTGTCGAAACAAGCCTAGTAGCTATTGGAAATTGAAAAGGAAAAGAAAAAAGATATGATAGTTGAAGTTCAAGACATATTTTTTTCATGTGCATGTGTAGTTATATTTTAGGTCGCATCACGTATCTTGGTAGCAAGTGTGAAATCACATGGTTTTTTTGGATATACACCCCCCAAAACTTAGCTACTTATAAAAAAGCCTCCTTTTTCAATGTAATTGTATAAAAGCCTCCCAAAACTGCTAAGTCAACTAAAAAAGTCTCTCTGATTACTTTTAATGATGACACCGTCAAATGTTACAGTTAGCGATTTAAAATTACTGTTTCACCCTAATCATAACCTCCCCAACTTCCCTTTCTCCTCCTTGACCTCCTCCGCCGCCACCACCTTCATCGTCGTCACCATCATCTTCTTCCCCATCATCTCATTGCATCACCATCACCACATCCCCATGACCTCCTCAATCCCCTGATCACCACCACTATCAACACTATCACCCTTCCTTCCATCACTACCATAATCACCATCATCATCTTTCTTATCTCCTTACTCCCTTTCCCCTATCACCATCACCACACTGCCCTCTCTCCTCTTCTCCCGCCGATCTCTCACTCGACCTCCCCCTTTCGCCCTTCCCCTTTTGCCGTCACCCCCCCCAGATCACCACCATCTTCATCATCAAAATCATAACCACCAATGTTCATGCCAGAATATTACATTTAATACCGTCCATTCTTCTATTTGTTTGTATATATGTAGGTGCTTTTGATCCGTATTTGCTACAGGTTTACAGGTTATAGGTTCCCAATCCAGAATAACACAAATCACGCAAATCTCTACAGTTATGACAAAATCCAGAACATCTGTTGAAAACAGATAAAATCTGGGTTCCGGTCATCCACACCCGTTAAGTGCTGTGTACCAGTTCAAGAGACAAGATGAATACAGCGGTCATTCGTGTCTCGGACAAGCACAGAGCACGAGAGAGGCAGCACAAGAAACAAGGTGCACGGAGCTCGAGGGAGATTAAAGCTAAAAGTCAAAAAGCGTTGTCATTTTGGACCACTAAAAATCTGAGAATATTTTGGAACCATTATGCAATTTTGAACCTGTCAAACCGAAGAACAAAGCAACATGAGAAATCACAGAAAAACGAGGCTCCAAATCTTCCGAACAACCGCGGAAGCGCGGCTAAAAGTGGGTTTGGGAGGCGGAACCGTGGCCATTACGTGGCACCTCGCGACCATTTTTCAGGGGTGATTTTGTAAGTTTATATGACACGCCTCACTTCCCAGTGTACGGAAACGGAGGCGTGGCGAACCCACAACGTATTTACTAAGAAATAAATACGTTAAGCATAATTAAACAATATATGTATAAAATGCACAAGAATTGACAAGAGATATAAAATGAACAACTTTTATTAACATTCATCTTTACATTACAACTGCTTTTTAAAGGAAAGATACAATGATATAAGCAATGCCTAAACAGTAGCATACAAACTGAAATAAGTACAAGATGAACTAGAAGTCCTGCTGGACAGTGAACTGGTCCAAGTCCTCCTGGTTCTGCTCGATCTCCTGAGAATCCGATCCTCCTGACGAACATTCCAAAGAAAGAAATAGACAGGAATGTCGTCAGCGAACTAGCGCTCGGTAAGTCCCAAAAGGAAGAAAGGAATATAACAAGTAATGAGAATTGAACTGGTAAGTGTATATGTATAAGATTGCTTTTCTAACATAGTTTTGTAGCTTGGTACATAAAGTATTTGTGTATACGAGAGAAGTCCATCTTACCCCGTGGACTACGGTAACATGTAGTATAAGGCCCCGTCAAAACCTACAGGACAACAGCATGAGAATTCATGTAGGTGTTTTTAAGGGATCATCCCGTGCCACGCTATACAATCCGTACCAATCTATCCCGTTAACCCCGTTATGTATTGTATAGATTATATTACAAGTCTTGCCGAAACCATGAATACAAGTTGTTCAAGTAGTTAGGTTCATGATGTAAGCTTGTAGTCATGTCAAGCTATAGCCATGGTTCGGTCAGGTCAAGTCTTGTATTAAGGTTTGATATTCAGGTTCATGTTCAAGTATATATGTTAGAGTTTGGATTCATGTTTGAATTAGATTCTGATTTGAGTTTGAAATCACATTTGATTTAGACTTAGATGGAGTCAGACACTTGTAACTGATTTAGATCCTGAATTAGGTTCGGGAGTTATCGGTAACTGCTGCACATGGACAGCAGGATTTGTGTTTTTTTCCAAGACAATTATCATTGATAATACTGTTAAGTTTTCAACGTTAAATAGGCAAGCACCCACTTTCCTCGGCTCCCTGTGGCTCAAGAGAATTGATCCCGCTTAAACCTATATTTACTAAAGTCCTTAAATATAGTTGGGTTTTATGAAAAATATTTTTAATATACAGTTTCAAAATAACCTCGAGAAATTATTTATATTATTTAAGGTTTTCATGGATGTGAATTTTAGGGATTTGAAATATTTTAGTGATAATAGCTTAGCTTGGAAAGTTCATGGTATTTTACTGTAAAGCTTGACTTTTGTTGGTATCTTGATGGTATTTTGATGAAACTTGTAATTCTTTCATTTGAAAAATATAAGTTTATTATATTTTTTAAATATATGAATTTGTAATATTTATATAATTATTAAAAATTAAATTTTATTTAAGTAGAAATTCACGTTTTTCTTAAAAACTGTATTTAAAAACCTTTTGAGACCGAATACTCCGTGAGGAGGTCTGCATCTCACTTTACTAGCCTTAGGATGTGCGATAATCCGCACCATATAATAGCGGGTCCCCTAAAAAGGGTTGTAGGGACTTATTTGCAAAGGAATTCTAAAATACAATTCCAAAAAAAAACCGTTTTTATTGTAAATGGTATTTTAATATAATCTTGTGTTCGTAACTAAAATTCATATAAGGGTATATCGTGCTATGAAACAATGTGTGTATGTGAGAGGTAGGTCGTTACCTCATGAATTTTCCTAAAACTATGTTTAAGCAAAACATTAAAAGATGATATATACAAACTTCATGGTATTTTAATGTAAAAGTTAAATTAAAGTTATTTTGTATGATGTTTTTGATTAAAAGTTGGTTCTAAGTATTGGTTTTATGATTACAAGCATTTGGTAAGAATATGGATGAACAATATTTAAAAAAAATTTGGAATTTATAGAGTTTAGAAGAAGATATCGGTATTAACTCCACTTACCGACATATGTTTTGAAAAGAGATTTTCAATGAAGAAGAAGAAGAGAGATTGGGAGGGACTTACTAGCTAATTAGGTTAAGAGAAGGTAAAAGAAGAATGGGTTACCGTCGTGGCGTCGCGGAATCGCCGGAATTTGTTTCGATCCTCGCCGGAACTTGATCACTTGCTAACTCTTCTTCTACTCTTCTTGTACTTAGAAAATTTTGAGAATTTTGACTATAATTTTCAGAATGATGAAGAGCTAGGTCATGGGGAGTTTTTATAGTGTGGAATTAAGGTTTTGGAATTAAAATGATGAATTAAAATATATTAAAAGGGTGATAAATTGGGAATTGAAAGATCTCTATTTGATTGTAGAGCAATCAAACAGTGCAGGGGAGTTAGAGTTAGGGGTAGGGGAAGGGTCGTGTGTGTAAAGCCCGGGCCTCATTAGGCTAGGGGGACCATTGGTGCCAGCAGAAAAGTGATATCCGCCGGTCGTTTTGGTGAAGGGGACGGTGGATTCTTGCCACGTGTTCCTCTCTGTATTTAAATCATTGTGCACATGTTTGATTTCTCCGTCTTTTCATTTTTGTGTGCATTGCACGTGTAAACTTTTGGACTTCCAAAAAGTTTAAAAAGAAAATCAGAAAAAATAATGTGTCTGATAGGGTTCGAACACAGGGGCTACGTCACAGCAGTGCAAGGCTTTACCAATGAGCTACAAGTGGCTTCTTGCTGTTCTTAAACAAAAATTAACTTATAGCTTGTACTCAGACTTGTAAACTCTTTTCTGTACATTAAATTGAAAATTTTTGTACAGTAAATTTAGAGTTGTTACATTCTACCCTCCTTATAAAAATTTCGTCCTCGAAATTTACATTTACATAAGGACTAGTTTACAAATAAGTAAGTGTATCTTGCACGCATGTCATCTTCTCGTTCCTATGTTGATTCTCCTGGTGAATCTTTTCTCCACATCATTTGGACCAAGTTCATTTTCTTGTTTCTCAGTGTCTTCACCTTTCGGTCTAGGATCTCAACAGGTTGTTGCTCACAAGTTAGGTCCGTCTGTACAGTGAGTTCAGAGTGATCAAGAATGTGGCTGGGGTCGCTCACATATCTTCGTAGCTGGGATATGTGTGCACTCCTTCCAATGAGGATGGTAGTGCCAAACGGTATGTCACTTCTCCGACACATTCGAGAATGTCGAACGGTCATATGTATCTGGGACTGAGCTTACCCCTCTTTCCAAAGCGGATGACTCCTCGGTTTGGTGAGATATTCAGAAAAACATGGTCTCCAAATTAGAACTCCAGATGTCGGCGCTTTGCATCAGCCCAATGTTTCTATCGGTCTTGGGCTATGCACATTCTTTCCCTGATCGTGCGAACTACGTTCACAGTTGCCACAATCATCTCTGGTCCTAAGAGTTCACGACCTTCAACGCCGTCCCAATTTAGTGGTGATCGATAATCCCGTCCATAGAGTGCTGCAAATGGTGCCATTCCAATACTTGCCTGATACCTGTTGTTATATGAAAACTCCACAAGGTGTAGGTGATCTTCCCACGAACCTCCGAAGTCTAACATACAAACTCTTAGCATGTCCTCAAGAATCTGAATTGTTCACTCAGACTGTCCGTCCGTTTATGGATGGTAAGCCGTGCTGAAGTACAAACTCATTCCCAGGCTAGCTTGCAGACTCTGCCAAAATTGTGATCGGAATCTTGTGTTACGACCGGAGATGATGCAAACTGGTACTCTATATAATCTCACAATCTCCTGCATGAGTTCATGGGTATCAATATAGTACATTTGAAAGAGTTAAATCTTACTTTAGATTCATGCCCATCTCCATGTACTTCTTTGTTAACGTCTCAGTAGATTGGCCAACTCGAAAGGGAATAAAATGAGCCGACTTGGTGAGTCGGTCCACTATAACCCAAACTGCGTCGTTATACTTCGTGCTGCGAGGAAGGGCGGTCACAAAATCCATGGTAATGTGCTGCCATTTCCATTTTGGGATGGGTAACGGCTGAAGTAGACCAGCAGTTCTGTGATGTTCAGTCTTTAATTGCTAACACACCAAACACTTGGCTACACTTCTGGCTACTTCACGCTTCATTCCATACCACCAGTAGTGTTGTCGTGGATCCTTATACATTTTTGTACCATCGGTGTGTATAGAATAAGGAGAGCTATGAGTTTCTTTCATCAACTTTTCTCGAACAGAGCCGTTTGGTACACACAATCTAGTTCCATATCTCAAGGATCTATCTTCATGGATGATGAAATCAGTTCGAAGTCCATTTTCTACTTGTTCACAGATATTTTGTTGCTTGGCATCATTTGCTTGAGCTGCTTTGATCTGATTGACAATAATATACTGAACTTGTAAGTTCATCAAATACGAAGCGTTACCTGGCATAACTACTTCGATCGCCGATCTGTGCAATTCCTGCTGTAACTTCTACTGAGCGGTGAGATTCATTGTTAATGGTTGGTGGCTAAGTGCATCAAAAATTACAAACACCTTCTCTAGATGATACTGTAGGTTGATATCGAAGTCCGTCATGAGTTCTAGACATCTTCTATGCCGCATGTTCAACTCCTTTTGAGTAAATACATACTTCAGACTCTTATGATCAGTGTATATATCCACTCGTTCACCGAAAAGATTGTGTCGCCAAATCTTAAGTGCAAAGATAACGGCTGCCAACTCCAAATCATGTGTTGGATAGTTGCGCTCATGAACTTTTAGCTATCTTGATGCAAAAGCTACAATTTTTCCATGCTGGTGTAGAACACATCCTAATCTCTTACCAGACGCATCACAATGTACGACGAGTCCTCCATATTGATCCGGTATTACAAGGATAGGAGCTGAAGTTAGTCTTGATTTGAGTTCTACAAAAGCTTGTTCACATGCTTCTGACCACACAAATGCTTCATCTTTACGTGTGAGCTTGGTCAGAGGTGATGCAATCTTCGAAAAACCATCAATGAATCTTCCGTAGTATCCTACTAAACCCAAGAAACTTCGAATATCTTTTACCGTCTTTAGTGTAGGCCATTCACTGACAGCTGACATCTTAGCTGGATCTACTAAGATTCCTTCGCCCGAAACGATATATCCGAGAAATCCGACTTGATCCAGCAAAAATTTACACTTGCTGTACTTGGCATAGAGTTGATGTTGTCACAATGTCTCCAAGACAATCCGTAAATGCTCGGCGTGTTCTTTCTGATTCTTTGAATACACTAGGAAGTCGTCGATGAAGATGACAACAAACCTATCTAAATACTCTCGGAAAACTTGATTCATCAAATTCATAAATATAGCAGGTGCATTGGTCAATCCAAATGGCATCACGAGATATTCGTAATGACCATAGCGAGTCCTGAATGTCGTCTTCGGAATGTCAGACTTTTTGACCTTCACCTGATGATAACCCGAACGAAGATCTAGCTTCAAAAATACACAAGACCCACTTAGCTGATCGAAAAAATCATCGATGCGTGGTAGTGGATACTTGTTCTTTATCGTCATTTCATTCAGAGCTTGATAATCTACACATATTCTGTATGAACCTTCTTTCTTCTTCACAAGCAAAACCGGAGATCCCTAACTTGAAGTACTGGAACGAATCCAACCTTTCTTCAGAAGTTCGTCCAACTGAGTACGGATCTTCTTTAATCCTTCTAGACTTAACTGGTACGGAGCTTTGATTACCGGTTGTGCACCAGGTAGTAAGTCAATGCTAAATTCAAGAGCTCGATCGGGAGGCAAACCTATTATATCTTCAGGAAACACACGAACTCTCGAACTACTTCTGTCTTTTCTTCTTCTGCCGGTAGAGTAAACACTTCTACATTCTTTAGATTGGCACGGAAGATTCCTAACTCCAAAGTTCTATCTCCACTCTAGAAGTAAAAGACTGGGTGATCTGGTATCTTAAATACTTCCCTCTTTTGACAGCAGTCAATTGTGGCATAGAAAACTCCCAGCCGGTCTATCCCCAACACAACGTCAAAATTTAGGATGTCCGGTACTTTGAAATTCACATAGAATTCTCGTCTGCAAACTACAACTAGACACTGATCAAATCCCATAGTTGCTTTCAATACTCCATTCCCGGAACTAACATTCCAGCTTGAAATGAGTGGCTTCACGGGAATCGCATGTGTTCTCACAAATCGTTGCGACATGAAGCAGCGTGACACTCCAGTGTTGAACAGTGCTAGCGCAGGAAGAGTGGCTACTAGTATAGTACCTAAGTTGTCTGAGGTTGGTTTAAATACAGGGAAAAATATAGAGATATACAAGGATTGAAAAGATGAATGTATTGGGAATTACCAGTGATAATTTGGCCAGTAGCCTCGGCTTTCTCAACTGTCATGGTGAAAGCCTGACGTCGGGGTACATTCCTCCATGCTGGAGGCACATTCCTCTGTCCCCGGGGCATGTTTCTCTGCCCTTGATGCATGTTCCTCTGTGCCTGATGAAATTGACGAGGAGGCTGTGCAGGAGGTCCATATGGAGGTGGAGCAGGGAGAGCAAGACGAGATGCAGGAGCCTGAATAGCGGGCCGCTGCAGGACTGTGATCGCGGTTTTAGGTGCTGAAGTTGGGTTGAGACGATATGGACATGCTCCAATAGCATGAGCGGACGCGCCACAAACTAAACGCATACCATTTGCACGCATGCAGTCTTTTTCCAGGTGTCTATTCCTTTTGCAGTAGTAGCAAAACTCTGGACTGGGCCGGTTAAATGTTACTCCCAGTCTCTTGGGTGCTAAAGTTGACCTGGAAGAGGCTCCTCCTGCCATTTGGGTGGCAGGGCGTTTCACACCGGCAGTCTGTGGTCTGCCCTTCTTCTTCACAACTGCCTCATAACGCCGGGCAGCCTTCAGAGCAAGATCTTGGGTTGGAAAATCCCCTGTAGCGGGTGCAGCTTAGATTTCCGAGTAAAACCCTTGCTAAAATCTTCGTGCCCGGATCTCAGCAGTCGGGATCAGGTGTGCTATGAACCTGTTACGGTCTTGTGTTAGCAGTGTAATATGTGATATCAGGAAATTGAATTTGAGACAATATCTTACCTGCTAAGCATGGTAAACTCAGCATCGTATTTATCCACGGATTTACTCCACATAGAGCCTTGTTGTAAGTGGATGAACTGCTGTTCCATATTGAAACGAGCAGTCTCAGGGAAGTACTTCACGTCGAACATATCGTGAAACATTTTCCATTCAATCGGTTGAGCGAGTCGGTTTTCTTCAGCCTTCCACCAGACTTTGGCGTTATCTGTTAGTTGCAGTTTTGCAGCTCTCACCCAAACAATCTCTGGAACTTGTGCTGCTGCCAAATCATCTTCAATAGACTGAGCCCATTCTTCTACCTCCAGTGGGCTCTTTTTCCCAGAGAAATGTTTCGGGTGCAGTGCCCGGGATTGCTTGACTCCGGGTGCCTCGACCTCTGGACGGTGCATGAGGATAGCAGTCTGCTGCTGCTGACCCTCCAAGAGTCTCTTGATTGCCTCAAGCAGTACCGTTTGCTCGTTGATGGGAGCTGCAATGGTAGGTGGTGGTTATAGAGTAAGTGGTGGGGTGTTTCCATTGATGTTAGTGCTGGTGTTATTGGGAGAATCCACGACCTTGATAGAAAAAGAAAGGTTAGGATAGATTCAAGAATTGAAATGTAAATAAAGTATATTTGCTGATTCTTTTAATTCTTGTGATATATTGCTTAAGACTTCATGCAGAACTGACCTGCATGGGCCGCCAACAAAACATGTCACGCCCCGCTTCCTAGTGTACGGAAATGGAGGCGTGGTGGGTCCGCAACGTATTTACTAAGAAATAAATACGTTAAGCGTAATTAAGCAATATATGTATAAAATGCACAAGAATTGACAAGAGATATAAAATGAACAGCAATTTTTATTAACATTCATATTTACATTACAACTGATTTGAAAAGGAAAGATATAATGATATAAGCAATGCCTAAACAGTGGCATACAAACTGAAATAAGTACAAGATGAACTAGAAGTCCTGCTGGACAGTGAACTGGTCCAAGTCCTTCTGGCTCGGCTCGATCTCCTAAGAGTCCGGTCCTCCTGACGAACATTCTAAAGAAAGAAATAGACAAGAATGTCGTCAGTGAACTAACGCTCGGTAAGTCTCAAAAGAAAGAAAGGAATATAGAAAGTAATGAGAATTGAACTGGTAAGTGTATAGGTATAAGATTGCTATTCTAACGTAGTTGTTGTAGCTTGGTACAGAAAGTATTTGTGTATACGAGAGAAGTCCATCATACCCCGTGGACTATGGTAACATGTAGTACAAGGCCCCGTAAAAACCTATGGGACAACGGCACGAGAATTCATGTAGGTGTCTTTTAGTGATCATCCCGTGCCACTGTTTACCACCGAAAGCCGGGAAAGACAAACGTCTTGCCTGAATTTGGGGGCAGATGCTATTTGGTTTAATCCGTCCACCTCTCCGAAGATACCAAGTTGATTTATGGCACCGTGTATCTGAATTTGGGCGCGGCTTTAGCATCCCTTCAATGATCCGGGGTTCCAGCGGGTCCTTCCACCTGATCGCTGGGCATGTTTGAAGATCGTTCAACATCCTCTTTGTTTTAGCTGATAGCACAACCTCCTATGGGGCTTCTTCAACGAAAGAACAAGTTGCCCTTGGTGTGTCCGTCTTCTTAGGAGTGTGAGGTTGCGGCGGGTTCACCTTCCACTTCTCGGACAGCGCAAACTTGCCCTGTAGGTATTAATCTTCAATCCATCCTTTGAAGACGAAGCAATCCTCAATCAGATGGCTTACCGTTTGACGGTAAGGGCAGTAGTTGGGGTTATTCACCTCACTGGGTTGCGGCGGTCGTCTTGGATTTGGCAAGTTGATAAGCCTGTTGCGTACCGCCAGCTCGAATAGCCTCTTCGTCTTATCCCGTGGGAATGAGTAGGGGCGCTTCATTTTCTCATTATAATATCGTCGTCTTTCTTCCAGTTGATCCGCCAGCTTTGGGGCACTGGGTTGCTGCTGAGCGTTCGCAACGAAGGTTGCCTTCCCTTTACCCTTGTCATTCCGAGGTTCCGGCTTCGGGGGAGGCGGTCTGTGACCCATCTGGTCCATCTGGGCCAACTTGTCGATCAAAGCCTGGAACGTGGTTGGCTTAAAGAACATCATGAACTATGAGATAGTTGCATGAGGATCTAGGGTACCCACGAACATGCCCACCGCGGGCGCTTCCTCAATGCGTTGTTCGCATTTCGACCACAAGTTTCGCCAGCGTATAGCGTACTGGACCCACGTCTTGCCTGGTTTCACTCTGGCATTAATCAATGCCGTTATCGGGGTACGTTCGCTGGCGCTCGCGAATCGCTGAGTGAATAGCAACTCCATTTCAGCGAACGTCTTGACGGAATCGTTCGGGAGTTCAGAATACCATTCGAACGCTGTTTCTGACAAGCTACCGATGAATTGGCGAAGCAAGAGCTTATCGTCGCCGCCAGTGTTGCCATAAAGCGCCCTGAACTGGGCCACATGTTGATGGGGATTGCCTGTCCTCTTATAGACATGGAATTTCAGTATTGTATAGCCCGGCGGGTACTTGATCTGGTCATACCAGCTCGGATATGGTCGCCATGTTCTGACAACCTGACCAGCTGCCTCAGTCGCCTGGTGAACCCGTATCTACTGAGCTATATATTCGTCTAAGTCAGCTTTGGAGATTGTCTCCTCCTTGGCTGTTGAAAGAGCCGGAGGTGGATTTGATGTCTCCCCTCTATCGTCCTCAACAATGATCGGAGGGTCTTCAGCAGGAGGATCTTGTTGGATCATCATACCCACCATATCCTGAAACAGAAGGGCCATTCATTGTATATTGGCTGCTTGTTCCGCGGCCTCTTTATCCTTCTTTTCCAGTATCCTACGAAGGAATTCAGCGTCAGTTTCCTGCTCCTGGCGTTGATCCGCGGATGCTTCGGGGCTTTCTTTTGGCCCAGTGAGTGCGGCCATCGCGTTCATCATTTCTTGGAGCTTCTGCTACTGCTCCTGAGCTTTGGTCACTGACCGTGTAAGCGGTCTATGACCCGTAGATGCACGGCTGTCCTCCTTTCCCGACGCCATGTATACAGTATGGACCACGACGCCCCCGGACTTAAGGCATTTAGGCTCACCGCCTTTGGCATTTGCCGCAGGCGCAGGGATTTTCTCTGGCCTTCTTCTCTTGTGGGCCGTTGAAGTTGAGAGGGCCGTTGCAGCGGGCATCCTGGCAGTTGTCGTCCTTTGTTGTTTGACAGGACGTTTCTTTTCTTCCTGCACTTTCGCCCTTTTCTGTTGACGGGAGTGATCTTGGTCAATTACCGAGTCTTGAACCTTCCGCCAGACTTTATAAATTTTGGAGGACAGCCGTTGAGGGGGCTGTTCCAGCTTTGTTTCTGTAACTCTCTCTGCAGGTGGAGGAGATCTTTTTAGCGTAGCAGTCGGAGAGTTCTTACGTACCCTCCTTAGTGGTTCAAAGCTGTTCCCAGTTGGAACAGCAGCATTAACTTCCACCCCTGGAGCTGGTGGAGTTAGCCCTGAGGGGGAGTTGCCCCCAGCCTTCCTTACTCGGCGCCAGTGGCGACGTCGAGCGTGACGAGCTGATCAGTAGAAAATACTGCATTTCTAACACAGCAATTTCCCTACATTTTGCAGTCAAGTAAAGCTATCCGGTATTCATATCACTCATATTTGCAAAACACATGTAAAATATTGGATTACTTGTACTATACACTAAAACCAGCACTTTTAGGGAAATTGTGTGTGTTTCATGGCATCGCATCATCCTTGTATTGCGCAACTCTTGTCTCGGTGAAATTGTGCAGGAAATTCCAGAAGCAGGGCAAAATTTGGGAAAAGATCTAATAAAAGATACGCCAATTCAAAGGCTGAAGATCTGGTAGTAATGTAGAAAGGCAAATAAAATTCAACACATCAGAATAAGGCCCATATATCATCACCAGCCCACATCAGAAACCTCAAGCTCCAAGTCCATCAAAGGGCCGCGGATCCGCGGCCCAAGCCCCCTTGGCGCGGCGGATCCGCGGCCATGTAGAGAGATCATTGCGCCCAATTTCATCACATGTCTCTTTGTAACGGCCAAAGCTTCCAGAAGGCCCTAGAAGCTCCACGTGGCTCATCTAGAAGGCTCGGCTCAACTAACTCTTAGAGGGAAATTCAAATTTTAGTCTCAACAAACTTTTTGGAGGGAAATTTAAATTTGGTGCTAACTAACTTGTGGGGGGAATTCAAATTTCAAATCTTAGATCTAGAATTTGAAAAGTCTATAAAAAGGAGCCTAGATCTAGAGGGGAAATTGTTCAAGAATTATCACCATCTTCTACCCACAAGTTTAGTGACAAAAGCTTGTGCCAAATTCAAATTCCCATCTCCAATTCAAAATCAAGATCAAGATCCCGAGATCAATTTGAGCAAGAGAGCCTTCAACCTTTAGCAAGCGATGTCGGATTTCCAACGGAGCAAGAGATCCACGCCGATCCGCGACTCAAGGAGCCGAGCGAAGCCGAAATCGACGATCTAGTTCCTTCCTTTTGTAAATTCAAGAGAGTTGTAACGAAATTTGTCGATAAATAAAGGTGAATTTTCTATATTCTTGCTTCTCTTTTAATTCAAGCATAATGATTAGATCTCAATTTGTGATTGTGTTTGTGATCATGATGTTTGAGTAATCTCCGCTCGTGTAGGAGTTGTGACGATCTTTAGATGATGATGATTTAGATATTTTTACAATTCTTAAATCCTATAATGTTTGGAAATTCTAGTTAATCAAATGATTAATAACCTAGCTTCGAGATGATGCTTTCTTGATCGTGTTCACTCGAAACTAGGGATCAACTATTAAACATTTGATTGATTAGAAGCTAGAATTTGAATGCGATCCATAGAAAGGACAAAGGATGAGTTGCGGAATCCCTAATTTTCTCGCAAAGATCCTTAACCCTCGATGAATTCGCATCGATCTAGTATCAATTCATTAATGGATAAGAATTAGTAATCTTTAGATCTCATCACATCTATAGATCCGATCTACTCCTACGAGCCTTACTTCTAGTCTTGATTGTTGGTTGGAAATTATCTCTCATCCCTATTCTTGCTCTTTAATGTTTCTTTTAGATCTAGTTTTTTCTTACTTTTTGATGTACAATTACAAATCATGAATTGTTTTCTTTTCTTTGCCCTAAATTTTCAACTCATCTAATTCAAGAATTGAACGGAACTCACTTTCCCTGTGGACGATCCGCACTCACTTACAATCTACATCCGACACCGTAGTTGATTGCGGTCAAATAATTTTTGGTTGTGATTTCTTTACAATTTTATACTACACATCGAGAATTCTTTTCAATCAAATGGCGCCGTTGCCGGGGAATCGTGTGCTATTTGTTCATTTTTTGAAATTTGAGTTGAAAAGTTTATTCCATCAATATTTTTTTTTTAGATCAAAACTTGCACAAAATACTAATACGTGTTGTTGTGGTTAATTGCAAGGAGATCTGGAGCTTGCTGGAAAATTGGAAAATTGTTTGAAGAATTCCAGAGGACTGAGGAAGTGATCTGAAGCTTGCTGGAAAAATTCAGTGCAGAGATCCCACTGTAGCAGCGCGGAACCGCGGCATTAGAAGCTATTTGCGGCGGAAGCGCGGCGCTTCAAGGGGTTCTCTGGAAAATTTTTGGCAGGTAATTTCTAACTTTCTTATCTCCTTCCTAAAATCTGCTCCAACTAACAATTTGTTGCAGGTTTCTTTGCAAATATTCGCAGCGCGCAAAAAGCAAAATAAAATTTGTGCTTGTTTTTTATTTTGTGGTTGTTTGCATAACTAATACGGAAATTAAGGGGCACGGCCAAATCCAGATTAGGTGGGGAGTTCATTATCCTTCCTAGGCCCCAAAAATCACAAACCTGCATCCGCATTACCCTCATTAATTAAAAAATATCTAGAGATGACTCTAAGGACCGTCGCGCTCACTTAGGACAGAAGAAGGCCGTGGGTAATTCATTGCTTATCCGCGTTTCTCTTGTGGTGCCTAGGAAAGTGTGTCGAAGGCTAGTGGTTACTTAATTAGGCCGACTACTTACGTAGTGGAGAACCTCCCACTTACCTGGCACTTACCTGGCCACAGGAGGGACAAAGAGGCAGTGGAGGATTCTATCCTGCGTCTTGTCTTCTGGCAGTTAGGAGCGGTCTAGAGATTGGACCTAGGTGACCATAGATTTTTAGGGTATTGCTTGTTGCATCATATTTTCAAAAATCCATATCATTTTTCAAAACAAACACCGCACTCACTTCAAATCCCCTAATTATAAATCACGCTGCCACTTGTACTAACCCCTTTTAGTGCAAGATAGGCTGGACACGGGATTCTAGTGCCCGTCTTGTCCGCGTCCCCTCGATCGACTCCGAAGTCGGTATTTCTCCATTTACCTTTCTTTTACCCCCCACCACACCCACACCGATGGATCAGTCTCCATCGAACCTCTTTACCGCTACTCTGCCGCCGTCCGTTGGTGCGCAGATTCCACCCCGCATCTCTCTCCAAAAGAGGTGTTACCCTTTGCGAGGTCCTCTCTCGACCTGCTTATCCATTCCACCAGCCAACGGGGATAACTTTGAGATTAAGCCCCAGTACATCAACCTTCCACCCAAATTCCACGGTCTCGAGACTGAAGACGCGTACGTTTTTATTACCAAATTTGAAAACGTATGCGCAATGATGGGTACATCACAACTTTCTGTGGATGCCATGCGTCTACGACTTCTTCCATTTACCTTGTGCGATTTAGCCGAGAAGTGGCTGTATAACACCACCGCACATTCCATCACGAATTGGGAAGAATTCGTTGCTGCATTCCTTAAGAAATTCTACCCTATGCAAAAGACAGCTCGAATCCGTAGTGAACTCTATCAATTCTCCCAGCTTCCGGCTGAACCATTTTCAAAATACTTTGACCGATTCAAGGATCTTTTCTTTCAATGCCCACATCACGGCATCCCAAGATGGGAACTTTGCCGAATCATATATGAGGGCAGTAACCCTACCACTAAACAAAACCTTGAAAACATGTGTCAAGGAACCTTTATGACCAAGGATGATGGGGAAGTATGGAAATTTTTAGAAGAGTTTGCTGAAAAATCACTGCAGTGGGAGACTGGAACCCAGCCATCGAGTAGGGGTGGCGTACACCAAATAGACGTGTCCATAGGTGTTCGAGCTGAGATGGCAGCAATGCAAAAGAAGTTCGACGCTATGGAACACAAATTCCTAGCAGCCTCCCTAAACCCAATGTCACTCCCCAAAACCGTTTGTGGGTGCTGTTCAGACCCTTCTCACTTAACAGAAGAATGTCCATTGAACTCCCAGTTTCAAGGTCTCGAGCATACCAATGCTGCATTCCAAAGACCTAGAAACGACCCTTATTCTTCTACATACAATCAGGGTTGGAGGAATCACCCGAATTTTGCCTGGAATCAATCCCAAAATACGGTTCCAAACCCTAATCAATTCCAACGGGCTCTTCCTCCACAACAGCAACCACTTCACCTCACCCAGCACCCCTACCAGTCACAAAATTTCCAAAACCAGGTCAACACTCCTGCACCTTCTAATCCTATGCAGTCGACCTGTTCTGACGACTCCTCTCAATTCGCTCAAACCATGAAATCACTCATGTCAAATTTCATGGAAGTGTCGGCCGAGGTTAAGTCTTCCGTCGGTGAGATAAAGAAAAACTCAGCGTCCCAAGCTGAGAGTATCAAAACGATGGAAGCTGAGATTGCACGACTTAAAGCCGAATTAAGTGCGAGAGAAAAAGGGAAACTTCCGTCTCAACCCCTACCGAATCCTGGGCATTACAATGTAAATGCCATCACAACGTTGAGATCGGGAAGAATGCTGGATAACCATGTTGGGGAAGTTGATGATACTATCAACGCCCCGGCTGAGATCTTTCCTCACACACACACTTCTACGTCTGAATCTTGTTCTCCTACCCCACCACCTTCTCGCGAGCCTATTCTCCATTTCCCTCTAGGCTCGACACCTCAGCCCACCTCTTCTATCCCTCCACAGACGATCCCCACTCCTCTTTCGGGATCTTGTCTACCCCCTCTTCCTTCTCCTATGATGGACCCAGCGCTCATTGCTAAAGCACCTTACCCGAACCGGTTAAGGGCTAACAAATCGAGTCCTCATATGGAGAAAATTATGGAAATGTTCAAGCAGGTTAACATCAACATCCCTCTCCTAGATGCAATTCAACAAGTCCCCGCTTATGCGAAAATTCTCAAGGACTTGTGCACTAGGAAGAGGAAGACTCAAGTGCCTAAGAAGGTCTTCATGTCCAATAACATTAGCACTTCTTTTATCCCCCAGCTACCAAAGAAACGTAAGGACCCAGGATGTCCTACGATATCAATTTCTATTGGGGGTAAAAACATCAATCGTGCTTTGTTAGACCTTGGCGCAAGTGTTAACCTACTTCCATACTCTGTCTATGAGCAGCTAGGGATTGGAGAGTTGAAACCTGCTCACTGTACTCTCCAAATGGCAAACCGATCTATCACCAAACCTAGGGGTGAACTAGAGGATGTGTTGATAAAGGTCGGGGAATTCGTATTCCCTGTAGACTTCATTGTTCTCGATACACAGCCTGTAGCAAACCCCCGGAGCCAAATTCCGGTGATTCTGGGTCGGCCATTCCTTACCACTTCCAATGCTGTCATCAACTGTAGAAATGGTTCAATGAACTTATCATTTGGAAATATGACCATTGAACTAAACATTTACAGAATTGGAAGTCAGCCATCAGAACCCTCTGCTCATATCCTCGATGTGTGCTCTGTCCACGAGATTGCTCCCGAAAGTTGCGAAGTTGAGGAACTTTGCTTTACAGATCTCGACGACACTGCCACATCACTGTTTGACCTGACACATGATCTTAGTGAGGACACCATTTCTACGCTTGAGTCTGCCACTCCTGACTCACCACCATCCGAGTCTGTACCTTTTACAGGATATGAGCTTCTCCGCGACTCCGAAAATCATTCAATGATCCCACCTTCTATTATTTCTCCGCCCGAATTAGATCTCAAAACTTTACCTTCTCACCTTAAATATGCATATTTAGGTGAGAATGAATCTTTACCGGTTATCATTTCCGCTTCTCTAGCATCAGAGCAAGAGAATGCACTTTTATCGGTGTTGAGATCTAATAAGGAGGCGTTTGGTTGGACCATGGCGGACATCAAAGGGATCAGTCCCTTGATTGTCGAACATCATATACACTTGATGGATGATGCCAGACCAACCCGAGAACCACAGAGACGGTTGAACCCCGTCATGAAGGAAGCGGTGATGAAAGAGATCGTCAAATGCCTTGATAGTGGTATCATATACCCAATCTCCGATAGCCAATGGGTTAGTCCTATACATGTCGTCCCTAAGAAATCCGGCATCACTGTTGTTGTCAATGAGGCAAATGAGTTGATTCAGACACGCGCCCAAACTGGGTGGCGTGTATGCATTGATTATCGAAAACTCAATGCCGCCACGAGGAAAGACCACTTTCCTCTACCATTCATTGATCAGATGCTGGAACGCTTAGCTGGACGTGCGTATTATTGCTTTATGGACGGATACTCTGGCTATAATCAGGTCCCCATAGCCAAAAAGGATCAAGATAAAACCACTTTTACTTGTCCTTTTGGTACCTTCGCTTATAGTCGCATGCCCTTTGGGTTATGCAATGCTCCCGCTACCTTTCAGCGGTGTATGATGGGGATATTCTCTGACATGGTAGAGAATTTTCTGGAGATCTTTATGGACGATTTCTCGATTTTTGGAGACTCTTTTTCCGATTGCCTATCGAATCTTGACGCTGTTCTTACTCGTTGCAAAGAGAAGAACTTGACTTTGAACTGGGAGAAATGCCATTTCATGGTCCGAGAAGGAATTGTTTTTGGACATGTCATTTCACAGAAAGGCATTGAGGTTGACAGAGCTAAGATAGATGTCATTCAAAACCTCCCTCATCCCAAAAGCGTCAAAGACATTCGATCTTTCCTTGGCCATGCGGGCTTCTATAGGAGATTCATTAAGGACTTTAGCAAAATTGCTAGACCTTTAACTCTTCTCCTGGCCAAGGATACGACCTTCCACTTCGACTCGGACTGTGAGACAGCTTTCGACTCACTTAAACACTCACTCACTTCAGCCCCCGTTCTATCGTCTCCAAATTGGGACTACCCCTTTGAGCTGATGTGTGACGCATCTGACTTTGCAGTAGGTGCTGTCTTAGGACAGCACATTGAAAAGATGCCACACGTGATATACTATGCAAGTAAGACCCTGAATGATGCACAAATCAATTATACAACCACCGAGAAGGAACTTTTAGCGATTGTATTTGCATTAGAAAAATTCAGGCCTTACTTAATCGGCTCTCCAATAATTGTGTACACAGACCATTCCGCCTTGAAACATCTTTTGGCGAAGAGAGATGCAAAAGGTCGGCTGATACGTTGGATCCTTCTGTTACAAGAGTTTTATCTTGTTATCAAAGATAAGAAAGGATGTGAAAACGTAGTAGCCGACCATCTTTCACGCATCTCTTCTTCCCCTGTGACCCTGCCGATCAATGACTCGTTTCCTGATGAACAACTCTTGAGCGTATCCAATGAACCATGGTTCAGGGATATTGTGAACTATCTTGTCACGGGACTTACACCCAGCGATTGGTCAAAACAGGACAAATACCGTTTCCTATCCCAAGTAAAACACTTTTACTGGGATGATCCATATTTGTTTAAGTATTGTCCTGATCAGATCATTCGCCGGTGTGTCCCGAAAGAAGAGTTCAAGAGTGTTCTTTCTTTTTGTCATGATCAGGCCTGTGGGGGTCACTTCGGTCCTAAAAAGACGGCGGAGAAGGTTTTGCAATGTGGATTTTATTGGCCGACCTTATTCAAGGACGCATTTGACTATTGCAAAACCTGTACACAATGCCAGTACACGGGTAGAATCTCACGGAGAGATGAAATGCCTCAGCAACCCATCTTGGTTGTTGAAATTTTCGATGTTTGGGGCATTGATTTTATGGGTCCTTTTCCCAACTCCTTTGGGAATTTGTACATACTGCTGGCGGTTGATTATGTCTCAAAGTGGGTAGAAGCCATTCCATGTCGCACTAATGACAGGAAAGTTGTCATTAAGTTCTTGAAAGAGAATATCTTTTCGCGATTTGGACACCCACGCGCTATCATTAGCGATAATGGGACACATTTCTGCAACAGGTCTTTCGAGACTCTGATGCAGAAATACGGAATCAACCACCGACTTTCTACACCCTATCATCCCCAAACGAGCGGGCAGGCTGAGATCTCAAATAGACAGATCAAACTAATCCTGGAGAAGACTGTTGCGAAAAATAGAAAAGACTGGTCGACCAAACTGACGGATGCTCTTTGGGCATTCCGAACTGCATTTAAAACCGACCTAGGGATGTCTCCATACAGGATAGTGTTTGGGAAGGCATGTCATTTACCCGTCGAGATAGAGCATAAAGCATTGTGGGCTATTAAGGAAATCAATTTTGACCTAAACCAAGCCTGCAACTTTCGGAAGCTGCAACTTAATGAGCTAAGCGAACTCCGCGATGAAGCTTATGATAACGCTGTAATCATAAAGAATAGGACCAAGGTTTTTCACGATAAAAACATTTTGAGGAAAACATTTTCACCTGGTCAACAAGTCCTTCTTTATGATTCACGACTACACCTTCATGCGGGTAAGCTTCGATCTCGGTGGAAGGGACCTTTTGTTGTGCGGTCTGTATACCCGCACGGAACAGTAGAGGTAGAAAATGTTAAAAATGGCATATTTTTCAAAGTGAATGGACACAGACTAAAGCCGTTTTTTTCCACTGACCCCATGGAGGAGCTCCTGTTCTTACAGGAGCCAGTTTATCATGATTAAAATTCCTCCGTCTCACCTCCATGTCCTGTATATTACTGCATCATCTTTTTGAATGGAGGTGAGTGAAAAGAATAAGTTTGGGGGAGGGTCTTCACTTATATATTTTGCCCCCACTAATAAATTCCTTCCAGGCTTACAGGTTTTTGTAGATATAGCGAATGGCAACAGTGAGGACACTGTTGAAAACAAGTTTGGGGGAGGTTTGTGCTTAGTTTTGCATCATGTGCATATCATTTGCATAAGCACAAAACATTTCTTTAAAAACCATAAAAATTCTTGTGTAAATATTTTTCTTTTAGTTCATCAATTTTTGTAAATAGCTTTTCAAAACCCATTTCTTTGAAAATCTATAAAAATTTAAAATTTTTCAAAATCCATAAAAATTCGAAAATTTTCAAATATAAAAATATTTAATATTTATGATAATAAAAGATTAGATAGTGAAAAATTACATCCATGAGATTAGAAAAATTTAAGAAAACTAAGAAAATTAGAAGTTTTCTTATACGAACTAGTAATAAGTAGTTATGAGCCGTTGTCCCAAGGGTTAGTAAGATGAAGGACGTCACTAACCTGAGGATAAACATAAGTCTGAAAAATAGTTTCTATTCTGGAAGCCAAACATTTTGAACGTTGATACCCTGCTATTCGCACTTACACACATCTTAAAGCCTGGGATAGTAGAGGATACCTTGAAATGCTCGTCTTAAAGCCAAAAGTATGGGAAAAAAATTTGTTTTAAAGTGGTGAGAAAAATGGATACTGGTTTTGTTATCACCGAGGGCAATAAAAAATATATAGCAAAAGGGTGCTTCTTCACCTAGTGCCCTAAGGCCAATTGGTCTGGGAGTCACTGCTATGCTTGAGGTGGTGCAAGACGAGGAAAATACACCAAGCATGCAAGCACATTAGTAATCGGTCGGTTAGTATCTCAAGAAATATTAACGGTCGCATAAAAGTGTGTGAGCAATCTCGTTTATCAAGAAGTACTGAGGTTGATGGGCAAGAGTATGATAGCTTGAATTGAATTCTCTTGGTGTAGGGATGTCCTTTACACACACGCAGGGTGATATAATCGATGTTTGGAAGACAGATAGGAACGAAGAATAAGACGATGTTTTATTGAGGGAGGACGTGATTTCTAACATCTTTTCATGACCATTAAGATAGGGCTCATGACAACCAAAAAGCTAGCTTAGTTGGAAACCCTAATTTTCAAGGCTTTTCTTTTACAATTCTTATCTTTAAATGTAATATTCATGATCTTCCTTTTATTATTGGATTTTATGGGTGCAATCCGCTGAAAACCCTCAGGAGACAACACTCCTCCTACTAGGGACACCTAGAGGTTTAAAGGCTTGTTGCACGTGCTCAGTGCAATCGTGTTGCCTACGAAAGTGTGCTAGTTAGTTTTTCTCTTTCTTTATTTTCTCCTTCTCTTTTTAATAAAACTGTTCGATCGAGACGATCGAAAATAAGTTTGGGGGAATTTGATCAGTAGAAAATACTGCATTTCTAACACAGCAATTTCCCTACATTTTGCAGTCAAGTAAAACTATCCGGTATTCATATCACTCATATTTGCAAAACACATGTAAAATATTGGATTACTTGTACTGTACACTAAAACCAGCACTTTTAGGGAAATTGTGTGTGTTTCATGGCATCGCATCATCCTTGTATTGCGCAACTCTTGTCTCGGTGAAATTGTGCAGGAAATTCCAGAAGCAGGGCAAAATTTGGGAAAAGATCTAATAAAAGATACGCCAATTCAAAGGCTGAAGATCTGGTAGTAATGTAGAAGGCCAAATAAAATTCAACACATCAGAATAAGGCCCATATATCATCACCAGCCCACATCAGAAACCTCAAGATCCAAGTCCACCAAAGGGCCGCGGATCCGCGGCCCAAGCCCCCTTGGCGCGGCGGATCCGCGGCCATGTAGAGAGATCATTGCGCCCAATTTCATCACATGTCTCTTTGTAATGGCCAAAGCTTCCAGAAGGCCCTAGAAGCTCCACGTGGCTCATCTAGAAGGCTCGGCTCAACTAACTCTTGGAGGGAAATTCAAATTTTAGTCTTAACAAACTTTTTGGAGGGAAATTTAAATTTGGTGCTAACTAACTTGTGGGGGGAATTCAAATTTCAAATCTTAGATCTAGAATTTGAAAAGTCTATAAAAAGGAGCCTAGATCTAGAGGGGAAATTGTTCAAGAATTATCACCATCTTCTACCCACAAGTTTAGTGACAAAAGCTTGTGCCAAATTCAAATTCCCATCTCCAATTCAAAATCAAGATCAAGATCCCGAGATCAATTTGAGCAAGAGAGTCTTCAACCTTTAGCAAGCGACGCCGGATTTCCAATGGAGCAAGAGATCCACGCCGATCCGCGACTCAAGGAGCCGGGCGAAGCCGAAATCGACGATCTAGTTCCTTCCTTTTGTAAATTCAAGAGAGTTGTAACGAAATTTGTCGATAAATAAAGGTGAATTTTCTATATTCTTGCTTCTCTTTTAATTCAAGCATAATGATTAGATCTCAATTTGTGATTGTGTTTGTGATCATGATGTTTGAGTAATCTCCGCTCGTGTAGGAGTTGTGACGATCTTTAGATGATGATGATTTAGATATTTTTACAATTCTTAAATCCTATAATGTTTGGAAATTCTAGTTAATCAAATGATTAATAACCTAGCTTCGAGATGATGCTTTCTTGATCGTGTTCACTCGAAACTAGGGATCAACTATTAAACATTTGATTGATTAGAAGCTAGAATTTGAATGCGATCCATAGAAAGGACAAAGGATGAGTTGCGGAATCCCTAATTTTCTCGCAAAGATCCTTAACCCTCGATGAATTCACATCGATCTAGTATCAATTCATTAATGGATAAGAATTAGTAATCTTTAGATCTCATCACATCTATAGATCCGATCTACTCGTACGAGCCTTACTTCTAGTCGTGATTGTTGGTTGGAAATTATCTATCATCCCTATTCTTGCTCTTTAATGTTTCTTTTAGATCTAGTTTTTTCTTACTTTTTGATCTACAATTACAAATCATGAATTGTTTTCTTTTCTTTGCTCTAAATTTTCAACTCATCTAATTCAAGAATTGAACGGAACTCACTTTCCCTGTGGACGATCCGCACTCACTTACAATCTACATCCGACACCGTAGTTGATTGCGGTCAAATAATTTTTGGTTGTGATTTCTTTACAATTTTATACTACACATCGAGAATTCTTTTCAATCACGAGCCGTTGGGACTGGCTCGGTGATAGGGACAGCTTCGTCTTGCCCCCTGTCCGAATGAGGCGCTGCCGGTGCCAGCCTCTTAAAGACCGATGTTGTCTTTTGAGTGGCGATGTTTAATCTGTCAAAGACAGACCCTCGAGTAGGAGCAGGAGCCGGGATAGTCAACCTTGAAAAGGCTGACTCCTTAACAGGAGAAGCCGCCTTGACGACTTCAGGAGCAGAGGTCGCTGTCTTCCTTGGGACGGCCATTTTAGGGTTCATGGGCTTCTTGGCGGGCCCACCAGAGTTCTGGTTCAGCCAAGTAAAGACAGAGGCTGCTGGTTTGATATTGGACGATCCGTTGAAAGGGATCGTTGTAGCAGTGAGCCGATCGAAGACCGACTTCTTGTTCGCTTCTGGTGCGGGCACTGGCATGGTGAAACTTGCAGGCGGGACCATGGTCCCGAAAAATAGACCGGTGATGGCCTGGGTTACTTGTTCTACCGGCATGGCAAGGATAGAGGCCGCTTGAGGCCCATAGGCTACACCTCCAGGTGAGGCGGAGCGTTGGTTGCACTTGCATTTTGAGCAGCTCGAGCAGTTGGATGCCATTGATGCTTGATTTCTGCACCAGGCAAAAGACTAAATCTTAGTAACTTGAAACCCAAAGACAACCATTAACAAACCACGATTCGTTCGCGAAGACGACACACAAAGTATGGAGTAGAAAGAGGAAAAGGTCCCACCAGGCATGCCAGAATTTGTTCCCCTCCGAAAGACGGCGCGACGCAGGGACGTCTTGCCTGAAATTCGGGGCAGATGCTAATGGGTGCTATCCATCTACCTCTCCAAAGATACCAAGTTGATTTATGACACCATGTATCGAAGGTTTAAACGGATGCATCCAATGTAGCAGACTTCGTCAGATTCCCCCTCGCTTGAGGGGGTTTTGATTGTGGGGATGCTCTTCCCTACAGGTGCAAGCCCCTGTAGTTAATTACGCTACCGCATTGTGGTAACAACTTTCTCCTTCTCCAGATGATCACTTCGTGTCGTGTGTGTTTGTTTTGTGTTTGGTTGCCCGTGGATTGTATACGGAGACTGAGTTATGTCGTTGCCCATAGGGCGTGGACTAGTCCAAATCCGTATCTTTCTTAGATTTGGGTTTGGGGGTTGTGTTTAAGGACACGTTAGCCTCATTTGAGACTAAGATCAACTTAAACGTTTGTTAAGGATACGTTAGTCTAGTTTTTAGAATAAGATCAACTTAACGGGATCGTTTAGATCCAACAAGAGAGCAATTAAGGGAGCCCTGTTATTTAGTTTAGTGACATTACGGTCAATAGGTAGTTTAAGGACATTGCGGTCCAATGTTAGTTTTAAGACGTTGCGGTCAAGGTTAAGGACATCATAGTTCGTGGATTTAAGGACTCCACAGTCCGGCGTTAGTTTTAAGACATTACGGTCAATAGGTAGTTTAAGGACATTGTGGTCCATTGTTAGTTTTAAGACGTTGCGGTCAAGGTTAAGGACATCATAGTTCGTGGATTTAAGGACTCCACAGTCCGGCGTTAGTTTTAAGACATCACGGTCAAAGTTAAGGATCCCATAGTCCGTTGTTAGTTTTAAGACATCCCGGTCAAGGTTAAGGACATCATAGTCCGAGGATTTAAGGACTCCACAGTCCGGCGTTAGTTTTAAGACATTACGGTCAAGGTTAAGGACCTCATAGTCCATGAGTTTAAGGACCCCGCAGTCCGTGAAATGTATGTGGTTATCGGGACCCATCACCTCTTTGAAGATGTTGAAGAATTACAACGACAAGTATCAAAGGAGTGAAGAGATGTACCCTTGAACCAAGATAGATTAAGTGATCTGTAGTACAATTTGGAACCCAGACCAATTAATTATATTATGAGCCCATTGGCCCAGTTAAGTTTGAATTGAGGACTTATTTCCTTCTTGGGCTAAGTCCAATCATGTTTGAAATATTGACCCTCTGTTGGTCCATTGAAGGAGAGGCTTTGCCTCTGAAACTTAGCCAATTGGGCTAAAGCTAGTGTTAAACACTAAAGACCAATAGTGTTGAACACTGGGAGATAAGATTATCAGATTAGTGTTAAACACTAGAAATTGTGATTCTTGAATCAGTGTTAAACACTAATAAATAACAGTGTTAAACACTGGCAACCAAGTTATCAGTTTGGTGTTAAACATTAGCAGATAGGAGATCACGTGGGAGCACGTGATGGCATTCAAAAGGTGGGGCCAGATCCCCCTCATTTTGTTATACAGATAAGTGTTTAACACTTTTTATTCTGACAGCCATCACGTGTGGGCACGTGATGGGGGCTCATGCTCTGGTCTATTAGAATGCTCATTAGGGGTCACGTGGTGACACGTGAGGGCGCCCTAGAGCTTCTTTTCTTTTGCATTTTTCCTATGTGCTTCAGGGGTCATGTGGGGCACGTGAGGCATTGCCTCAAAGTTCTTTTCTGTGGATCTTTACAGGGGTCACGTGGTAGCACGTGGCTCTGGTTCTTTGCATGTTTTAAAGATCTGTTCATCTTTTAAGAATTAAATTCTTCATTGGATCAAATCCGAGCAATAAACTTTAGAAGAATTAAATTCCTATTTTCTTCTGAAGAATTATATTCTTAGATAGGGTTAAACCCTAATTTCTTTTCTATAGGAATTAAATTCCCCATACATGTAAAGAATTAAATTCTGGCGTAGGGTGAAACACTAATTTCTTTTTTAAGGGAATTAAATTCCTGTGAGTTTGAGAGAATTAAGTTCTCAATTAGGGTTAAACCCTAGTTTTGTCCATTCTGAAGGAATTAAATTCCTAGGGTTAAACTCTAATTTTATCTTAAAGGAATTAAATTCCTATCATTCTGTGAGAATTAAATTCTCAAAACTCAATTCCTCCTTTATGTTTTAGATCTGCATGGCAGGATCTCAACCTAATGAGAATTAAATTCTCAATTCATGGGAAGATGTGCACTTTGCAGATCCTCCACCAGAGAAAGAACTAAGTTCTTTTCTTTTTATAAGAGTTAAACTCTTTTGAGAATTAAATTCTCTTTTTGAAGCCTCCCTTTTCTTACCTAGGGTTTTTCTTTTGCAGAGAATCAAATTCTTCCTTATGAATTTTCAAGATTCCAAGGCTGTATATCTCTCTCTCTATCTCTCTCCTTAACTCTCTCCTTTGGCTCCTATTTATAGGAAAAGGAAAAGAATCAATCTCTTTGGTAAATCTCTCATTGAAAGATTTGATTTGTTTATTGAGAGATTTGATTTATCTTCATCATTAATCTGGGCCTTTAGATTATTAGGTGAATTTTATTCACCATTGGATTTTAAATCCAAAGATATCTCTTTGTTATTTCGGTTAGATTTAGGGAGAAATCTTTCCAAGTCCAAGATTTTTCCATAAGTTGGTGATATTTAATCACCTTCAGATTCTTGATCCAACGGTTTCAAATAATTCTTCTCCATTTTGAAAAGATTTGAAGGATCTTTCCTCAGAATTTAATTCTGTTAAAGAATAAGGCTTTTAAAGCCGGTAACGTGTGGCCACGTGACCGTTGGTCACGTGTGAGCACGTGACCCTTGGCATGGGCTTCTCTTCTTCTGTGCTTTGTTCTCTTGCCGCTGCTTAACCATCACGTGCCAACACGTGACCACTGGTCACGTGTGAGCACGTGATGCCTCTTCTGAAACTTCTTCCTGATTTTTTAATCAGGGAACAAATGTGCTATGTGCCGCTGCTTAACCATCACGTGCCAACACATGACCACTGGTCACGTGTGAGCACGTGATGCCTCTCCAGAATCTTTTCCTGATTTTTAATCAGGGAACAACTGTCCCCACAGCGTTTCTCTCACGTGACTGCACGTGAGTGCAACGCTGTCACTTTTGTGACCGTTGGATCTGTCTTGGGAGTAGGATAGATGAAACGTTTTCCATCCCATTATATAAATGCCCATGTCTTTTCAGAAGTGCCTCCACTTTGCTCATCTTCCTCCTTGCATACTTTTCTTTCTGAGAATTTAATTCTCCTTTCCAGAGCTTAGTTATCTGTTCCAAAAATTTTCCAGAGTTTAACTCTGTTGACTGATTCCTTTTCCTCAGGTAATCATCTTGAACGACCGAAGGACTTTCACAAAAATCACCACCGGATTTTAAATCCAGATCAAGGGTTTTTCCCTTTTACAAGAACACATTTCTTTTTAGTTTAAGTTCTTCCACAAGAGCATAAAACCATCTAATTTTCAAACTGTAGATCTCTTAGGGTCTCTTTAACCTTTAGGGAGATGATGGTGTCGGTTGTCCCTTCCATGGAATTTAATTCCATCTCCAAGAAGCTCTGGCTCTGGAACCACATTTTCTGGGAATTTAATTCCCTTTTTCAAAAAAGGAATTTAATTCCTATGAAGAACCAAGTTCTTCCTTAGAGGCCTTCATGGGTTTTCTTGCTTTGAGTCATCTTCTTCACAATCCAGAAACAGTTTGCACTGTTGGTCTTTGGGAATTTAATTCCCTTGATTCTGTTTGATTCATCACAGAGCCCAAGATGGATTTGTCTTTTAGGGGAATGTATAGGGTCACTTGAAACCCACTGCTTATTTAATGAGAATATTCCCTTTGTCTCGTTATAGTTGCTGTGCCTCATCATTAGCCAGCCGTCATCTTGATTTCGTGGGACCCCCATGTTTTGTAACTAATGGTCCTACCAAACAAGTCCTCTGTCGCTTTCTTCAACTGTCTTCATATATTTATGCTCATGTATATATATATATATATATATATATATATATATATATATATATATATATATATATATATACATATCTATATATATGTTCCTGGCTTCACTTTTTGACAGTTTTCCTTTACTTTGTTTTAGGTGCGATGGCTTCTGTTCCGTGCTTTCCCTTTACTCGCTCAGAGGCCGCTTTTCCTCAATTACCATCTGACGAGGAAGCGATGGCGATGATCCGGGCTCATGACCCGAACTGCACCAGCCTACTTCTATGGGGAACTTGGTACAGTCATATCATCCGGGGTCGCCGGAGTTTCCTCTGTGAAGTGCCGACAGAGCCCACTTTCCCGTTCTTGCTGATGGACCCTCCGAGGACGGTTTTCGCTGTGGAAATGCCAAATTGGACTCCAACGGGACGGCTCGAGCCTTCAACAACCGGTATCCCGAACCATCCGGTCCCCGCTATAGATATCCTGGGACGACGCATTTGTCAGGGTGAGACCTACCCATGGGGACAGATTTATAAGATAGGGCTCACTCCTCGACACCCTACGGGCTACCTCCTCTGGGCTCGCTATATCCTTGCCACCCATCGTGCGCGGCTGTAGAAGGTCGGACTCTACCAGGCGATATATGCGTCGCTCTTCCATTATCAATCCCCGCATATCTGGTGGGTAAAGGCGTTCTTGAATCAATGGAATCTCCCCACTAACACTTTTCTTCTGGGGGACAGAGAGGTTTCGATCTCTTTGGGGGAGTTTCATGAGATCTCGGGGCTGCCCATTCGAGGGACACTTTATGAGGAGTTGCTGCCTTATGACGAATACGTCTTTGAGCCCGAGCCTGCACCGCTCGACGGCTTGTCTGCTGAGAATGCCGTCCGCCATAAATGTCCCAGCTTGATCAAGGTGCTAAGTATCTTTGATCGATTGTTCACCGAATCCGAGGAGCAGAGCGTTACTTTTAAGAGCTTTACTTTTAAGAGCTTCATTGCATGTTTCCTTCGCGAGGGCGTCTTGTCGAAGACAGCTCCAAAGTTTGCAAACATCAACGACCTTTTTGGGTTTGGTCCGAAGAAGCTGCTGACCAATGAATCGGATCTACCGCAATACTACATCCCCATAATGTTGCCGATGTCTTTCGAATCCATCGCAGCTCCCGGCATGGATGAGGAGACGTTCTTCGTTGGGTTTATCAGTGTCTGGCTCAGCTGGTTTGTCATCCCTATGCATCGCCGCTTTATAAGAGCTTCGGTCATCTATCCGGCTCACCGTATAGCTGAGGGAACGCGGCTGGCCATCGGCATCCCGGCATTGGCGCATCTTTATCACGAGTTGGGCGTTGCGGCTAATACTTCCACCCCTAGCGTAGATGTGGTAAACTTTTCGCTTCACTACTTTACGTCTTGGATCGTAATGCACGTCTCGAGTGCTTTCGCTATGCATCAAAGGTCTGCATTCTACGACGCCTATACCTTCCCGCGGCTTATGCGATTGGTGGATGCTTCTGCCGCTGACCCGACTCAATTCGAGGCTATTCGGGCGTTGATTTCTCCTTATGCTACTGCTGGCGGGTTGGTTTTTAATGATCGGGTCTTATCTTCTTCCGCGGGTTCAGCCCAGCCGCTTTGGGACCTATCAAAAGATAACGCGCCCTCTTTGAAGCCCCGGAAGGCCACGCGCTTATACGCAATCAGACCAGGTTACCTGGTATTCCGTCAGGAAAGCGCGGCCCTTTTCATGCGGTACAATCCACATCGCTTTGCCCGGCAGTTTGGCTACGATCAGGGCATCCCGTTTGAAGCCTTCATAGTCGCGCCGGTTCCTTCGCTCGAGGCCGTTCGAGATGCCGCCCATCATTTTGTGAGGCTGAACACCGGTTCTCAGTTCATGATCCCCGATGGTGATTACATGCCCCGATGCGTGGGGTCGTTCACGGGCCGGTATCTCCATCGAATCAACCCGATTATTATTGAGGAAAGAAGGGTACTTCTTGGTCACGGTGCCCCTACTCAGGTTCCAGCCACGGGAGCTACGCTGCGACCCGTGCCCCGGTCCGCTTTCCTCTGAGGGATACCGGCACCGCGCTTATTCCGGGGGAGTCGGGGGTGGATCTTACTCCCACAGCTGGTATGCCCTTGGGTACTCGGTCGCGGGGTAGACGGGCTCCGGTAACAGCGCCACCACCCGAGGCAGCACCGCCCTCCGCGGCATCGACAATGGCGGTATCATCCCCGGTTGTGGCACCGGGTGAGGGTGACAGGGATGAGGGTGTTGAGGGCGACGTGGGCCGGCGCCGTGCTAAGGCTCCGCGGGGACGGAAGCGGTCATCCTCAGCAACTGGCTCTGGGTCCAAGCGTCGAAAGAAGGTTGCTACTAACTTGCTCGACTCTTTAACAGAGTCTGAGCCCATTCTTGAGGATGAACCATTGGCCCTGCAGGAATCAGATGCTGGACTACTTTTCCCGAGTTCGGCCGCCGAGGAAGCCATACAGTTGGCTGAGTCCATACGGCGTTCTAAAGATGAGTCTTAAAACGCAAGGGTCCCCAAGAAAGCTTATCCTGCCGTGATCTTTTACGAAGACCCCTCATGGATCCGGTGACGGTTTATCGGCCCTTTGGAGGAGTAGGGTGAAAGGGCGCTGAAGCAGGCCGCTTCGGAGGATGCTGCGAACATGCTTTCCTTATGGACTGGCGGCCACGAGTCCACCCTTGAACCCCGGCGAGCGCGCCTCTTCGAGAAGGAGCATCGGCTTGAAGAAGCCATATTGAAGGCTTCCCTGCGCATTGGTATTTTTTTTTATTTCTTTGCAGTTTTTCAGATTGTTTATGCTCGTATATATGTATTCTGATTCTTGTGTGGATTGTGCAGAGTCCTCGGCGATGGGGGAGGTCCCTACGGGCTTGTTGCAGCTAGAGCCCGTTGACGTTCCCGATGTAGCCTTGCTCGATGTAGAGGGGGCTGACGAGGCTGTTCCTCTTGCCATAGAGCCTCCAGTGGCGGTTCCTGATCACGGAGCGCTTGCTCCTTTGGAAGAGGCTCCTTTGGGGGTTACCGTCCCAACGACTCTTCTTGCGGGCGGCCCAGAGGCTGGAGGAGAGGTAGTCGGGACTACCCTCCCTTTGTTGGAGCCGGAGATCACGGCGGAGGCCGTTGAAGCCGCCATCCCCTCGACTCAGAATGGGAGTGTTGAAGGTAACCTTCTACATTTTAAATTAGCAATCTTCTGTTGTCTAAACTCTTTTGTTTTCCCAGAATTGCGCGGGATAGTGGCCTCTATCACTGATTTGTCTCCTCGGCAATCGTTTCAGCGTCTATTGGAGATGGCAGCTTCGCAGGCGATCTCCCCTCAGCGCATCGTCCTTTCCTCTGGGCAAGGTTAGCGTCGTTCGCCATTTTTTATTATAGCATTGTTGCTATTCTGCGAAATAACATTGATGTCTCTTACAGTTTTGGAGGCCGATGACGAGGTCGAGGTCGTTGAAGGGCCAGGGGAACTTTCAGCCTCCTACTTGCATGACTGTAGGTAAGTGACATTTCAATATTGTCCCACTTGTTCTTTTGCTTAAGAGTTTTACTGACATTTTCCAAATCCGAACAGCCCTGCCAGCCCCCATAGCGCTGGAATCGCGTATCGCTATGCCGCCCGGCCCCTATGCTTTGCGAGCTTCAGAACGCTTGGCCCAGTTAAGCCTTGTCTCCTTGTCATCTTTGATCGAGGAGCTTCGGGCTAGCAGCGCAACCACGGCTGAAGCATTTGCTGCCGAAGCTAACGGTTCTCTTCCTTTTCTTGCCACCTACCATAGCGAAGAGGTGGTGCGAGTTTGGGTGGAGTTCTGTCGGCGAGTGGAGGCTTGCTTGCACGCTCTTGAGTGTTCCCGCCTTTCCTCGGAGGCCGTGGCTGCAAAGGTGGACTTGCGGGGGCTGATAGCACGGTGCGCGGCAAACATAGCATCATGCGAGAAGAGGCTAGGCCGCAAATTCTCGGAAAGGGAGCTGGCCTCTAAGGCATTGAGCGAGCTTCGAACCAGCCTCACAGCCAAAGCCAATAAAGCGTATGAACTCTGGCGGGTGTTTCAAGAGTCTATCAAAGAGGTGGTGCCTCTTGATAAAGCTGCCGTGTTCACTCGCGAAAAGGTCGAGGCTCACAAGGCCACTGAGAAAGAGCTCGAAGGCCGGTTCGCCTCGTATCAGGCCCAGCAGGCACAGGCGGAGGCCCGTCTTCTGGCGATACTGAATTATGAAGCCGTGGCCCAGCAAAAGAAGGATGAGCTAGCAAAATTGCTAAATCGCCCGCCGGCTTGAAAACTTGTATCTTTTCTTTTCTTTTTGTACATACTCCTGAATGAGAGCATATTCTTTTTGCTTTTTCATGAATTGTACTTTGTATCCATTTTGGTTTATGAATAAAAGACATATTTTTCTTCTCAATGGCGTGTCTCTTTTTATTGAATGTGTTCTGCGGACAAGTTATCTTGGTCTCTTTGCAGGGTAGCGATGGCTTAGAATTCAGGGTTAAGATCTGCCTTCTAAGACTTTTGAGCTTTATGAGCCGTGAGGGTCTCATAAAGAGTTTTTCTCCCTTCAGGTCGAGAGGATCCCGTAGGTGTAAGTTCTTCTTAAGAATCGTGAGGATTCTTAAGCGGGTTTTCCCTTGGAAGTCGTAAGGATCTCACAAGAGAGTTTTCTTCCTTACAGGTCGTGAGGACCCGCAAGTGCTGGGTGCGGTCGCCCCTATCCGTATTTTACGGGATCAGGGGTTGCTTTGGGATGTTTTCCAGGGTACCGTAGTTTAAAGACATCGCGGTCGAGGTTAAGGACATCATAGTCCGTGGGTTTAAGGACTCCATAGTCCAATATTAGTTTTAAGACATCACGGTCAAGGTTAAGGACATCATAGTCCGTGGGTTTAAGGACTCCACAGTCCAATGTTAGTTTTAAGACATCACGGTCAAGGTTAAGGACATCATAGTCCGTGGATTTAAGGACTCCAAAGTCCGATGTTAGTTTTATGACATCACGGACAAGGTTAAGGACATCATAGTCCATGGATATAAGGACTCCACAGTCCAGTGTTAGTTTTAAGACATCACGGTCAAGGTTAACGACATCATAGTCCGTAGATTTAAGGACTCCACAGTCCAACATTCGGTTACTGGGACCCGTCACCTCTTTGAAGACGTTGAGGAATTACAACGACAAATATCAAAGGAGTGAAGAGATGTACCCTTGAACCAAGGTAGAATCAGTCTAGAATCATCATGGTTGATCGTTAGTTTTAAGACATTACGGTCGAGGTTAAGGACATCATAGTCCGTGGATTTTAAGGACTCCATAGTCTGATGTTTGCTCTGGATGCTTCACACGGGTTCACTGTCGTGTTCGGCGAGGACCAGGCTCCGCTCTGGGCATTTTCCGCGGGGTCAAAGAGTGACGTTATCCGCGTTCCACGTGACCAGGAATTTTGCACTAGATGCTTCACACGGGTTCACTGCCGTGTTCGGCGAGGACTAGGCTCCACTCTGGATGCTTCACACGGGTTCACTGCCGTGCTCTGCGAGGACCAGGATCCGCTCTGGATGTTTTCCACGGGATCAAAGAGTGACGTTATCCGCGTTCCACGTGACCAGGAATTTTTCTCTGGATGCTTCCCACGGGTTCACTGCCGTGTTCTGTGAGGACCAGGCTCCGCTCTGGACGTTTTCTACGGGGTCAAAGAGTGACATTATCCGCGTTCCACGTGACCAGGAATTTTTCTCTGGATGCTTCCCACGGGTTCACTGCCGTGTTCTGCGAGGACCAAGCTCCGCTCTGGGCATTTTCCGCGGGGTCAAAGAGTGACGTTATCCGTGTTCCACGTGACCAGGAATTTTGCTCTGGATGCTTCCCACGGGTTCACTGCCGTGTTCTGCGAGGACCAGGCTCCGCTCTGGGCGTTTTCCGCGGGGTCAAAGAATGACGTTATTCGCGTTCTACGTGATCAGGAATTTTGCTCTAGATGCTTCCCACGGGTTCACTGCCGTGTTCGGCGAGGACTAGGCTCCGCTCTGGACGTTTTCCACGGGGTCAAAGAGTAACGTTATCCGCGTTCCACGTGACCAGGAATTTTGCACTAGATGCTTCACGCGGGTTCACTGCCGTGTTTGGCGAGGACTAGGCTCCGCTCTGGAAGCTTCACACAGGTTCACTGCCGTGCTCTGCGAGGACCAGGATCCGCTCTGGACGTTTTCCACGGGGTCAAAGAGTGACGTTATCCGCATTCCACGTGACCAGGAATTTTGCTCTGGATGCTTCCCACGGGTTCACTGCCGTGTTCTGCGAGGACCAGGCTCCGCTCTGGGCGTTTTCCGCGGGGTCAAAGAGTGACGTTATCCGCGTTCCATGTGACCAGGAATTTTGCTCTGGATGCTTCCCACGGGTTCACTGCCGTGTTCGGCGAGGACCAGGCTCCGCTCTGGATGCTTCACACGGGTTCACTGCCGTGCTCTGCGAGGACCAGGATCCGCTCTGGACGTTTTCCACGGGGTCAGAAGTGACATAATCCGCGTTCCACGTAACCAGGAATTTTGACTTTATCCGTATTTCATGGAGTCGGGGTTTGACTCTCGGTCATCTGTACACCGCCGAGTCATGGAACTGGGAGTTATCGCTGTTCCGCTTTGCTTGATGTTGTGTCCGTTGTAATAAGACGAATGTTGAAACGATCTCTAGGTCACTTGCGGCCTATCGAGATTTGGCTTCTTCTTATGATGAAACCTGGGGAAGGAGTATGATCCCTTCTTTGTTTACGCCCTTGGATTGTATACAGGGATTGATGTAACATCACCTGTAGGGCATAAATTTCGTTTTTATTTTATTTCTTTTTTCCTCGATGCTCTATCATTTCAGCTTTTATATCGCGAAGGTCGTGATTGCCCCATCATTTTGGCTATTTTTTCGCGGTGCCCAATCATTTCGGTTATTTATTTTATTTTTTACTCGCTGATTTTTATTGCGAGTTGCCCGATCATTTCGGCTATTTTTCATGCATACATTTTTACTTGCTGATTTTATCGCAAGTTACCCCATCATTTCGGCTATTTCTCGCATGCATGTGTGGTTTGTTGGCTTTTCGCTGCAAGCTTGGATTTATACACCGATTTCGGCATCAGCACCGCTACAACTGGGATGTTGCCAGGAGCGAATCATCATTTGCTTCTGTCGAGTTTGAATAAAGGTGGCTTAGTAAACAGGGTTAAGGGTCCTGTCGACTAAGGCTTTTGACTTCATGAGCCGTAAGGGTCTCACGAAGGTATTTCTCCCTACAAGTCGTGAGGATCTTGTAAGTGTGTTTTATCCTTGGGAATCGTGGGGATTCCTAAGTGAATGTTCCCTCGTAAGTCGTAAGGATTTTACAAAAGGGTTTTCTCATTATAAGTCAAGAGGACTCACAAGGGTTGTTTACCGTGTGAGCATATCCCTAGTCGCTGGTGGGACTTTGTTAGGGAAATGTTTATTTGCGCCCGTGGATTGTATACAAGGGTCAGTATGAGCCTCTTGTAGGGCAATATTAAAGGTTGTGGGGGTGCTTAAGAACAGGTTCAGGTTTCTGTAACTTAAGACTTTCAAATCTTATGAGCCGTGAAGGTCCCATAAGAGGGTTCTCCTTACGAGTCGTGAGGATCTCGCAAGTGTGTTTCTCCTTAGGAATCGTAGGGATCCCTAAGTGTGTTGCTCTCTTATGAGTCGTAAGGATCTCACGTAGGTGGTTTCCCCTTACGAGGTCGTGAGAACCCTGCAAGTGTCTTTTAACGAGGTTGTGCCCTTTCGGGTTTTCACAAACACTCGCCGGTAGCCCTGCTGTTTTTACTCACGGAGCCCTTTCAGGTTTTCATCCGTGCCCATTTCGCTTATGGACATACCGTTTTTATTTTTATTATTTTTATTATTTTTATTCTATATCTTTTTTATTCTATATTTTTTTTATCGGCTTTGAGATGCTGCAATCCACCGTAGTTTATCGACATCTCGGTCAACAACCAGTTTTAGGACATAGTGGTCCATAGTTAGTTTAAGGACGTTTCGATCCGTTGTTAGTTTAAGGACGTTTCGGTCCGTTGTTAGTTTAAGGACGTTTCGGTCCGTTGTTAAAGAAGGCCGGTTACTACTTATAGAGTTCGGGCTTAGGAATATAGCGAGCGGACATGGTCGTCGTCATCTATCATTGACCTAGGCCTTAACCCGTCAAGCGCAGTATTTCTTCAGGAAGCGACCGTTTATTGGACTGAAAGGTCTTTCACCGTGCATATCCATGAGTAGATAGACCCCACCCAGGTGTAAGTCTACGGTAGCGCCCCAGCAGTCTACAGACGCCAAATGCGGAACAAAAAACTTTTAACTGGCGCTATCGTATACTTTAACCCGGATCTGCCATTATTGCTAAACTAATAAACTGTAAAGAGTGTAGAAAGGTTATACCGAACGATCCGAGTCCTTCGTTCTTTAACCATCATCCCACGCTCCGTTGCGGCTGCTCCGATCTCGTCGATCTCCGATATCCTCGTCGAGGTGGCACCACGTCGACGATTCTTTAAACGGGCTCCCGCCTCTGCCTTGAGGCAACTCGATCGTCAAGTTTGCTAAAAGAGACGACCAAGAATGATGTAGAGAATGAGTAGATGACTTTGTCTCATTTCGTCCAAGTCCGTGGACGATCGGTAAATGAAGCTGCCATTTTTATCGGGTGATGGAATGAAAGAGGTAATGAAATTTCCATGCACCCTTAACCATAGTCTTTTCTCTCCAAAAATGAAATCATTCTCTCTCTCTCTCTCTCAAAGAATGGACGGCCACTATAAGTAGAAGAGGGAGGTGATGGTAGGAGCAATCAAGGGGGGGTGACAATAAACAAGAAGCTTATCTTGATCATTAAAGAAAACAATGAGTCATAAAGATGCAATGAATCTAAACCCTTAGTCACCATTGCACTAATGACACCATTAATGCACTAATGACTCACCATGTCAAGTCACCATCCTAGTCATCATCTAGAAGCTTCCACAATCATCTCAAGAAAAGATAAACCCGTCTTTAACCAAATGTTAAAAGACGGCTGATAGAAAACTGAAAACTGGCAACTTCCAAAAGTGATCCTGAAACGACTTTCAGGATAACCCCGAAACTGTATAAATATACCCGCATTTGTATTACGACCGAATACAAATGCAACTGAGACAAAGATATTATACCTACTCAATATAATACTCGGATCCGGCTTAAACCAAAGCCGACCAGTATCATCTGCCCGAAAAATAACACGTGCGTAAACGCACGTGCATTTTCCGAACCCTGCCATAAAACCATACGGCCTCTACAACGTTTCGCCCGAACTTGGAAAACTGTCTGTGGGGGACTCTAATGACTCGTCAGTACCCTGGCAGTGGGTTTAACCACAAACCGTCAGCGGCACTAGCAATGCGTAACGGCTGCCCATGGACTGACCTCAAGGGAGGCTGATGAGCGAACTCATCCAGAAACCCTACTGAGCCTAACAGTGACAATGTATATACAGTCCGGTCCGTTCGTCTATGAGTATCGCATATCTGCCTAGGGGGCTAGTAACGTCAGACCCCCAATAGCAGTATAAGTCGTGTCGGAGTGAAGCCCAATAACACCCTGAGATACTACTGGAGTACCTACCAGTAAATCTCCTGCCACGGCCGTGGGCTTTGTGTAATGGCTCTCCTAGACACAGCACGATCTCACCCCCAATACCGGGAGAGACGAATCCCCTGCCGATTCGCTCACGTGCCTCCATATGGCTCGGGACTGTACCCAAAAGCTACCTGTTTGCACGACTCCTTTGAGCCGTGGTAAGGTAGAAATCAAAGCACAGTGGGAACTCACACGAGACAAATGACGACCTCAGGTCGATGAACTAACCTGTACACATGTTACCAGGGAACTGCTATCTGACGATAGATATAATACTAACTAGCAGATTCCCGGCGAGTCCTGTCCGGTGTACTCATAACCCAATGAGCACCTGTATACATCTTAGGTGATCCAACTGACACCAGTGGCTTGTGAGACCGGCCACCGCCCCTCGTCGGGGTCTCGACTGTATACACTAGTCTACTCCGGAGTATCGATGCCCTGTCTCGAAACTCCCACGACTAGGGACCACAATTAAGGATATGCGTATAAACCACCCAACTCTCACGTATATGATCGCCATCATACTGTTGGTGGTAAAGCAAGATCCTAAGGGCTCTATCAAAGTGTAACATGTAATCAGTCACCTGAACATGTACACGACTGATAAAGACAAACCAGATAGCATACTATCATCTTGAGTAAGACTGTCCTACCGGTATAGGTCTTCCGCAATCATTGCAATCACGTACCTGTGATCCAATAATTGACTATGAGGGCACTATCTCCAACAATCTCCCACTTGCACTCAAGGCTAATTATTGCGATGTTGACTACTCACAGCCCGTGTGAAACCGAACATCCAACTCCTCTACTAATCAGTATCACAAAGCCCGTTTGTAAAACTATTATGTTCGAGAAATAGCCTTAGTGAGTGGATCCGCCTAGAAGTTTCTTTCTTTATTTCTCTAAATCTCAAGTTCGCGGAGAAAGCCATCTCCCGAATCGAGTAATACCTGTCTTAGAATATGTCTGGATATCTGATGGGACCTAGTTCATAAATGAACTCCAAATCCAAACTTCTTAGACTGTATCGATCACTGAACCTAATCAGTATCCGGCACCATGCCACCCACAGTATCCTCTTGAACCACCTGTCCATAATACTGTCCCTCTTCGTCAGAGGGAAAACTATAACTCTGACAATCACTCTGTCAACCATGTCACCTTTGAAGCTTGGAATGATAACCGTCTCCCGAAGGAGGCTGCCGTCATCAAATCCGTAGAACATGCACTTATGTTCTAAAACTGCTTCCTTATGTTTCTCCAGGATTGGATTAATACAAACTTATTGCATCTAGTGCAAAAACAACATTTGGTGTGGTACTTGACATCTCACGATTGACTCAACTGCCTAAGCAAGTGATCTGTCAATCATGCACATCCCTCTCCCCTTTAGTCTATACGACACCTTTAGAGAGGGTGACTCCATCACCTGCAGGTACACCACCATGCTAGGAGTCATCTATTCTAAAAACCATTAGAATACTGTCAAAGTACCCACATTGGGAAACTACCCAAATCTAGATCTAGAAACCAGAATGTCAAATATTATATCCATATCCTGTCTGGAGAAATAACTGTGTGACGACCACAGTACAACCGATCGTAGTATAGGAATTTTACTTCCTACTCTGTGTATGTCATCCAGATACCATGACATCACACCCTACTACCTTCTTAACAGATCCATCCCCTATCCTGATTGAAGTCAAACCCATGACTGTCATATCAAAATTAGATGATCTATCTCCGCTATAACTGCTCAAGTCTATAAATAGATATAAGCATCTTGCCCACTATGCTTCCGATGCTCCCACTGACTACGACAACCCTCCTACCGGGTCTCACAGCCTGGAACAACAGTAGTGCAAAGTCTGGGTAGATAAGAACCTCCCTGTCACCGTCCTTGAGGCTGCTGGTGTACCTCTCGGGTGTCTGAGGTTACCTACCATATCTGCGGAGTGGCTATTGGAATGTCAAACCTGATTGAATGTATAGGTCCTATTAAATTTTCCGTAATCGTTTGCGGTTCTGGAATCACTTCCAGTTCTACCATACTCCCACTACTGTTTTCTGAAAAAGATCCATTTTACTAAAACTGTGGCGAGTCAAGAACAATATCACTATTGATCTTCCAAATGGTAGAATATCAACCCTCGTCATAGCCAGGGTCAACCCACAAACAGCCATTACAGAAACGTGCCCTGAGTTATCCAGAGTCTGGTTTTAATCATAAGCTGGACAACTCCCCGTACCTTAACATCTTTTAAGGTACGAACTATTCTATATCCAAAACAGAAACTTTGGCACTTATTTAATTGGAACCAGATTCAAACCATGGAGCTGTCTCCAGTGCATATCAACTTAATGGAAAGAGGCTAATCAGCATTACTCAACTTAGGAATCCATCCAATTATGAGTAACCTGAAAGAGAAAACTCGTTTCTCAAAACCATCACTATCATCTGAATACCAATCACAAGAATCTACATCTTCGATCTCTTTGAAGAATCCCGATACTTGTGACACCTGGTTCTCTACTTTATTCTTATACCCACAACTTCTCAAAACTTAGACCTTGTATTTCTATGAAACACTCGTCTAAATATTAGAGAAGTTATAAGTAAACAGAACATAGTACGAGGACCTACCCCTTTGTCCTGATGGACACTTGGACAACATACAATACTCTGTATAAGTCCGCTGAGTTAAACAACTCAAAACCTGTGCGTCGTAGGTTGAAAACTGTACCCTGGCGATTTCCTCAAATATCACCAATTACAACGAATTCCGATATAATGAGGATGATCACCTAATTCCCAATATCTTACTCCCACTCACCATCTGTAAAACCATACAGATATGAGAATGAAACCTGGTAAATACATACCCTTGGAGTAAGTGTCTAATCGGGAAAACAGTTTTGCTTTAACAATGCACTGAAACATGAAAATGTTTCGTAGGGGTATCCTGGTATTCATAGCAATGCCTCTTCCATAATCCAATTCATGACTTCAACCGTATATTTTATTGCCATCTCTCCAAATCCCTTTATTTGTCTTTAGTCGTTACCTTCTGTACACCATCGTTAGGCTAAATGGTTTTCTTCCTTCCCTACCGTTCGGCACCAGCCTATGGTTTGGAAGAAGACTATCCAGTAAGCATAATAGGTGTACCCTCCTAAACCAAGGAGTACTCGCAACTGAGAGAAGGTGATGATAAAAGACAACTGAATAATACCTTATTCTTTTAAAGGTGAAATAGGAGAGGCGATGAAGTACGTGGTTTTGGTCGTGAATGATATCAGTCGCAATTTACTTTGCCCTCTTTCTAATCCCTTTATTTTGTCTTTACATATTACCTTCTGCACACCCTACTTAGGCTAATTGGTTTTCTTCATTCCCTACCTTTCGGCACCAGCCTATGGTTTGGAATAAGACTATCCAATAAGCTTAATAGGTGTACTCTCCTAAACCAAGGAGCCCTCGCAACCTGAGAGAAGGTGATAATAAAAGACAACTGAATAAACCAATTCTATTTCTCCTGAACCTGGATCCATCCTCGAAGAAGTCCCTTCGAGTTCGTATATAACCATACGATGGATCTATCCAATGGAAGTGGATATCCGTAGTAATACGGGTGTTCTGAGAAATTCAAAGGGTAAAAGAAGGAGTGGCAATGACTTATGCAACTCAGACAATCCAAAAGCCAGTGTTTTAAGAAGGTTCGATCAACTTGGTCACTGAGTCATAGTCTAGGGTCGGTCAAAGGTCGCTGCCAAAGAGAGAGAGAAAAGAAACACTCTGCGTGCACTCTAACCTAGATCAGAATGGTCATCACTTTATCTAATCCGGAAACCTCCCACTGTCCTGTCAAATTCTCCTCCAAACCTAAAGAAGAATCAATCGGAATCACCCGAAGAGTAAACCAACTCATCAGTGGGAATCGGGATCCAACTCTCATCGCATGATAACGTGACGGAATCCACTCGCGTTATCACACTCCAGAAGGTATGCGCATGCCTGGCAAGTTTCAGTTTCTTTAGAAACTCCCGATATGATTTTTGCCCCATGTTCTTATGACCTTGGCGAAAGTCAACAAATCATAAGTCACATGTCAAGTTCTGCCCGTCATTATCTTGTTAATTTGAACCCACCAGTACATACCCTTGACGAAAGCCAACAAGGAATACGACTGTCCCAAACCAACACATCTATCTATGCAACAAATGAATACCCCAGCAACTACCAAACACTATGCCTTGACGAAAGCCAACAAACATAGCTTGAATATTACTGACCATCCATAAGAAACGACGGAGGGCTACGGCTGGTTTTTGGCGAAAAACCTTTAACGTAGTGAACTTGATCTCGTTGAAGGAACCTAATAGCTTTTTAAAATATAGTGGCAAAAACCTTTTGCTAAAGAGGTCACTCCCGGTAAAGGGATCTCGGCTCTTTCCTCGTGGAATGAGGTGCTGGATATTCCACTGAATACCGCTATGCAAAGCAACATGTAATCGACTATAGTGAAGTTATTACCCTGACGCAAACTTCTGCCCAAGGGGTCAGTCCCGGTGAAGGGATATCAGCCCTTGCCCCGTCGAATGAGGTGCAGGATATTCCAACCGAATATCTCTATGCAAAACAAAAGGAAACGTCTTTGCAATAATACTTTTTAAATTTGTTCCAACAACATCCAAATAGGTTTGTTTTACTTTGCATTGATCAGAATCAACGCAGTCCCATCATTTAATCACACCAGAAAAGAACGAAAATAAAATGTACGTATATGCCATCCGCATTCGTCGCTGGGTCCCGTCATCACCCGTTAGGTTACTTAACTAACGACAGAGCGGGGACTGGACTAGCGCGGGTGTAAAACATATACAACATCTAATAGTATATAAACCAATATACAATAATCGCTCCAGGCGTGATAATATGCAACATTACAGAAAAGTAATAAGCATCACAGAACAATACAGATATCTGGGATCCCCGAGTTTCACAGAGCCGCTGCTGAAACTCGACGTTCCCCTGTCGTGTGGATAGCCTGTGCAATGAAACCTAGACCTCTACGGGTGCGGCAAGTTACCCGCCAAAACCTGAAGCAAGACAGCCCCCTACAGCATAGTGAATGGACCACCCAGCACTCCACGGAATCCGGTAATCTTGGGCACCCCTCCTTGGGTCATCCTGTACCCCCTACGAGTGCGGCAAATAGTCTGCCAATTCTAGAGTGGGACCCCTCTGCCTCTCAAAGCCATGAGATGCGGACCCGTTGCCCCCCAGAACCCGGCTATCCGTGCACTCCGTCGCGGGGCAAAACCTAGTACAGTAATGAAAAATAGTACAATAGGTACATCGACCGCAACCTGGTCGTGCCCCAAAAGAATATTATACAACAGGCAGTGACGGCAGTCCACAAGTTGGACGCTCGCCCCGCAATATCAAATGTACAAATAAACTCAAACTGTACTACCATTGCACACTGCTATCCACCACAACAAATCCGCAACAACACAGCACAACACAGAACATCAACGCGAATGTCACGTTCGCAAACCCGTCTAAAAGAACTATAGCAATCAAACGCGGTTTACCGATCAAATGACATTCCCGGTCGGAGATATAATGTAAGCACTGTAAACTAACATGTTTAAATTTCGATCGACCAAATATCAAGAAGTGGGCCCCACGACTTACTGGTGAACAGTAACAAAACCTGGGCCCAAAAGATATATACCAAAAACCCCAAAATCCATAGAAGAACCCACTGTACAAATTTGGGAGCATGAGCTCACCAAGTGGCCGCGGATGTGCGGCCAAACTATGGGTTTGGCCGCGTTTCGGCGGCAGTTTGGTGGAGTCACGTGCCTAAATTTTGTCGTGGTTCTTAGAAAAGCCTGCACAGATTTTTAAGATATGCAGAAAAATTTTAGGAGGCCATTTAAAATCAACAGAAACTGTCAAGCTAGAAATTGCAGTTTTTAGTATTCCGGTTCGATCGATATTTTAAACGCGTTAGCACAAGTTAGTATAGCAAAATGGAGAGGCTCTGATACCACTGTAAGTCTACGGTAGTGCCCCGGCAGTCTACAGACGCCAAATGCGGAACAAAAAACTTTTAACTGGCGCTATCGTATACTTTAACCCGGATCTGCCATTATTGCTAAACTAACAAACTGTAAAGAGTGTAGAAAGGTTATACCGAACGATCCGAGTCCTTCGTTCTTTAACCATCATCCCACGCTCCGTTGCGGCTGCTCCGATCTCGTCGATCTCCGATATCCTCGTCGAGGTGGCACCACGTCGACGATTCTTTAAACGGGCTCCCGCCTCTGACTTGAGGCAACTCGATCGTCAAGTTTGCTGAAAGAGACGACCAAGAATGATGTAGAGAATGAGTAGATGACTTTGTCTCACTTCGTCCAAGTCCGTGGACGATCGGTAAATGAAGCTGCCATTTTTATCGGGTGATGGAATGAAAGAGGTAATGAAATTTCCATGCACCCTTAACCATAGTCTTTTCTCTCCAAAAATGAAATCATTCTCTCTCTCTCTCTCAAAGAATGGCCGGCCACTATAAGTAGAAGAGGGAGGTGATGGTAGGAGCAATCAAGGGGGGGTGACAATAAACAAGAAGCTTATCTTGATCATTAAAGAAAACAATGAGTCATAAAGATGCAATGAATCTAAACCCTTAGTCACCATTGCACTAATGACACCATTAATGCACTAATGACTCACCATGTCAAGTCACCATCCTAGTCATCATCTAGAAGCTTCCACAATCATCTCAAGAAAAGATAAACCCGTCTTTAACCAAATGTTAAAAGACGGCTGATAGAAAACTGGAAACTGGCAACTTCCAAAAGTGATCCTGAAACGACTTTCAGGATAACCCCGAAACTGTATAAATATACCCGCATTTGTATTACGACCGAATACAAATGCAACTGAGACAAAGATATTATACCTACTCAATATAATACTCGGATCCGGCTTAAACCAAAGCCGACCAGTATCATCTGCCCGAAAAATAACACGTGCGTAAACGCACGTGCATTTTCCGAACCCTGCCATAAAACCATACAGCCTCTACAACGTTTCGCCCGAACTTGGAAAACTGTCTGTGGGGGACTCTAATGACTCGTCAGTACCCTGGCAGTGGGTTTAACCATAAACCGTCAGCGGCACTAGCAATGCGTAACGGCTGCCCATGGACTGACCTCAAGGGAGGCTGATGAGCGAACTCATCCAGAAACCCTACTGAGCCTAACAGTGACAATGTATATACAGTCCGGTCCGTTCGTCTATGAGTATCGCATATCTGCCTAGGGGGCTAGTAACGTCAGACCCCCAATAGCAGTATATGTCGTGTCGGAGTGAAGCCCAATAACACCCTGAGATACTACTGGAGTACCTACCAGTAAATCTCCTGCCACGGCCGTGGGCTTTGTGTAATGGCTCTCCTAGACACAGCACGATCTCACCCCCAATACCGGGAGAGACGAATCCCCTGCCGATCCGCTCACGTGCCTCCATATGGCTCGGGACTGTACCCAAAAGCTACCTGTTTGCACGACTCCTTTGAGCCGTGGTAGGGTAGAAATCAAAGCACAGTGGGAACTCACACGAGACAAATGACGACCTCAGGTCGATGAACTAACCTGTACACATGTCACCAGGGAACTGCTATCTGACGATAGATATAATACTAACTAGCAGATTCCCGGCGAGTCCTGTCCGGTGTACTCATAACCAAATGAGCACCTGTATACATCTTAGGTGATCCAACTGACACCAGTGGCTTGTGAGACCGGCCACCGTCCCTCGTCGGGGTCTCGACTGTATACACTAGTCTACTCCGGAGTATCGATGCCCTGTCTCGAAACTCCCACGACTAGGGACCACAATTAAGGATATGCGTATAAACCACCCAACTCTTACGTATATGATCGCCATCATACTGTTGGTGGTAAAGCAAGATCCTAAGGGCTCTATCAAAGTGTAACATGTAATCAGTCACCTGAACATGTACACGACTGATAAAGACAAACCAGATAGCATACTATCATCTTGAGTAAGACCGTCCTACCGGTATAGGTCCTCCGCAATCATTGCAATCACGTACCTGTGATCCAATAATTGACTATGAGGGCACTATCTCCAACACCAGGTAGACCTTGTCTATGACGTACGGGCCTTCATAGTTCGGCTCGAATTTTCCCCGCTTGGCGCGATTGGGGATCATAGGTCTTTTGACCACTAGTACTAGTTCGCCTTGGCGGAATGTCCTCGGCCTGGTCAATCTTTCATATGAGCACGTCATCTTTGCTTTATAAGCCTCCAGATTTTGTTGCGCTATGAGCCGGGTTTCATCAAGGGCGTCAAGCTCCTCAAACCGAAGGTGAGCATTTTCTTCGTCCGTCAGCTCGTAGTAGACTGCCACTCGTAGAGAGGGTAGCTCTATCTCGAGGGGGAGTACCGCTTCCGTACCGAATACCAACGCGTATGGCGTTGTGTTCGTGGCCGTCTTGAACGTAGTCCGATACGCCCAAAGAGCTTCTTGCAGTCTCTCGTGCCAGTCCTTTTTGTTTCGGGACACCGTCTTCTTCACGATCTTTGTCAAGGTTTTGTTGAAAACCTCAGCTAGACCGTTAGCTCACGGATTATAAACTGAGAAATATCTCCATTCTATGTTGTGTTGCTGCGCGAAGCGACTAATCTTATGGCTTCTGTAGGCTGGACCGTTATCGGAGATGATCCGTCGCGGAGTTCCAAACCGATAAATGACGTGCATCTTGAAGAAATGGAGAATATTCTCCGTCTTCACTTCCCTTAACGGTACTACTTCTGCCCACTTGGAGAAGTAATCGGTGGTCGCTAGAATGAAACGATGTCCCCTGGACGATGCCGGTTCAATGGGGCCGATTATGTCAGTCCCCCACATTTCGAACGGCCAGCTAGCCACCGCTGGATGGAGTGGATTTGGATGCTGATGGATAAAGTCCCCATGGATCTAGCACGAGTGGCATTGCTTCGCATACTCGAGGCAGACCTGGATCATTGTGGGCCAATAGTATCCCATTCGTTTAATCTTCAACTTCATCTTCGGGTCTGCTTGGTGAGAACCGCAGAGTCCGTCGTGAACTTCCTGAACGACTCTTTTCGCTTGTCAGGTCCCATACATCTCAACCACAAAGAATCAAATGACCTCTTGTACAGAGTATCGTTGACGAAGGCGAAAGATAGGGCTCGCTTCATGAGCTGATGTCTTGAGGACGCATCTTCAGGTGTTTGACGAGATTTGAAGTAGTCTATAAAGACTTCTCTCCAATCTTCAACTTTCTCTTGGTCTTTTACTTGTAAGTGTTGGATATAGTGCCCTCAAAGTCAATTATTGGATCGCAGGTACGTGATTGCAATGATTGCGGAGGACCTATACCGGTAGGAGAGTCTTATTCGAAATGATAGTATGCTATCTGGTTTGCCTTTATCAGTCGTGTATAGGTTCAGGTGACTGATCACGATTACACTTTGATAGAACCCTTAGGATCTTTCTTGACTACCAACAGTATGAGGGCGATCATATACATGAGAGTTGGGTGGTCTATAAGCATATCTTTAATAGTGGTCCCTAGTCGTGGGAGTTTCGAGACAGGGCATCGATACTCCGGAGTAGACTAGAGTATACAGTCGAGACCCTGATGAGGGGCGGTGGCCGGTCTCACAAGCCACTGGTGTCAGTTGGATCACCTAAGATGTATACAGGTGCTCATTGGGTTATGAGTACACCGGACAGGACTCGCCGGGAACCTGCTAGTTGGTATTATACATATCGTCAGATAGCAGTTCCCTGGTGACATGTGTACAGGTTAGTTCATCGACCTGAGGTCGTCATTTTTCTCGTGTGAGTTCCCACTGTGCTTTGATTTCTACCCTACCACGGCTCAAAGGAGTCGTGCAAACTGGTAGTTTTTGGGTACAGTCCCGAGCCACATGGAGGCACGTGAGCGGATCGGCAGGGGATTCGTCTCTCCCGGTATTGGGGGTGGAGGTCGTGCTGTGTCTAGGAAACCCATTACACCAAGTCCTTGGCCATGGCAGGTGAGATTTACTGGTAGGTACTCCAGTAGTATCTCAGGGTGTTCAGGGCTTGTCTCCGACACGACTTATACAGCTATTAGGGGTCTGACGTTACTAGCCCCCTAGGCCGGATATGCGATACTCATAGACGAACGGACCGGACTGTATATACATAGTCACTGTTAGGCTCGGTAGGGTTTCCGGATGAGTTCGCTCATCAGCCTCCCTTGAGGTCAGTCTATGGGCAGCCGTTACGCATAGCTAGTGCCGCTGACGGCTTGTGGTTAAACCCACTGCCAGGGTACTGACGAGTCATTAGAGTCCCCCACAGATAGTTTCCCAAGTTCGGGCGAAACGTTGTAGAGGCCGTATGGTTTTATGGCAGGGTTCGGAAATTGCACGTGCGTTTACGCACGTATCATATTTCGGGCAGATAATACTGGTAGGCTTTGGTTTAAGCCGGATCCATGTATTATACAGAGTAGATATAATATCTTTGTCTCAGTTGCATTTGTATTCGGTCATAATACAAATGCGGGTATATTTATACAGTTACGGGGTTATCCTAAAATTCGTTTCGGGATCACTTTTGGAAGTTGCCAGTTTCCAGTTTTCTATCAGCCGTCTTTTAACATTCGGTTAAAGACGGATTTATCTTTTCTTGAGATGAGTGTGGAAGGTTCTAGAAGTTTCTAGAAGAGGTGACTAGGTTAGAATAGTGTTGAGTTTTCATTGGTTGCTTTCTTTGTGTTCACACTATGTGTTCACACTTTGTGTTCACACTTAAGATATTTTCTTATTGTCACCCCCTCTCTCCTACACTCACCCCCCACCTCTATATATGTGGCCGGCCCTCCTCCTCTCTCTCTCTCACTCTCTCACTTTGTAGAAAAAGAAATGGTTGTTGGTTAAAAGATTATGATAGTTTTCGGTGTATGGAATTTCACAGCTCATTTCATTCCATCACCCGATTCCCACGGCAGCTTCATTAACCGTTCGTCCATGGTTTTGGACAAAGTGAGACAAAGTATTCCACTCATTCTCTACATCAATCTTGGTCGTCTCTTTTAGCAAACTTGACGACCGAGTTGCCTCGAGTCAGAGGCGGGAGGCCGTTTAAAGATCCGATGACGTGGTGCCACCTGGACGAGGAGATCGGAGATCGACGAGATCGGAGAAGCCGCAACGGAGCGTGGAATGATGGTTAAAGAACGAAGGACTCGGATCGTTCGGTATAACCTTTCTTCCCTCTTTGTAGATTATTAGTTTAGCGTTAATGACAGATCCGGGTTATAGTATGCGATAGCGCCAGTTATAAAAGTTTTTGTTCCGCATTTTGGCGTCTGAAAGACGGCCAGGGCACTACCGTAGACTTACATGGTATCAGAGCCACGCCATTAAGCTTTACTAACTTGTGCTAACACGTTTAAAAGATCGATCGAACGGATTTTCAAAAACTACAATTTTCAAGTTTAAAGTTTCTGTTGAATTTAAATCTGGTCTAAAAATTTTTTTGAGCATCTCAGAAAGTCAAGCAGGCTTTTTAAAGAACACAGAAGAAATTCGACCCACTGATCCGACCGTACGGCCGCGGAACCGCCGCCAAAGCCATGCTTTGGCCGCGGAACCGCGGCCGTCTAGGTGAATCAGTGGACCATCTTTCTTCTGTGGATTCTACTTGGGAAATTATGGTTTCTGGAACTGTTCATTTGGACCCAGTATTTTTTACTGTGCTGCAGATTTGCGTGGGGCCCACTTCGGGAAATTTTGTCGATCGAAATTTAAACGTGTTAGTTTACAGTATTTACATTATATCTCCAACCGTGAATGTCATTTGATCGGTAAACCGTGTCTGATTGTTATAGTTCTTTTAGACGGGTTTGCGAACGTGACATTCGCAATGATGTTCTGTGTTGTGCCGTGATGTTGCGGATTTGTCGTGGTGGATAGCAGTGTGCAATGGTAGTGCAGTTTGGATTTATTTGTACATTTGATATTGCGGGACGAGCGTCCAACTTGTGGACTGCCGTCACTGCCTGTTGTATAATATTCTTTTGGGGCACGACCAGGTTGCGGTCGATGTACCTGTTGTACTATTTTTCATTACTGTACAAGGTTTTACCCCGCGACGGAGTGCACGGATAGCCGGGTTCTGAGGGGCAACGGGTCCGCATCTCATGGCTTTGAGAGGAAGAGGGGCCTCACTCTAGAATTGGTAGACTATTCGCTGCACTCGTAGGGGGTACAGGTTATCCCAAGGAGGGGTGCTCAAGCTACCGGATTCCGTGAAGTGCTGGGTGGTCCATTCACTATGCTGTAGGGGGATGCCTCGATTCAGGTTTTGGAGGGTAACTTGCCGCACCCGTAGGGGTCTAGGTTTCATTGGACAGGCTATCCACACGACAGGGGAACGTCGGGTTTCAGCAGCGGCTCTGTGAAACTCGGGGATCCCAGATTATCTGTATTGTTCTGTAATGCTTATTACTTTTTCTGTAATGTTGCATATTATCACGCCTGGAGCGATTTTTGTATATTGGTTTATATACTATTAGATATTGTATATGTTTTACACCCGCGCTAGTCCAATCCCCGCTCTGTCGTTAGTTAAGTAACCTAACGGGTGATGACGGGACCCAGTGACGAATGCGGATGGCATATACGTACATTTTATTTTCGTTCTTTTCTGGTGTGATTGATTGATGGGACTGCGTTGATTCTGATCAATGCAAAGTAAAACAAACCTGTTTGGATGTTGTTGGAACAATTTAAAAAGTGTTATTACAAAGATGTTTCCTTTTGTTATGCATAGTGGTATTCGGTTGGAATATCCTGCACCTCATTCGACGGGGCAAGGGCCGATATCCCTTCACCGGGACTGACCCCTTGGGCAGAAGTTTGCGTCAGGGTAATAACTTTACTATAGTCGATTACATGTTGTTTTGCATCGCGGTATTCAATAGAATATCCTGCACCTCATTCCATGAGGAAAGAGCCGAGATCCCTTCACCGGGAGTGCCTCTTTAGCAAAGGTTTTCGCCACTATATTTTATAAAAAGCTATCAGGTTCCTTCAACGAGATCAAGTTCATTACGTTAAAGGTTTTTCGCTAAAAACCAGCCGTAGCCCTCCGTCATTTCATATGAATGGTCAGTAGTATTCGAGCTATGTTGGTCTGGCCCTTAGCTAGGACATAGTGATCGGTAGCTGCTGGGGTGTTCATATGTTGCATAGATAGATGCGTTGGTTTGGGACAGTCGTACAGCCTTGTTAGCCCTTAGTCAAAGGCGAGTACGGGTGGGTTCAAATTAACAAGATAATGATGGGAAGAACTTGACATGCGACTTATGATGGGTTGGCCCTTAGTCACGATCATAAGAGCATGGGGTAAAAATCATATCGGGAGTTTCTAAAGAAACTGAAACTTGCCAGGCATGCGCATACCTTCAGGAGTGTGATAACGCGAGTGGATTCCGTCACGTTATCATGCGATGAGAGTTGGATCCCGATTCCCACTGATGAGTTGTTTTACTCTTCGGGTGATCCCGATTGATTCTTCTTTTAGGTTTGGAGGAGAATTTGACAGTACAGTGGGAAGTTTCCGGATTAGATAAAGTGATTACCATTCTGATCTAGGTTAGAGTGCACGCAGAGTGTTTCTTTTCTCTCTCTCTTTGGCAGCGACCTTTGACCGATCCTAGACTATGACTCAGTGACCAAGTTGACCGAACCTTCTTAAAATACTGGCTTTTGGATTGTCTATGTTGCATAAGTCATTGCCACTCCTTCTTTTACCCTTTGCATTTCTCAGAACACCCGTATTACTACGGACATCCACTTCCATTGGATAAATCCATCGTATGGTTATATACGAACTCGAAGGGACTCCTTCGAGGATGGATCAAGGTTCAGGAGAAATAGAATTGGTTTATTCAGTTGTCTTTTATTATCAGCTTCTCTCAGGTTGCGAGGGCTCCTTAGTTTAGGAGAGTACACCTATTACGCTTATTGGATAGTCTTATTCCAAACCATAGGCAGGTGCCGAAAGGTAGGGAATGAAGAAAACCAATTAGCCTAAGTAGGGTGTACAGAAGGTAATATGTAAAGACAAAATAAAGGGATTAGAAAGTGGGCAAAGTAAGTTGCGACTGTTATCATTCACGACCAAACCGCGTACTTCATCGCCACTCCTATTTTCACCTTTAAAATAATAAGGTATTATTCAGTTGTCTTTTATCATCACCTTCTCTCAGTTGCGAGTACTCCTTGGTTTAGGAGGGTACACCTATTATGCTTACTGGATAGTCTTCTTCCAAACCATAGGCTGGTGCCGAACGGTAGGGAAGGAAGAAAACCATTTAGCCTAACGATGGTGTACAGAAGGTAACGACTAAAGACAAATAAAGGGATTTAGAGAGATGGCAAAGAAATATACGGTTGAAGTCATGAATTGGATTATGTAAGAGGCATTACTATGAATACCAGGATACCCCTACGAAACATTTTCATGTTTCAGTGCATTGTTAATGAAAAACTGCTTTCCCGATTAGATACTTACTCCAGGGTGTGTATTCACCAGGTTTCATTCTCATATCTGTATGGTTTTACAGATGATGAGTGGGAGGAAGTTATTGGGAATTAGGTGATCATCTTCATTATATCGGAATTCGTTGTAATTGGTGATATTTGAGGAAATCGCCAGGGTACAGTTTTCAACCTATGACGCACAGGTTTTGAGTTATTCAACTCAGCGGACTTATACAGAGTATTGTATGTTGTCCAGTGTCCATCAGGACAAAGGGGTAGGTCCTCGTACTTTGTTCTGTTTACTTTTGACTTCTCTGGTATTTAGACAAGTGTTTCGTAGAAATACAAGGTTTAAGTTTTGAGAAGTTGTGGGTATAAGAATAAAGTAGAGAACCAGATGTCGCAAGTATCGGGATTCTTCAAAGAGATCGAAGATGTAGATACTTGTGATAGGTATTCAGATGATAGTAAAAGTTTTGAGAAACTTGTTTCTCTTTCAGGTTACTCATAATTGGATGGATTCCTAAGTTGAGTAATGCTGAATAGCCTCTCTCCATTAAAGTTGATATGCACTGGAGACAGCTGCATGATTAGAATCTAGTTTCAATTAAATTAGTGCCAAAGTTTCTATATTGGATATAGAATGGTTCGTATCTTAACTATGTTAAGGTACGGGGATTTGTCCGGCTTATGCTTAAAACCAGACTCTGGATAACTCAGGGCACGTTTCTGTAACGGCAGTTTGTGGGTTGGCCCAGGCTATGACGGGGGTTGACTTTCTACCATCTGGAAGATCAATAGTGATATTGTTCTTGACTCGCCACAGTTTTAGTAAAATGGATTTTTTCAAAAAAAAACAGTAGTGGGAGTATGGTAGAACTGGAAGTGATTCCAGAACCGCAAACGATTACGGAAAATTTAATAGGACCTACAGATTCAATCAGGTTTGACATTCCATTAACCACTCCGCAGATTTGGTGGGTAACCTCAAACACCCGAGAGGTACTTCGGTAGCCTCAAGGACGGTGACAGGGAGGTTCTTATCTACCCAGACTTGACACTACTGTTGTTCCAGGCTATGAGACCCGGTAGGAGGGTTGTTGTGGTCAGTAGGAGCAGCGGAAGCATAGTGGGCAAGTAGCTTATGTCTATTTATAGACTAGAGCGGTTATAGCGGAGATTAATCATCTAATTTTGATGTGACAGTCATAGGTTTGACTTCATCAGAATAGGGGATGGATCTGTTAAGAAGGTAGTAGGGTGTGATGTCCTGGTATTTGGAACACATACACAGAGTAGGAAGTAAAATTCCTATACTACGATCGGTTGTACTGTGGTCGTCACACAGTTGTTTCTCCAGACAGGATATGGATATAATATTTGACATTCTGGTTTCTAGATCTATGGTTTTAGATCTGGATTTGGGTAGTTTCCCAATGTGGGTACTTTGACAGTATTCTAAGGGTTTTTAGAATAGATGACTCCTGGCATGGTGGTGTACCTGCAGGTGATGGAGTCACCCTCTCTAAAGGTGTCTTACAGACTAAAGGGGAGAGGGATGTGCATGATTGGCAGATCACTTGCTTAGGCAATTGAGTCAATCGTGAGATGTCAAGTACCACACCAGATGTTGTTTTTGCACTAGATGCAATAAGTTTGTATTAATCCAATCCTGGAGAAACATAAGGAAGCAGTTTTAGAACATAAGTGCATGTTCTACGGATTTGATGACGACAGCCTCCTTCGGGAGATGGTTATCATTCCAGGCTTCAAAGGTGACATGGATGACAGAGTGATTGTCAGAGTTATATTTTTCCCTCTGATAAAGAGGGACAGTATTTTGGACAGGTGGTCCAAGAGGATACTGTGGGAGGCCTGGTGCCGGATACTGATTAGGTTCAGTTTTCGATACAGTCTAAGAAGTTTGGATTTGGAGTTCATTTATGAACTAAGGTCCCATCAGATATCCAGACATATTCTAAGACAGGTATTACTCAATTCGGGAGATGTCTTTCTCCGCGAACTTGAGATTAAGAGAGACATAGAAAGAAACATCTTGGAGGATCCACTCACGGAGGCAATTTCTCAAACACAATAGTTTTACAAACGGACTTTGTGAAACTGATTAGTAGAGGAGTTGGGTGTTGGTTTCACACGAGCTGTGAGTACGCGAAATCGCAATAATTAGCCTTAAGTGCAAGTGGGAGATTGTTGGATATAGTGCCCTCAAAGTCAATTATTGGATCGCAGGTACGTGATTGCAATGATTGCGGAGGACCTATACCGGTAGGACAGTCTTACTCGAAATGATAGTATGCTATCTGGTTTGCCTTTATCAGTCGTGTATAGGTTCAGGTGACTGATCACGATTACACTTTGATAGAGCCCTTAGGATCTTGCTTGACTACCAACGGTATGAGGGCGATCATATACGTGAGAGTTGGGTGGTCTATAAGCATATCCTTAATAGTGGTCCCTAGTCGTAGGAGTTTCGAGACTGGGCATCGATACTCTGGAGTAGACTAGTGTATACAGTCGAGACCCCGACGAGGGGCGGTAGCCGGTCTCACAAGCCACTGGTGTCAGTTGGATCACCTAAGATGTATACAGGTGCTCATTGGGTTATGAGTACACCGGACAGGACTCGCCGGGAACCTGCTAGTTGGTATTATACATATCGTCAGATAGCAGTTCCCTGGTGACATGTGTACAGGTTAGTTCATCGACCTAAGGTCGTCATTTGTCTCATGTGAGTTCCCACCGTGCTTTGATTTCTACCCTACGATGGCTCAAAGGAGTCGTTCAAACAGGTAGTTTTTGGGTACAGTCCCGAGCCATATGGAGGCACGTGAGCGGATCGGCAGGGGATTCGTCTCTCCCGGTATTGGGGGTGGAGGTCGCGCTGTGTCTAGGAAAGCCATTACACCAAGTCCTTGGCCAAGGCAGGTGAGATTTACTGGTAGGTACTCCAGTAGTATCTCAGGGTGTTCAGGGCTTGTCTCTGACACGACTTATACAGCTATTAGGGGTCTGACGTTACTAGCTCCCTAGGCCGGATATGCGATACTCATAGACGAACGGACCAGACTGTATATACATAGTCACTGTTAGGCTCAGTAGGGTTTCCGGATGAGTTCGCTCATCAGCCTCCCTTGAGGTCAGTCCATGGGCAGCTGTTACGCATAGCTAGTGCCGCTGACGGCTTGTAGTTAAACCCACTGACAGGGTACTGACGAGTCATTAGAGTCCCCCACAGATAGTTTCCCAAGTTCGAGCGAAACGTTGTAGAGGCCGTATGGTTTTATGGCAGGGTTCGGAAATTGCACGTGCGTTTACGCACGTATCATATTTCGGGCAGATAATACTGGTGGGCTTTGGTTTAAGCCAGATCCATGTATTATATAGAGTAGATATAATATCTTTTTCTCAGTTGCATTTGTATTCGGTCGTAATACAAATGCGGGTATATTTATACAGTTACGGGGTTATCCTGAAATTCGTTTCGGGATCACTTTTGGAAGTTGCTAGTTTCCAGTTTTCTATCAGCCGTCTTTTAACATTCGATTAAAGACGGATTTATCTTTTCTTGAGATGAGCGTGGAAGGTTCTAGAAGTTTCTAGAAGAGGTGACTAGGTTAGAATGGTGTTGAGTTTTCATTGGTTGCTTTCTTTGTGTTCACACTTTGTGTTCACACTATGTGTTTACACTTTGTGTTCACACTTAAGATATTTTCTTATTGTCACCCCCCCTCTCCTACACTCACCCCCCACCTCTATATATGTGGCCGGCCCTCCTCCTCTCTCTCTCTCTCACTTTGTAGAAAAAGAAATGGTTGTTGGTTAAAAGATTATGATAGTTTTCGGTGTATGGAATTTCACAGCTCATTTCATTCCATCATCCGATTCCCACGGCAGCTTCATTAACCGTTCGTCCATGGTTTTGGACGAAGCGAGACAAAGTATTCCACTCATTCTCTACATCAATCTTGGTCGTCTCTTTTAGCAAACTTGACGACCGAGTTGCCTCGAGTCAGAGGCGGGAGCCCGTTTAAAGATCCGATGACGTGGTGCCACCTGGACGAGGAGATCGGAGATCGACGAGATCGGAGCAGCCGCAACAGAGCGTGGGATGATGGTTAAAGAACGAAGGACTCGGATCGTTCGGTATAACCTTTCTTCCCTCTTTGTAGATTGTTAGTTTAGCGTTAATGGCAGATCCGGGTTATAGTATGCGATAGCGCCAGTTATAAAAGTTTTTGTTCCGCATTTTGGCGTCTGAAAGACTGCCGGGGCGCTACCGTAGACTTACAGTAAGGTCGTCTGTTCAATCGCTTCCTTTTCCTTAGATGATTCCGGAGATATTTCTGCCGGTGCGAGTACCCGACGGCTTTGTACCACGATTCTGACGTCATCGAGGTTCTCATTAGCCAGTTCTTTAGCGAGCTTGGCCAACGCGTCTGCCTTGCTATCTTCTGCACGCGGTATGTTTTCCAGCATGTAGGAGGGAATTTGAGTCAGCAATCGCTGTACTCTCTCTCCATACTTCACCAGCTCTGTTTTGCACGTTTGGTAGTCGCTGTTTGCTTGACTAACGACCTGTTGGGAGTCTCCGTATATGAGGAGGTTTTCAATTCCCATGTCGATGGCGATCTCAAGGCCTGCTATCAAAGCTTCGTATTCAGCTTCATTATTCATCCTCGGCTCTGTCAAGGAGAAGGCGAAGCGCATTATCCCTCCTTGTGGGGTCACGAAGATGAGGCCTATCCCTGATTTGATTATGGGGGTACTTTGTTTACGCTTCTTCATGGAAGACGCCCCATCAAAATAAAGTTCCCACCGGTTACCACTACCGTCGATCGCATCAAACGCGTGTTTGTCTGGCAGTTCGCAATTCAGAGGGGAATCGGCCAGTATCGGATGCTCAGCGAGGAAGTTGGCGATGGCCTGGCCTTTCACCGCCTTAAGAGGCTTATAGGTTATCGAAAACTCCATTAAGAGCAAGGCCCATTTAGCGAGTCGTCCCGTCAATATGGCTTTTGACATCAAATATTTGAGAGGGTCCACCTTCGAAATGAGACGGACTTCATGCGCCAACGCATAGTGCCTGAGTTTCGTTATCGCGAAGATCAACGCCAGGCTGTGTTTTTCGATGGGAGAATAATTGCTTTCTGCCCCCAGTAGGACTCGACTCAGATAGTAGAGCGCTCTATCCTTCCCTTGGTCGTTCTCCTGTGCCCACAATGCGTCTAAGGAACCTTCAAGGGCGGTTGTATACAGAATGAGAGGCTTTCCCTTGACCGGAGCAGCCAACACTGGTGGATTCTGCAGGTAGTGCTTGATTTCGTCCAGCGCGCTCTGGCATTTGTGATCCCAAACGAAAGGGGTTCCCTTCTTCATCAGGTGGCTGTAAGGGCGGCACTTGCCTGAAAGGTTGGCTATAAATCGCCGGATGTACGCGAGCTTCCCTTAGAGAGACCGCAATTGTTTGAGGGTCCTTGGCGGGGGCATTTCCATGATCGCTTTGATTTTTGACGGATCTATCTCGATACCTCGGTGTCGGACAATGAATCCTAGGAATTTGCCTGAAGAAACTCCGAATGCGCATTTGAGAGGGTTCATCTTCAAGTTGTATTGCCGAAGACGTTGAAATACGATCTTCAGATACTCGAGATGTTCCTCGTACGTTTTGCTTTTCACCACGAGGTCGTCGATATAGCATTCGACGATTTCATGTATGAGGACATCGAAGATCTTCGTCATGGCCCTCTGATAGGTGGCACCGGCGTTCTTTAGACCGAAGGGCATCACCTTATAGCAGAATATACCCAAAGGGGTCCGGAAAGCGGTGTGCTTCTGGTCTTCGTGATACATCTTTATCTGATTATATCTTGATGAGCCGTCCATGAAGGAGAAAACCTCGTGAGTGGACGTGTTATCTATCATCAGCTTAGTGACTGGTACTGGGAAGTCGTCCTTCGGGCAAGCTTTATTGAGATCCCGGAAATCCACGCATATGCGCACTGTCCCATTCTTCTTCATTACTGGGACGATGTTGGCGATCCAATCGGGATACTGAACTTCCTGGATAAACCCAGAGTCGATCAGCTTCTTGACTTCGGCGTTGATGCTCATCTCAAGCTTGAGCCGCATTCTTCTCGGCGCTTGTTTGACTGGCTCGACGTCCGGGGATATCGCCAATTTATGGACAGCTGTTTTTGGATCTAGTCCTGATATTTCGGAATAGTTCCATGCGAAGCAATCTCTATGCTGCATAAGCACGTCTTTTAACGCAGCCACCCTTTCTCCAGATAGCAATTCGCTGACAAATGTCGGTTGCGGGTCGTTTATTGTCCCCAACTCAATCTTCTTGAGGTTATCTGCAGTAGTATGTATGCAATCTTCCAGCTCTTTCGGCGCTGGTAGAAATTCTGAGATTACCTCATCGTCATTGTTTTCGAAGCACCAAGGAAGTTCATCCATATCCTAGGGCTCCCCTTTTGATATTGTTATCATATAACAAGTACGAACTCGCTTCCAAGCCCGATGTGGATCTGGTTCTGCTCTTGTAGCTTTAGGTTCGTGCTTTTGTGGCGGCGTTACCCTCCAGCTGCTGGATAAAGCAAACCTGCCTTGCTGGTACTGGTCTTCGACCCAGTTCTTGAGGTGAAGCACTCTTCGATAGGGTGTCCTATGGCTCGGTGATAAGAGTAATAGCCCGGATGAGAGACCTCGTTAACTTTCTCAGGATGCTTAGATTCCGGAAGTGTAATCATTCGATTTTTTAAAGCGAGATCAAATATCTTCTTCGTCTTGTCTTGAGGAAAAGAATACGCTTGACTCATCTTCCTCATGAAGGACAAATCCGGACCGCGCAATACCTGATCACATGACTCTTTGATCCTGCGTTGTCGTTGTCGACCTCCTTTTCCGCTTTTTGACTTACTCCTGCCTCTGCGTCGGGCCTTTTGCGCAACGGGTTGACAGGCAGGAGCATCTTCGTTTTTTGCAGCCTGTTGAAACAGACGTTGCATCCTGGCTTTCTCGTAGATGACCATCTCGCGAATATGGTCGTCCCGAGCTTTTTGACCCGCTTTCCTGATAAGATTGTCCATTCGTTCTTCAAACGACGGACTCAGCACTTCGATTGCGGGATCTAGTTTTGATGAGGTGTTGGCATTTCCCGACAGGGCGTCCTCTTCTTCATCAAAGTTATATATGGCGTAGCTACCGTGGACTCATTTCCGTTTCCCGGATCTTACATGCCCAAGCCCAAGCGTTTCCATTCTCCCGTTGGGCAATTTGCGCTGAGTCCCAGGGACATCCCAAATCCTGTTGTAAAACCGAGCTTGTCGAATAGTCTGTTTTAAAGGTACCCCTTGGCACTTCAATAGCCTTTTTAGTCCGTTTGTGTAATATCTGGGCAGACGGATGGGTTGAAGCCTGTCGAGTGTAGAATCTGCGCCATGCCAGATTTCTTTCTCTACTCTTGTTTTCGTGGATCGGTAAAATAAGATCCCCTTTTCGCCTTTTCGCCCGGGAGGGACGTAAAATGTCCGCAGGTCTTGCACATTGTAAGCTTCAAGTGCGTCAAGATCTTTGTAGTGCTCCCGCGGAACCATGGTAATTTTCAAACTCTGATCGCTACCAGGGAATTCTTGTACTGACGGCCGACTGGAGAACACAGCGTTAACCTCATCTTCCGAGTCACTTCCAAAGATCATTATGGGGGTGGGAGGTCCCGGGTTATAGCGTCGAGACGGCCCAGCGTAAACTAGCCCTTCTTCTTCTTCAGTATCACTCCCGAAAACAGGAATGGTGGCGGCGGCTTTGTTCTCCGGTTTGCGACACCTCTCTGTGTACTCGAAATCTGGAAAAAAGTACTTTGCATCTTCGTATTTGCGGACTTCGTTCACGAAGAATGGGTTCAGCTCGCCTGTTACGGTGTACTCGAGACCATCCTTGAAATACTTCATACACTGATGTTGCGTAAAAGGGATGATGTTGTACTCGTGTAACCAAGGACGACCGAGCAAGGCGTTGTAGCAGGTCTTGGCGTCAATGACGTGAAACTTAATATCTGTGACGAGTAGTCCGAAGCGTAATGTTAGAATCACCGATCCGAGAGTCCGTGATGGCTGAGAATCGAAACCGGAGATGGTAATTTTATCACGAGCGAGGTGTTGAACGCTGTTCATATCAGAATATTGCATTTTATACCGCCCATTCTTACGCTCGTGTGTTTATAGGTAGGTACTTTTAATCCGTGTTTGTTACATGTTTGCAGAATACAGGTTTCCAGTACAAATATTGCTAATCAGGATTAATTCTCCACAGTTACGCCAAATGCAGAACATCTGTCCACAGCAGATAAAAGCCGGGTTCCGGTCATCCGTATCCGTCCGGTGCTGCGTACCGGTTCCTGGGACAAGACATATGACAGCGGTCATTCATGTCTCGGACAAGCACGGAGCACGAGAGGGGCTGCACAAGAATCAATGGGTGCACGGAGCTCGAGGGAGATAGAAGTCAAAAGGGAAAATGATATGCAATCTTGGACTTGGAAATCTGCAAAGATTCTGAAGACTTTTGTGCATTTTGAAGATTACAAACACGAGGGCACAGAAAACCAGGGATTCTGACAAAAGCCCACTGCCAATTCAACTTTATGGCCGCGCATGCGCGGCCAAAAGGGGGTTTTGGCCGCGCATGCGCCGCAGTATGGGGCCCTCTCTGCAGCATTTTTTGGGGGTATTTCTGGGATTTCATTTTTGGTCTGCTGGTTGCCCTAGAAATCCATTCTCCTGCCTATAAATACAGCAGATGTAAGCTTAACCAAGGGGGCAATTTTTGAGTTTTGTTTTAGCCTCATTTTTGTTAGTTTCTTTCTTCTTCTTCTTCATTCCTCCATTAAATTGTAGTGAGAGCTTTTGAGTGGATGTTAATGAAGATGAGGGTTCTTTATCTTTCTTGTTAGTTTGCTCCCCTTTGAGATTTCTGCTTTCTCTTGCTCATTCAATCTCTTCATTGAGGTTGAATGGTTAAGGGTTAGTTATTGATCTCAAGGGTCGTATTTTCTCACGGACTAGCACTTCATTTCACATGCGTTCTCTACCCTTCCCTTGATCTTGCAAGTTCTTCATTGAGCTTGCAAGTTTAAGGGTTGGCTATTGAGCACATGCTTGGCTTGGGTCCTAGTTCCGTATTCTTTTTATTACTCGCTTTTTATTACTTGTCTTTTTATTACTTGCATTTTCTTTCATGCAATTTTATTCATGCAATTTTATTACTTGTATCTTTCCTTTTCTTTGTTCTTTTCTTTTTGTTCTCTTTTGTTCATATTGTGAATGTTGTAATTATTGTTATTGTTAAGAATTAATACGGTTTTATAAGTTAACATTTCTTTGCCAATTCCTTTTCCCGTTATTTTCCATTTGAACTTCGCCCAAACCATACGCAAGCGCTCCGTTAGGCACCGTACCCTGACAAGGTAACGGTGATTCCTAACCGCGACCGGTTGCGTTCGGTTTGGCCGGAGGCGAAAGCAAGAGACAAGAACGGAAGGACAAGGGAAAATAAGCCGGATTCCACGAATACCGCGCTTAAATCCCCTAATCCACGTTGTTGTCGATTGTCTAGCTTCAATTGGTCAAGACTCGGCTCAAAGGTTTTTGAGTGCGGATTTCTTAGCTTACAATCTCGTATTTTCTTAACAACTTTATACTTGCAGATAAACACATAGGTTAGTCTGAACAAAACACATACAAGATTCTTTAATTGACTCGTCTAAGACAAGAAGGTAAGATAACACCATCTCCCTGTGGATCGACCCGTGCTCACCGGCTAGCTGAAAAGCGACATCGTCCTGATCGCGGTTACACTTTAATTCTTTGAACATCCGACACGCCAAAAGCGTGCGATCAAACGCTCATGCAGATTTCCTTCAACACCCGAACATTAAGGAGATTGACGGAGGATCCATTATCAATCAGGATTTTTCCTATCTTGATATCGTGGCAGTATCCAGAGACGTATAGGGGACGGTTGTGGTCGCACGTCCCAAGGAGAAGGTCTTCATCACCGAACGTGACATCGGCTGTGCGCACTTCTTCCAGTTCATCCTTCATCTTTTCTTCGGAGGGGAAGGCATGGAATTGCTCGGGCTCTTGCAGCGCCTTGATTAATGAATCTCTCACTTCTTTTGATAATAAGAGGGCGTCAAGAATGCTGAACTGCGAGGGTAGCTTCCTCAGGTGCGCTAGGATGTTGTAGTCCACCTTACTCTTCTTAGGCGGGTCCTTGGCAGTCAGTTCTTTCATAACTTGGTCATCTAAGGCGATATCCTCAGCGACCTTTTCCTTTCCCTTATCTTTTCTAGTTGCGGGTCCGGGATTCTTTTCCGGGAGCGTGCGATTGCGCAGCTGAATGTTTTCGCAGGCCTCTGGTTCTTCCTCTTTCCCTAAAACGGATTCTTTAAAGAGAGGGCCCAGAGCCATTTCTTCATCAGAGTATCTCCCAAAGGTGAGAACTTGTGATCCTCCGGCGTTGACCGTGCAACAGTTGCTGGTAGTTCTTTTGCGCATATCGGTTGTACTTTTCTGCTCCCGACGAGTTCCGCGTTTCATGCGCTTAAAATGTTGCCGGTGAGCAACATATCCCTGCCACCATATCTTAAAAGCGTCGCACTCCTCAGCGGGGTGTGAAATCTTCCGATGATATGAGCAGTAATTAGGGTGCCTTTCCGCCCCATTGAGCGTGTTTTCTTCCGAGGGTGGTAGCTTCATTCCCATTGACATGGCTTTGGCAAACCTTTTCCTCGTCTTGAATATGTTTTTATCCGCATTGGATGTCTTTTGATCCGGCGGGAGTGCTTCGACTCTTTCGTTTAGTCGCTTGCGTTTGGCTTCTTCTGATGCGGCCATCTCACGCTCCCGATCGGCTTTACTTTTCAAATGAATCTCGTCTAAAAAGGCGTCTATCATTTCATCTGTCGGCCATACAACTTCTGTCTCAGGTTGTGCCCCCAGCTTATCAGTGCCAGGAGTTTTTTCATCGTCCGTGAACGAGTGGGAGATCACATGACAACTAGCCACATATCCCTCGGATTCATCCGACGAGCCTTCTCCATTATCTTCCTCCTGAAAGACGTGGTCGAGGAACTCTTGGAGTGTGATGGGAGTCCGCGCCTTTTGATTGTACTCTTCCAGCACGTCAATCTGCTTCTGCAAGTCCGTGCGCTTGTCTCCAGGCTTCACGGGCTTCTTGGATTTCTTCTCCTTTTTCTTTGACGGTTGGGTGTGATTATTTGGGCCATCACCACCAATCTTTGGAGTTGGGAGCGGCTTCAGCATCCCTTCAATGATCCGGGGTTCCAGCGGGTCCTTCCACCTGATCGCTGGGCATGTTTGAAGATCGTTCAGCATCCTCTTTGTTTTGGCTGATAGCACAACCTCCTATGGGGCTTCTTCAACGAAAGAACAAGTTGCCCCTGGTGTGTCCGTCTTCTTAGGAGTGTGAGGTTGCGGCGGGTTCACCTTCCACTTCTCGGACAGCGCAAACTTGCCCTGTAGGTATTGATCTTCAATCCATCTTTTGAAGACGAAGCAATCCTCAATCGGATGGCTTACCGTTTGATGGTAAGGGCAGTAGTTGGGGTTATTCACCTTACTGGGTTGCGGCGGTCGTCTTGGATTTGGCAAGTTGATAAGCCTGTTGCGTACCGCCAGCTCGAATAGCCTCTTCGTCTTATCCCGCGGGAATGAGTAGGGGCGCTTCATTTTCTCATTATAATACCGCCGTCTTTCTTCCAGTTGATCCGCCAGCTTTGGGGCACTGGGTTGCTGCTGAGCGTTCGCAACGAAGGTTGCCTTCCTTTTACTCTTGTCATTCCGAGGTTCCGGCTTCGGGGGAGGCGGTCTGTGACCCATCTGGTCTATCTGGGCCAACTTGTCGATCAAAGCCTGGAACGTGGTTTGCTTAAAGAACATCATGAACCGTGATATAGTTGCATGAGGATCTAAGGTACCCACGAACATGCCCACCGCGGGCGCTTCCTCAATGCGTTGTTCGCATTTCGACCACAGGTTTCGCCAGCGTATAGCGTACTGGACCCACGTCTTGCCTGGTTTCACCCTGGCATTAATCAATACCGTTATCGGGGTACGTTCGCTGGTGCTCGTGAATCGCTGAGTGAATAGCAACTCCATTTCAGCGAACGTCTTGACGGAATCGTTCGGGAGTTCAGAATACCATTCGAACGTTGTTTCTGAAAAGCTACCGACGAATTGGCGAAGCAAGAGCTTATCGTCGCCGCCAGTGTTGCCACAAAGCACCCTGAACTGGGCTACATGTTGATGGGGATTGCCTGTCCCCTTATAGACATGGAATTTCAGTATTGTATAGCCCGGCGGGTACTTGATCTGGTCATACCAGCTCGGATATGGTCGCCCTGTTCTGACAACTTGACCAGCTGCATCAGTCGCCTGGTGAACCCGTATCTGCTGAGCTATATATTCGTCCAAGTCAGCTCTGGAGATTGTCTCCTCCTTGGCTGTTGAAAGAGCCGGAGGTGGATTTGATGTCTCCCCTTTATCGTCCTCAACAATGATCGGAGGGTCTTCAGCAGGAGGATCTTGTTGGATCATCATACCCACCATATCCTGAAACAGAAGGGCCATTCGTTGTATATTGGCTGCTTTTTCTGCAGCCTCTTTATGCTTCTTTTCCAGTATCCTACGAAGGAATTCAGCGTCAGTTTCCTGCTCCTGGCATTGATCCACGGATGCTTCAGGGCTTTCTTTTGGCCCAGTGAGTGCGGCCATCGCGTTCATCATTTCTTGGAGCTTCTGCTACTGCTCCTGAGCTTTGGTCACTGACCGTGTAAGCGGTCTATGACCCGTAGATGCACGGTTGTCCTCCTTTCCCGACGCCATGTATACAGTATGGACCACGACGCCCCCGGACTTAGGGCGTTTAGGCTCACCGCCTTTGGCATTTGCCGCAGGCGCGGGGATTTTCTCCGGCCTTCTTCTCTTGTGGGCCGTTGAAGTTGAGAGGGCCGTTGCAGCGGGCACCCTGGCGGTTGTCGTCCTTTGTTGTTTGACAGGACGTTTCTTTTCTTCCTGCACTTTCGCCCTTTTCTGTTGACGAGAGTGATCTTGGTCAATTACCGAGTCTTGAACCTTCCGCCAGACTTTATAAATTTTGGAGGACAGCCGTTGAGGGGGCTGTTCCAGCTTTGTTTCTGTAACTCTCTCTGCAGGTGGAGGAGATCTTTTTAGCGTAGCAGTCGGAGAGTTCTTACGTACCCTCCTTAGTGGTTCAAAGCTGTTCCCAGTTGGAACAGCAGCATTAACTTCCATCCCTGGAGCTGGTGGAGTTAGCCCTGAGGGGGAGTTGCCTCCAGCCTTCCTTACTCGGCACCAGTGGCGACGTCGAGCGTAATGAGCCGTTGGGACTGGCTCGGTGATAGGGACAGCTTCGTCTTGCCCCCTGTCCGAATGAGGCGCTGCCGGTGCCAGCCTCTTAAAGACCGATGTTGTCTTTTGAGTGGCGATGTTTAATCTGTCAAAGACAGACCCTCGAGTAGGAGCAGGAGCCGGGATAGTCAACCTTGAAAAGACTGACTCCTTAACAGGAGAAGCCGCCTTGACGACTTCAGGAGCAGAGGTCGCTGTCTTCCTTGGGACGGCCATTTTAGGGTTCATGGGCTTCTTGGCGGGCCCACCAGAGTTCTGGTTCAGCCTGGTAAAGACCCTGCTTCCCAGTGTACGGGCAGAGGATGCGACGAGGCCGCTACGTACTTACTCTGAAGTAAACACGCTAAGAGTATCTAAGCAATATAAGTAAAATGCACAAGAGACAATGACAATAGATATATATTGATTAAACATTCTTTCTACAATACATCTGGAAAGGTAAATACATGAAATGAAAAGCAATGATTAAATAGTGGCATAACAGAAATGGAAAGTACTGTAATGAATTGTACAAGTAACTAGAGCTCCGGGTCGAAAGCTAGCTGGTCCAAATCCTCGCTGGTGGGCTCAATCTCCAGTGAGTCCGAAACACCTGACGATATTCCAAAGAAGAAGAAAGAGAATGTCGTCAGCGAACAAATCGCTCGGTAAGTCCCGTAAATTGACAAGAATGGAATAGACAGAATAGAAAGTATATTATTATAATGTTGTATTTAGTGTTAACGTTGTTGTTTGTAGCTTGGTACAGAAGAGGCCAGTGTATACGAGAGGAGCCTCACTAGACCAGAGACTACGGTATTAAGAGTACAAGGCTCCGTCGATAATACCACGGAACAACGACAATTGAATTCAGGTTATGTGTCTTTATGGTTGTTGTCTCGTGCCACTTCTAACACCTTCCATACCAATCTACCCCTTATAAACCCCGCGATGTCTTGTTTGTATTGTTTGTATTGTATTGTCTTATAAATTGAATTGTATAGATCGATGACTTGCCGAAACCATGATATCAGCAAATGGATGTAACTGGAGAATCATGTAGATGGATGTATATCCATGGTTCGGTTCGGTTCGGTCAATATAGATTGATTAGATTGAATAGACGGATTCATAGATCCATGTTGTATTGAAGTTTGATACTTGAATCATATTCAAGTCATATTAATTATATTGAGACTCAGTCCGAGTCAGACAAAAAGAAATTGAATCCTGAATTATATTTTGGTGCTATCGGTAACCGCTGCACATGGACGGCAGGATTTGTGTCTTTTTTCAAAGACAATTACCATGTTGATAACACCGTTTGTTAAGTTGTCTAGCTTAAATAGGCAAGCACCCATATCTCCGGCTCCCTGAGGCTCAAGAGACTGGTCCCGCTTAAATCTATGTTTACTAGGGTCCTTATTGTAATTTAGTATAACTTGAGAAGGTTTTATGTAAAAATAATTTTGTGTAATTTTAAAAATACACCTCAAGTATTTTATTATTATCTTTAGAGTTTTCATGGATGTATATTTTATCAATATCACATTTCTAGTGAATAAAACCTAATTTCATAATATACGGTATTTATTTGTAATATTGGAATTGTATGGTATTTTGTTGTAAATGAGATGTTTTTCTTGAATTTTGGAAATGTGGAATATTATAAATATTAAAAATAGATATTTTGATATTAATTACATATATATTTATTTATAAAAAATATAAGTTTTATTTATGATAGAAATCACATTTTCCAAAGAAAATTGTATTTTAAATCTTTTGAGATCGTATGCTCCTTGTGGAGGTCTGCATCTCGCTCTACTAAGCCCGAGGATGTACGATAATCAGCACAATCCTGAACGGGTTTCCCGAAATGGGTTGTAGAGACGCATTTTCAAAGATTTGTTAAAATACACATCTTGTAGAAGAAGGTTTTTTATAAGTCGGAGGTAGTTATGTGTAAAATCGTATTTTTTCCAAATCTATGTTCCCAAATTTTATTGTCCTATATTACATATGAGTGTTGTGAGGAGATAGGTCATTACCTCGTGAGTTTTCTAAAACTAGCATGGTTTAAAGGTATAAACAAGTCGATATGAAATATAAATGTTTTTTAATGTAAAATTGAAATAAAACTGGTTATGGTTATCATTTTAAATGTCAAACTTGTTCTATTGTCTTAGTTAACGAGTATTAAACAATATATCAAAAGTTGTAAGTTTGTTATTAAGAAAATGTTGTATTTTTTTGAAGGAAAAGAGAATCGGAAGCCGAATAACTCCGCTTCCGACACGTTTTAAGAATTAAGAATTTGAGAATAGTAAAAGAGATAGAGAAGAGGGAATTACCGAATTAGGGTCAAGAGAAGAGGAAGAGGAAGACTGGGGAAATATCGGTGCGTCGTTTCGTCGCCGGAAACTTCTCGGATTATCGTCGGGAGTTCGTCGGAGCTTCGCCCTTTGCTAACTCCACTTGCACACAAAAAGTCTTGGGAATTTTCTTGAGAGTTTGGGAAGGGTTTTGGGAATGGGGAGGGTGATTTGAGGTGTGGTATTTATAGAAAAAATTAGGGTTTAGAGTAATGAAAGGGTGTATTAAAATTTTGTATTAAAAATGGATTAAATGGGGGTTTTAATTTGCTCTGTAAATGTGCAGGGAAATTAAATAATACAGGGGTTATGGGGTAGGCCAAAGGTTGCAGAGGATTCAAGAAAAATTGGGTTTCGACTGAGTCGGACCTGCGCCGCCGGCCGATTCGACTGAGTCGCCGGCCCGAGTTGGCCGAGTCGAGCCGCGTCTCCTTGCCACGTGTCCCCGTCGCTTGGTCTACTGCAGTGGACTCGTTTGTTTTATGTGTGACTTTTCAGTTTACATGTTGTGCACGTGTAGACTCTTGCGCTTCTAAAAGATTAAAAGAATTTAATTTTAAAAAATGTGTGGTTGATGGGATTTGAACTCTGGTGCTTTGGTTCAGCAGTGCAAGGCTTTACCAGTGAGCTACAAGCTCTTTCTTGCTGTTCAAAAGCAAATCAAATTTATAACTTGTGCTCAGGCTCAAGTACCCCTTTCTGTATTTTTGAAGAAAAAAATTTGTATAGAAAGTTTGGGGTTATTACAATTGCCTTGAGGGGTCGATATACTATCGAGAACTCCATCAAGAGGAGGGCCCATTTGGCAAGCCTTCCCGTTAGTATGGCTCTTGACATCAAATATTTGAGAGGATCCACCTTTGATATGAGATGAACCACATGTGCCAAGGCGTAATGTCGGAGCTTCGTTACCGCGAAGATCAATGCCAGGCAATGCTTTTCGATTGGGAGTAGTTGTTTTCTGCCCCCAGGAGAACTCGACTCAAATAGTAGAGAGCTCTTTCCTTTCCCTGATCGTTCTCCTATGCCCATATCGTGCCTAAAGAACTTTCAAGGGCTATTGTGTACAAGATGAGGGGTTTTCCCTTAACCGGAGCGGTCAGTACCGGCGGGTTCTGCAGATATTGCTTGATTTCGTCCAATGCGTTTTGGCATTTACGATCCTAATCGAATGGGGCCCCATTCTTCATTAGATGACCGTAAGGACGGCATTTGCCCAAGAGGTTAGCTATGAACTGCCGGATATACACGAGTTTTCCTTGAAGAGACCGCAATTGTTTGAGAGTTCTTAGCGCAGGAATTTCCATAATCGCCTTAATCTTTGATGGGTATATTTTGATGCCTCGGTGTCGTACGGTGAATCCTAAGAATTTTCCTGAGGAAACTCCAAACGCGCATTTCAGAGGGTTCATCTTCAGGTTGTACTTCCGAAGACGCTGGAAAACTATCTTCAGATGCTCCCGGTGCTCCTCGTACGATTTGCTTTTCACCACGAGGTCGTCGATATAACATTCGACAATCTCGTGTATGAGGTCATCAAAGATCTTTGTCATGGCCCTTTGATAGGTGGCGCCAGCATTCTTCAGACCGAAGGGCATCACTTTGTAGCAAAATATGCCCATCGGAGTCCGAAAAGTAGTGTACTTTTGGTCTTCATGATGCATCTTGATTTGGTTGTACCGTGAGGATCCGTCCATGAAGGAGAAGACCTCGTGAATGGACGTGTTATCGATCATCAATTCGGTAACCGGTACTGGAAAATCATCCTTCGGGCAAGTTTTGTTGAGATCCCGAAAATCTACGCAGATGCGTACTGTCCTATTTTTCTTCATTACTGGAACGATATTAGCTATCCAGTCAGGATATTGAACTTATTGGATGAATCCGGAGTCCATTAGCTTCTTGACTTCAGCATTGATACTCATCTCAAGCTCGAGCCGCATTCTTCTTAGCGCCTGTTTGACTGGATTGACGTCTGGCGATATCGCCAGTTTATGCACAGCTATCTCTGGATCTAATCCCGGCATCTCAGAATAGTTACATGTGAAACAGTCTTTATACTGCATAAGCACGTCTTTTAACGTAGCCACCTATTTCTCAGACAGCAGCTTACTGACGAACGTTGGCCTTGGCTCGTTAGCAGTCCCCAAGTCGATTTTTCTCAGGTTGTCTGCTGTGGTGTGTATCCCATCTTCCACTCTTTTGGCGCCGGTGGAAATTCTGAGATCACCCCATTCTCATCTTCATTTGCGAAGCACTGGGAGAGGTCGTCCATATTCTTGTGCTCTCCCTCCTTTGAGAATGTTATCATATAGCAGGTACGATCTTGTTTCCAAGCTCGATGCTAATCTAGACTTTCCCCCGCGGTGTAGGTTGCTTTTGGCTCATGCTTTCATGGCGGGGCTATCCTCCAACTGTTGGATAGGACAAACCTGCCTTGCTGATACTGATCTTCAATCCAGTCTTTGAAAGTGAAGCAGTCTTCAAGAGGATGTCCCACTACTCGGTGGTAGGGGCAATAATCCTGGAGATGGACCTCGTCTATCTATTCGGGGTATCGAGAGCATCATCATTTGATACTTCATGACAAGGATGAATATTTTCCTTGTCTTGTCTTGAGAGAAAGAGTACTCCCAACCTATCTTCTTCATAAATGACGAGTTCCAGCTGACTTTTTCTCGCTCGCGTGGCTTCTTGGATCTGCTTCGCTGTTTTTGAACGCCGTCCCCGTTCTTGATCTTGTCATTGCTTCTGAGTCGGACTTTTCCCTTGCCGCGAAAGCGCACAGAAGGGTCAGGGTGAAGGGGATTGTCATCCTCCGTAGCCTGCTGAATGATACGTTGTGTCCTGGCTTTTTCGTAAATGGCCATTTCGTGGCTATGGTCATCTTGAACCTTTTGACCGGCTTCTCTTATTAGCTTGTCAATCTGTTCTTTGAATGACGGGCTTGGTATTCCCATGGCGAGATTTCGCTCTGGTTCGACATCAACGCTATCTGGAAATGCATTCGCTTCTCCACCGAAGTTATTTATGACATGGCAACCATGGAACCGCTCCCGTTTCTTGGACCGAACGTATCCAAAGCCAGTCGTCTCCATTCTCCCGTTGGGCATCTTCCGCTGAGTCCCGGGAACATCCCAAGTCTTGTTATAAAACCGGGCTTGTCGAGCAGTTTGTTTGAAAGGTACGCCTTGGCATCTCAATAGCCTTTTCAGCCCCTCTGCATAGTATTTAAGCAGACGAATTGGCTGAAGCCTGTCGATAGCAGGTTCGGCACCGTGCCAGACTTCTTTCTCCTTTTTAGTCTTCGTGGATTGGTAGAAAAAGATCGACTTTTCACCTTTTTGCTTAGGAGGGACGTAGAAGGTCTGCAGCTCTCGCACGCTGTAGGTATCAAGTGCATCAAGTTCTTTGTAATGCCGCTGCGGAACCATGATAATTTGTAAACTCTGGTCAGCTCCTGCAAAGGTTTGCATTGACGGGCGGACGGAGAACACTGTGTTGGCCTCGTCCTCAGAGTCACTGCCAAAGACTAGAATAGAAGTAGATGGACCTGGCCTGTTGTCTCGAGTAGACCATCTCTTCATCCTCCTCGGTATCGCTCCCAAAGATCGGGATAGTGGCGATGGCTATTTGTTTATTCTCAGGTTTGCGACATATTTCCATGTCTTCGAAGTCTGGTAAGAAGTACTTGGCGTCTTCATATTTGCGGACTTTATTTACCGAGAATGGGTTCAGCTCCCCTGTAACTATGTACTCGAGGTCGTCCTTGAAGTACTTCATACACTGATTTTATGTAGAAGGGATAATATTTTACTCATGTAACCAAAGCCTGCCGAGCAAAGCGTTGTAGCAAGTCTTGGCGTCAATGACATGGAACTTGATATCAGTGATGAGCATCCCGAAGCATAATGTCAGTATTACAGACCCGAGCGTTGGTGATGACTGCGAGTCGAACCCGGATATAGTAATTTTGTTCTGAGCCAGGTGTTGAGCATTCATGCATATCTCCTTCAACACTCTCACATTGAGAAGGTTGACGGAGGACCCGTTGTCGACCAGGATCTTCTCTATCTTGATATCGTGACAATACCCGGTTACATACAGCGGACGGTTGTGCTCGCACGTTCCGAGAAGGAGGTCTTCATCGCTGAAGGTGATATCAGCCGTGAGGACTTCTTCCAGCTCGTCCTTCATCTTTTCTTTCACTAGGAAGGCTTGAAATTGGTCGGGCTCTTGTAACGTCTTGATCAAGAAATCTCGTGCTTCTTTAGACAGGAGAAGGGCATCCAAGATACTCAATTGTGAGGGTATCTTCCTCAGATGTGCCAGGACATTGTAATCCACTTTGTTTTTCTTGGACGGGTCCTTGGCTGTGAGCTCTTCGATGACTCTATCATCGAGGGCAACCTCCCCAGGGACTTTTTCCTTCCCTTTATCTCTTTTGCTCAAACCTTTGTTTGAGGGTCCGAGATTCTTTTCAGACAGCGTACGATTACGTAGCTGAATGTTCTCGCATTTCTTCATCTCCTCTTCTTTTTCAGAGGTGGATTCCTTGAAGAGAGGGCCGAAGGCTATTTCTTTGTCAGAATCGCTCCCGAAGGTAAGAACATCAGATTTTGCTCTTGTCGGGATGGCATCAACTATATGACAGTTACCGGCTGTTCCTTCACGCTCATCTGTCGCCCTTCTCTGTTCCCGACGAGCTTTGTGCTTCATTTGCTTGAAGCGTTGTCGATGGGCGACGTATCCCTGCCACCACTTTTTGAAGGCATTGCACTCTTCGGTAGGGTGTGTGACCTTCCGATGGTACCAGAAGTAGTTTGGATGTACATTCTCTTCGTCGAGGCACGCACTTCCGGGAGTATTTCCTTCGAAAAGAGGCAGCTTCATTCCTATTGACAGAGCCTTGGCGAACTGCTTTCCTACCTTGATTCTGCTCTTGCTGGTGGCAGGTGCGCTTCGATCCGTTTGATGTACTTTAATGCTTCTCATCACCGGAGCTTTTTCGGCCTGACACCGATGCTTGGCCTTTTCGTAAATTCCCACTTCACGTTCTCGATCAGCTTTGCTTTTTTGAAGAGCTTCGTGCAGCGGCTTGTCGATGAGGTCATCTGACGGTTCCATGGATTCTGGTTCTGGATCTTCCCCCAGTTTCTCTATGTCAGGAGCTTCTTTGCCATTTATCGACGAGTGAGAGATCATGTGTCAACTCGCTACATAATCCTCGGGTTCTTTCGAAGAATCATCTCCTTCATCGATGTCATTGTTTCCGTTCTCAAGAACATGCTTGAAGAACTCTTCCAGTGTGACTGAGGTCCATGCATCTTGGTTGTATTCTTCCAGTGCATTGATGTATTTCTGTAGACCCGTTCGATTGCCGTCGAGCTGGATGGGCGTCTTGGCCTTCTTCTTTTTCTTTGAAGACTTCGGAGGCTTGGCCTGGAGGTTTTGTCCATCATTACTAACTTTCGGCGTTGGGCGTGGTTTCAGCATTCCGTCAATAATTTCAGGCTCCAACGGGCTTTTCCACCTAATCGCCGGACATGCTTGAAGATCCTTCAGCATTCTTTTAGTTTTAGCTGAAAGGACCACTTCCTACGGAGTTTCTCCTACAAATGAGCATGATGCCCTCGGCGTATCCACCTTTTTAGGAGCATGCTGCTGCGGCGGGTTTACCTTCCAGTTTTCGGACAGCGTGAACTTGCCCTGTTGGTACTGGTTTTCGACCCAGTTTTTAAAGACGTAGCAATCTTCGATTGGGTGGCCCATTATTCGGTGGTAGGGGCAGTAATTGGGATTGTTGACGTCGCCCGATTGCAGTGGAAGTCTCGAATCTGGCAGAGTGATGAGCCTGTTGCACACCGCCAGTTCGAATAGTCTCCTCGTTTTATCCCGGGGGAACGAGCAAGAGCGTCTCAACTTTTCTTCGAGGGATCTTGGTTTGTTGTTTTGGAGAGCAACCAGTTTTGGGTCACTCGGTTGTTGTTGAGCGTTGGCGACGAAGGTCACTTTCCCTTTGCCCTTTACATTCCGAAGATCTGTCTTTGAAGAGGACGGCCTATGACCCATCTGGTCCATCTGGGCCAGTTTGTCAATCAAGTCCTGGAAGGTGGTCGGCTTGAAGAACTTCATAAACTGGGATATAGTTGCCTGAGGATCAAGGGTCCCCACGAACATGCCCACAGCAGGAGTTTCTTCTATGCGTTGTTCACACTTTGACCATAGGTTACGCCACCGAATTGCGTATTGAACACATGTCTCTCCCGGCTTCACTCTGGCATTGATTAATGCCGTGATTGGGATGCGCTGGCTTGCGCTTGCGAACCGCTGTGTGAACAGTAGTTCCATGTCTGTAAATGTCTTGACAGAGTCATTTGGGAGCTCGGAGTACCATTCAAATGCTGTCTCCACCAAGCTACCGACAAATTGGCGAAGCAATAGTTTGTCATCGCCCCCAGTATTACCGCACAAACCTCTGAATTGAGCAACATGTTGATGCGGATTGCCCGTCCGCTTGTACACATGGAATTTAGGGATTGTATATCCCGGCAGGTACTTAATTTGGCCGTACCAGCCTGATAAGGTCGCCCAATTCTGACGACTTGGCATGCCGCTTCGTTCACTTGATGAGCTCGTATTTGTTGAGCTATACAGTCATCAAGGGTAGCTTTGGAAATCGTCTCCTCCCTGGCTGTTGATAAAGCCAGAGGAAGGTTTGATGTCTCCCCTCTGTCGTCTTCAATGATTATTGGAGGGTCTTCGGCTGGAGGATCCATCTGGGTCATCATCCCAACCTTGTCTTGGAATAGAAGCGCCATTTGTTTTATATTAGCCGCTTGTTCCGTGGCCTCTTTATCTTTCTTTTCAAGGACCCTTCGTAGGAATTTGATGTCGGACTCCTGCTCCTGGCGTTGTTTCGACGATGCTTCCGGGATTTCTTTCTGTCCCGTGAGTGCGGCCATCCTTGTCAGCATCTCTTGGAGTTTTTGTTGTTGCTCCTGAGCTTTTGTCACCGATCATGTGAGTGGTCGATGACCCGTGGAAGTACGGCTTTCCTCTTTTCCGGAAATCATGTACAACATGTGTACTACCATGCCCCCAGACTTGGGGCGTTTGGGTCTACTGCCTTTGATATTTGCTGTCGGTATGGGGATCTTCTCCGGACTTCTCCTCTTGTGGGAGGTCGAGGTCGAGGGAGCCGTTGCAGCAGGCACCCACGTAGATGATACCTTCCGTGGTACGACGGAGGGATGGTCCTCATCTCGCCGAGCCTTCGTATTCTTCAACCGGCGAGAGTAATGTTTATCAATTACAGAGTCTTGGACTATCCGCCAAACTCTGTGGATCTTGGAGGACAACTTCTGAAGAGGCTGTTCCGGTTTCACCTGTGTCATTCTTTCAGCAGGCGGAGGAGACTTCTTCAAGATGGCGGTTGGAGAGTTCTTGCGCACCCTCCTGAGCAGCTCGAAGCTGTTCCCAGTTGGAACAGCAGCGTCAATTTTCACCATTGGAGCTAGTGGGGTAAGTCCAGAGGGAGAGTTGCCCCCATCTTTCCTCACTCGGTGCCAGTGGCGACATCGAGCATGTCTTGCGGATGGGATCACCTCAGTTGTAGAAGCGACCTCGTCATGCCCCTTGCTTTGATGAGAGGTTGTTGTTGGTGCCAACCTGTCGAAAACTGAAGTCCATTGAGAGGGAACGTCTAACCTATCGAAGACTGACTTTCGAATAGGGGAAGTACTTGTAACGACCTCACCCATAGTAGGAGTTGGAACGACCGGTCTTGCAAAGACCGATCCCTTAGCAGGAGAAGCCCTTTTGACGACTTCGTCTGTCGGAATAGGAATGGCTATTCGTTTCGGGATAACCCCTTCAGGTATTGCAGGCCTCTTTGCGGGCCCACTGGAGCTTTAGCCCAGTCTGTTAAAGACTAAGGCGTTGGAATTGGACGACCCGTTGAGAGGGGCCGTGGTAGTGGCAAGCCGATCGAAGACTGACTTCTTTGGAGCCTCATGTTATGTCACTGAAGCATTGAAGCTCATTAGCGGGAGCATGGTCCCGAAGAACAATCCAATGACGGCTTTAGTCATCTACTCCACTAGCATCGCAAAGATGGAGGCCGCTTGGGGCCCATAAGTCACTCCTCCAGCAGGGACGGAGTGGTAGTTGCTGTTGCAATTGGTGCAGTTGGAAGCCATCGATGTCATCTTCTCTTCTGCATGGAGCAAGATACCAAATCATAGCACCTCGAATCCAGGGGCAACCATATTAAACCGTGATTCGTTCACGAACACAACACACGAAGTGTGGAGTGGAAAGAGAAAAAGGTCCCACCGGGCGTGCCATAATTTGTTTACCACCGAAAGCCGGAAAAGACAAACATTTTGCCTGAATTTGGGGGCGAATGTTATTTGGTTTTATCCGTCCACCTCTCCGAAGATACCAAGTTGACTTATGGCACCGTGTATCGGAGGTTCGGACGGATGCGGCCGTTGTAGCAGACTTTGTCAGATTCCCCCTCGTTGTGAGGGGTTTTTAATTGTGGAGACGCTCTTCCCTGCAGGCGCAAGCCCCTGCAATTAATTACTTTACCGCGTAGAGATAACTACTTTCTTCTTTTCCAGATGTTCACTTCGTGTCGTATGTGTTTTTTTTATTTTTGGTTGCTCATGGATTGTATACGGAAACTAATTTATGCTGTCGCCCGTAGGGCGTGGATTAGTCTAAATCTGTATTTCCTTAGATTTGGATTTGGATTAATTTAAGGCTCGTTAATCTCATTAGGGATTAAGATCAACTTAAATGTTTATTGAGGATACGTTAGTCTAATTTTAGACTAAGATCTACTCAACAGAGTTTCTGGGATCATTCAGACCCAACAGAAGAGTATTTGGACTCTATATTGTCTTAGTTTGAGGACGTTGCGGTTCATAGCTAGTTTGAGGACGTTGCGGTCCAAGGAGTTGTTGGTTGTCGGGACCCTCCACCTCTCTGAAGAAGTTGAAGAATTACAACGACATATATGGCCGCGCATGCGCGGCCATAAAGTTGAATTGGGCAGTGGGCTTTTGTCAGAATCCCTGGTTTTCTGTGCCCTCGTGTTTGTAATCTTCAAAATGCACAAAAGTCTTCAGAATCTTTGCAGATTTCCAAGTCCAAGATTGCATATCATTTTCCCTTTTGACTTCTATCTCCCTCGAGCTCCGTGCACCCATTGATTCTTGTGCAGCCCCTCTCGTGCTCCGTGCTTGTCCGAGACATGAATGACCGCTGTCATATGTCTTGTCCCAGGAACCGGTACGCAGCACCGGACGGATATGGATGACCGGAACCCGGCTTTTATCTGCTGTGGACAGATGTTCTGCATTTGGCGTAACTGTGGAGAATTAATCCTGATTAGCAATATTTGTACTGGAAACCTGTATTCTGCAAACATGTAACAAACACGGATTAAAAGTACCTACCTATAAACACACGAGCGTAAGAATGGGCGGTATAAAATGCAATATTCTGATATGAACAATATATCAGAGGTGTGGGGAGATATACCCTGGAACCAATGAATATTCATCAGAAGCTCGGTAGTCTTGTGATTGATGTGAAAAAGTGTTTGTAGAATAACCGCAATCAATAACAGTGTCGCTTGTAGCTAGCCAAGATGAGTACGGGTCGTCCGCAGGGAAACATGGAATCTTTTTATCTTACTTTAGACGTGTTGAATAAAATAAACGAAGAGAAGAGGATAGTTTGTTTTAAGATCTAAATTAATTACGGATGTAAATTATATAAGAAAAAGGCTTGTAGGGTTCGTTAAGATTTAGTAGTCATGGATGGTTAATAAAGATGACTCCTTTTATCCTTTAATAGATTTAAAACTAGATCGATGATGATGCATGTAGAATAGGGTTTTTGGAGGGAATAGGGTTCCCACTCTTAACCCTTATCTTTGCATGGATCTCCGTTCATGTCTAGCCTTTACCAAAACAATTGTTAATCTAATCCCAAATTGCGGTCGTGACTACCAATGAATTGATAGCGCGCCCGATTAGGATGTTAACAATTATTTTGATAAAGTTTATAAACTTTATAGGACGTAAAAAGAGTTAAAATATTTTAATCATCCATTGATCCACCCTAATCCTACGAACCCTAACAAGCGGAGAATTACTCGCGCATGTTGGGAATAGAAGAAGAAAGGATAGTTAAAGAAATCATAATGCAGAAATAATACAGAAAATAAATAATTAAACAAAATGATCTGCCTTTATTAATCAACTTCACAAGTACAAATCCTACGAATTTAGATTACAAGAGGAAGAAGTTGCTCTCGATCTCTGCCCCGTAGGAAGTAGATACTCCGTTGATTTTCACGTCGCCCTATCACGTCAAATCGTGGACCTGTCGTGGATCACTTGTTCTTTGACGGTGATTTGCTTTGTGGTAAAGGTGATGCTCTCTAACTTTAGCCATCGGTCCTTTATATAGCTCTCAAATCAGAAAACTAAGTTACCTAATATGGTGATTTCCATACCTGGTTTCTGAGTCCCTGTCAATAGTGATTTTATGATTTTGGCAGATTTTTGATCCTGACATCTTGAACATCTTGATCTCTTGACCTAAGCTAAATCTTGCACAATATCTCTATGAATAATGTTAGTACTATTTATTAAATTAGAGAGAGTATCTTAATCACTATATATGGTAATAAATTTTTAAAAAACTTGATTAAGAATATTTAATATGCTATGCACTTTATATGGTAATAAATCTTTAAGAAATATGATTAAGAATATTTGATATGCTATGTATCTTTTAATTACTAAAATATTATGCATATATTTTGAAATATTACTCTAACCATTTGTATGATATTATATCTTTTAAGAATTGTGATTAGAATATTTGATATGATATGCATGTTTTCAATTACCAAAATATTATATAAATATAAAGTGCCAATATTTTCCTTCATAATTTTAATTATAATATATAAACATATGGTAAATAGTATTTTGCAGATAAATCCAAATATGTTATATATTTATAATAAACACCTTTAAATATTTAAGAAAAGTAAGGAAAATGTTATATCAAAAGTGCAATATTTTCGACTGAACATCTTGTTTGGGACTAAGACCACTCTGTAAAATAAAGAGCCTATGCGCTTGGTTGATTAGGAGTTTGGCCAAACTTGGGCTCGGCCCAGTCATTTTATTTTTGAATAAAGTGTTAAACACTTTCTTGGGCTTGGTCTCCTTTCTGTGCCAACGATGCTGAGCATCCATATGGGTTCTGACACCCACACTTTATCTTGTTTTTCCCTTTCTCTTTTTGTTTTTTTATGGGGTGTTAAACACTCTTTATGGCGCCCTCCTGTGGAGCACGTGAGGCGCTTGGCGTTAGACGCAGGCGTTGTTTGATGAGTGCAAAGCACTTCATGTTAAGCAGCACCCACGTGATTGGCACGTGAGGCGATTGGCGCTGAGCGACAACTATTGAATGCTAAGCACTCTTTTTTTTTAGCAGCGCCCACATGAGGGGCGCATGAGGCGCTTGGCGCTGAGCGCTAACTATTGAGTGCTAAGCACTCTTTATCTAAGCAGCGCCCACGTGAGACGCTTGGCGCTGTTTCTTTCTTTGTGCATTTTTCTTAAGATGTTCAATTCTCTGTTCTCCCCTGGATCTTCGATCCCCAAGAACTAATTTATCCCCACGAGAATTAAATTCTCATTTGTGGGAGACTTGTCTCATGGATTTCAGATTTAGGGGAAAGAACTATGTTCTTTATGAGGGTTAAACCCTTGGATATACAGATGAGGTATCATGATCTCTATTATTTTTATTTACATTGAAGAATGTTCTTCTTCCTTCTTCTCTCTTAAATCTTTCTTTTTTGCTTGCTCTTCTTTTTGAACTTGAAGTTTATGGGCGGGCTCCTCTGTGTAAGACTTGAAGTCTTGGATCTTTTATATAGTAGAGCCAGATTTGTTGATTTAGTTAAGGAAATCTCTCATTGAGAGATCCTTAATTGATCTGGAGATTTTATCCACCGTTGGATCTTTGATCCAAGGACTTCTGATTTTATCCACCGTTGGATCTTTGATCCAAGGACTTCTGTTTTACAGAAGATATTTTCTTGTTTTTAACAAGATTGGGGAAATATTTTCCCATACAGAGCTTATTCTGTATCTCGGTGATTTTTAATCACCATTGGATTTTTAATCCAACGGTGCTCTGTTTTACAGAGCGTAATCTTTCTTTTTTAGAAAAATTCGAGAAATATTTCCACAACGGAATTAATTCTGTAATTTGATGCCTTATCATCTTCGTTGGATCTTTGATCCAATGGTAGAGAACTTTTAGTTCTGGCATCGGCGCCTTCGTGCATGGCACGTGAGGCGCTGCCTCAGAGCTTTTTAACTCTTGGCGCTGGCGCATCATGCAAGGCACGTGAGGCGCTGCCTCAGAGTTTTCAACTCTTGGCGTCGGCGTCCTCGTGCAAGGCACATGAGGCGCTGCCTCAGAGTTTTTAACCCTCGGCGTCGGCGCCCTCGTGCAAGGCACGTGAGGCGCTGCCTCAATACTGAAAGTGTCTTTTCACCTTCTTTCTCTGCTTTTCCTGAGTCAAACTTCTCTTTCCCAATGCCTTCTCTTAACAGAGCTTGGAAACAGTTCCATCATGCACAAAATTTTCTGTACCTAGACTTAAATGTCTCCCTTTATAATTTGAAGTAATGCTTCTCTTCTCTCTCACTTTCAAAGAATCATTTTAGCAGAGAAGAGCTATGGCTTATAATCGTCCGCATGCTCGTCGGCCGCCATGGGAGGTGCCTATTGAGGAAATTGTTCCTCGTTTTGTTGCACGCTTGGTGAACCCTGCTCTTACAGATGAACAATGTGATACGGTGTTGCACGAGCTCTTGACTCGTAGAGGATCTCCTCTCCCCATCGGCTCCATCTGGCTCCGAATGGTCTTCTTGTCCGTAGTCGACGACATTCCTCCTCATCCAGCGGAGATGACTCCGGCAATGCTCGACGCCGCGGAGGACAAGATCGAGTGCTTTCACGAAGCACTTTTGATTACCACGGATCTGAGGGATCGCCCTGTTCAGCTGCTAAGCCAGATACGGGCTCAGCAGGTCGTCATGTCTGCCTTTGTTTATGGCCATGGAGCTGACCGATGAGGAACGACTCCTCGTGAAGATCGCCGCTTTGACATGGTGGAGAAGGCGGAGAGGGAATTAGAGAATTTTATCCTTAGTTTTGTAAATCCCTGTACTTTCGATCCCATGTATGGTGATCTATTTCCTGTAGAATAAAATGTTCAATTAAATGCTTTCTTTTTATCGTTGACCACTAAGTGCTCCCTTTCTAACACCTGTTCTTTCTCTGATGTGTGTATGTGCGTATATGAATGAGCCCGATTTCACACATATCCGTAAACGAAACTTAAACCAGTGTAAATAGGAAAAAATAGCTCTTGGCCGAAGATTTTAGTGGGAACAGCCACGCTATACATTCCGTACCAATCTACCCCATTAACCCCGTAATGTATTGTATAGATATTGTATAGATTATATTATAAGTCTTGCCGAAACCATGTGTCACTCCCCGCTTCCCAGTGTACGGGGAAGGAGACGTGGCAAGACACGCGACGTATTTACTCAGAAGTAAACACGTTAAGCGTAAAATAAGCAATATAAATGTAAAGCACAAGAATGACAAGAGCTGTAATAAAACAACAAATTTTTTTGATAATCATTCTTTACATGCAATTGAAAAATAAAGTACAATGATAGAAAGCGATGCATAAACAATGGCATATGAACTGAAAAGAAAATAGTACAAGTAAGGCCTAAAAGTCTGCCTCCTCTATAAACTGCTCCAAATCGTCCTGACTGGACTCGATCTCCTGAGAGTCGGGTCCTCCTGACAACATTCCAAAGAAAGAAGAGATAGGAACGTCGTCAACGAACTACCGCTCGGTAAGTCCCAAAAGATAGAATGTAATAGATAGGTAAAGAGAATAGAATAGGTAAAGTATGTATTTGTTATGCTAACATAGTTGTTTGTAGCTTGATACAGAATGTATCAATGCATACAGGAGGAGTCCAACTTGCTCCGTGGACTAAGGTAACATGTAAGTACAAGGCCCCGTCAAAACCCACAGGACAACGGTACAGGATGTTCATGTAGGTGTCTTTTAGTGAGCATCATCGTGCTACTTTTAACACATTCCGTACCAATTTACCCCGTTAAAACCCCGTAGTGTATATTGTATTGATTGTATTGATTTGTAGTTATCGGAGTTGCCGAGACCATGGTATAGGTTGTTCGTGTAAACTGATTCAGGATGTAAACGGAAGTCATGTAGTCAAGTTCAAGATATAGCCATGGTTCGATCAAGTCAAGTCATGTTGATATTGTTCTAGAATTCATATTCAAGTTCAGGTGTTCATGTTTGGTATATTGGATTCATGTTGCATTGGAGTTATGATTGTATTTAGACTAGACTGAGACTCAGATTGAGTCAGACACTTAAACAGATTTGGATCCTGAATTAGATTTTGGTGTTATCGGTAACTGCTACACATGGATGGCAGGATTTGTGTTTTTTTCCAAGACAATTACCATTGTTAACCCATTTTAGTTTTCTACCTTAAATAGGCAAGCACCCACTTTCTCCGGTTCCCTGATGCTCAAGAGAATTGGTCCAGCTTAAACCTATATTTACTAGGGTCCTTATTGTAATTTAATATAACTTGAGGGGGTTTTATGAAAAATATTTTTAGTATACTTTCAAAATAAACCACAAGTATTTATTTAAGTTATTTAGGGTTTTCATGGATGTAAATTTTTAAATAATGAAGTATATTAGTGAAACTTGAATAGTTCAAGGTATTTTAGTGTAAAATTTGATTTGTATTGATTCTTAATGGTATTTTCATGAAACTTGTAATTCATTTACTTTCTAGAAAATATGGAATTTAATAATATCTTTAAAATATGTGGTTTATAATATTTATATAATTATTAGAAATAAATTATTATTATTAAATAGAAATCCTCGTTTTTCTTAAAAATTGTATTAAAATTCAATTGAGATCGTATGCTCCGTGAGGAGGTATGCATCTCGCCCTACTAGTCCCGAGAATGTGCGATAATCCGCACCATCCAAACCGGGTTTCCCAAAATGGGTTGTAGAGGTATAATTGCAAAGAATTAAGTAACACAATTTTAAGAAATCCGGTTTTTAATAGTTTAAGGTATTTTGATGAAAAGTCGTGTTTTTCCACAAAAATATTGTTCAAGAGAATTTTGCTATGTCAAAATGTATGTATGTGAGAAGTAGTTCATTACCTCATGAGGTTTTCTAAAGGTATGGTAAGCAAAAATAATTAAAAGATGTCGTATGTAAACTTCATGGTATTTAAACGTAAAAGCTTAATTAAAGTTATTTAACATGGGGTTTTAGAGTGAAATTGGTTTCTAAATATTAGTTAAATGATTACAAGTAAGGTATATACATGAGTACAAGTGATTCTTAAGAAGAATTGTGGTTTTCAAAGGTTTAGAAACAAAAGTTGGTATAACTCCACTTACCGACATGTTTTTAAAAAGAGAAGTTTTATAGGAGAAAAAGAAGAAGAAATATGGGACTTACAAGTTAAAAGGAGATAGAGGAGGTTGAGGTTGAGGGAAATAGCCTTCGTGAGGTCGCGGGGTCGTCGGAAACGTCTCGAATCCTCGCCGGAATTTTACCTAGGGCTAACTCCACTTGTACTCTTCTTAGACTTAGAAATTTTTTTAGAATTTTGGTAATAGATTTTAGAATGAAGAGGGCTAGGGTATGAGGTTGTATTTATAGTGTAAAATTAGGGTTTTGGAATTGAAGAAAGAATTAAAAATGCATTAAAAATTGAATTTAAAACTTCATTTTAATTCTTTGTTAATTTTCAGGGAAATCAAACAGAACAGGGGTAGTGGGGTAGGCCAAGGGATGTTGTGAGCAAAGCACGGGGGATTATCCCCTACGGACGGACGGCGTCGCCAGGCTCATGGTCGATCTCGCCGGTCCCATGGGGGCATTGGGGCTCTGGATTCTTGCCACGTGTCCTTGGCTGTGTACACAATATTTTTCACATGTTTGTTTTATCTGACTTTTCATTTTTACGTGTATTGCACGTGTAAACTTTTGTGCTTCCAAAAAGTTTAAAAGAAAAATCAGTAAAAATACATGTGGCTGATGGGATTCGAACACGTAGGCTATGTCACAGCAGTGCAAGGCTTTACCAATGAGTTACAAGTTATTTCTTGTTGTTTTTAAATAAAAACAACATTTAAAATATACTCAGGCTTACAAACTCCATTCTGTACATTAACTTGAAAATTTTCATACAGTAAAATTAGAGTCGTTACATTTTACCCTCCTTATAAAAATTTCATTCTCGAAATTTACAATTATATAAGGGCTAATTTACAAATAAGAAAAGGTATCTTGCACTCATGTCATCTTCACGTTCCTACATTGATTCTTCTGGTGAATCTTTTCTCTACATCACTCGGACTGAGTTTACTTCCTTGTTCCGTAGTGTCTTTACCTTTCTGTCCAGAATCTCAACGGGTTGTTGCTTACAGGATAGGTCTGTCTGTACAGTGAGCTCAGAGTGATCAAGAATGTGGCTGGGGTCGCTCATATGTCTTCGAAGCTGGGATATGTGAAACACATTGTGCACTCTTTCCAATGAGGGTGGTAGTGCCAAACGATATGCCACTTCTCCGAATCGTTCGAGTATGTCAAACGGTCCAATATATCTGGTACTTAGCTTACCCCTCTTACCAAAGAGAATTGCTCAACGGTTTGGAGAGATATTCAAGAACACATGATCTTCCAGTTGGAACTCCAGGCGTCGATGCTTTGCATCAGCCCAATGCTTCTGTCTATCTTGGGCTATGCGCATTCTTACCCTGATCATGCGAACTACGTCCACAGTTGCTACGATCATCTATGGTCCAAGGAGTTCCCTATGTTCTATATCGTCCCAACTTAGTGGTGAACGACACTTCCTTTTATAGGGCGCTGCAAAAGGTGTCATTCCAACATTCGCCTGGTAGCTGTTGTTGTATAAAAACTCCACAAGATGTAGGTGATCTTCTCACGATCCTCTGAAGTCTAACATACAAGCTCTTAGCATGTCTTCAAGGATCTGAATTGTTCGCTCAACTGTCCATCAGATTTTGGATGGTAGGTTGTGCTGTAGTTCAGACTCGTTCCCAAGCTAGCTTGCAGACTCTGCCAAAACTGCGATCGAAATCTGGTGTCACGATTGGAGACGATGCAAACCGGTACTCCATGTAATCTCACGATCTTCTGCATAAGTTCATGGGTATAAAAAATAGTACAGTATGAAGAGTTAAATCTTACTTAGGTTCAGACTTACCTCCATGTACTTCTTTGCTGAAGTCTCAGTAGATTAGCCAGCTCGAAATGGGATGAAGTGAGCCGACTTGGTGAGTTGATCCACAATAATCCATACTGCATCGTTACTTTTCTTGCTGCGAGGAAGTGCAGTCATGAAGTCTATGGTGATGCGTTGCCATTTCCATTTTGGGATAGGTAACGGTTGAAGTAAACCAACAGTTCTGTGATGTTCAGCCTTTATTGTTGACACACCAAACATTTTGCTACGCTTCTGGCTACTTCACGCTTCATTCCATGCCATCAGTAATGTTGACGTAGATCTTTGTATATTTTTGAACCACCAGGGTGTACTGAGTATGGAGATTTGTGAGTTTCTTTCATCAACTCTTCCCGAACAGGACCTTGTGGTACATACAATCTACTTCCGTATCTCAAAGATCCGTCTTCGTGGATGATGAAGTCTGTTCGAAGTCACTTTCTACTTGTTCTCGGATCTTTTGCAACTTGGCATCACTTGCTTGAGCTGCTTTGATCTGATTGACAATAGTAGACCAAACTTGTAAGTTCATCAAATACGAAGCGTTACCTGGCATAACCACTTCTATCTCCATTTTGTGCAATCTTGTTGAAGCTTCCACTGTGCGGTGAGATTCATTGATAGTAGTTGGTGACTATATGCATCAGGAACTACATTCACCTTCCCTGGATGATATTATAGGTTGATGTCGAAGTCCACCATAAGTTCTAGCCATCTTCTTTGCCGCATATTCAACTCCTTTTGAGTAAACACATACTACAGACTCTTGTGATCAGTATATATGTCCACTCATTCTCCAAGAAGATAGTGGCGTCAAATTTTAAGTACAAAGATAACGGCCGCTAACTCCAAGTCATATGTTGGATAGTTGCGCTCATGAATCTTCAGCTGTCTTGATGCAAAAGCTACAATCTTTCCATGCTGGTGTAAAATACATCCTAATCCCTTACCGGATGCATCCCAATGCACAACGAATCCTCCAAATTGGTCTGGTATTACGAGAATAGGTGCTGATGTCAATCTTGACTTGAGTTCTACAAAAGCTTGTTCACATGCTTCTGACCACACGAATGCTTCATCTTTACGTGTGAGCTTGGTCAAGGGTGTTGCAAACTTCGAAAAGCCTTCAATGAATCATCGGTAGTATCCTGCTAGTCCCAAGAATCTTCAAATGTCCTTCACTGTCTTTGGTGTTGACCATTCGCTTACTGATGATACTTTAGCTGGATCCACAGAGATTCCTTCTCCTGAAACGATATATCCGAGAAATCCGACTTGATCTAGCCAAAATTCGCACTTGCTGTACTTGGTATAGAGTCGATGCTGTCGCAAAATCTCCAGGACAATTCGTAAATGCTCAGCATGCTCTTTCCGATTCTTTGAATACACCAGGATGTCATCAATGAAAATAATAACCAACCAATCTAGGTACTTGTTCCCCTCCGAATACAGAGACGAGACCGCGTAGGTCCGTCTTGCCTGAATTTGGGGCAGATGCTAATTGGTGCTATCCGTCCACCTCTCCGAAGATGCCAAATTGATTTATGGCACCGTATATCGAAGGCTTAAACGGATGCGGCCGATATAGCATACTTCGTCAGATTCCCCCTCGTTGAGGGGGTTTTGATTGTGGGGACGCTCTTCCCTGCAGGCGCAAGCCCCTGCAGTTAATTACGATACCGCATCGCTGTAACCACTTTCTCCTTCTCCAAATGGTCACTTCGTGTCGTGTGTATTTGTTTTGTTTTTGGTTGCCCATGGATTGTATACGGAGACTAATTTATGTTGTCGCCGTAGGGCATGGATTAGTCCAAATCCGTATCTTCTTAGATTTGGGTTTAGGGTTGGGTTTTAGGATACGTTAGTCTCATTTGAGACTAAGATCAACTTAAACGTTTGTTAAGGATACGTTAGTCTAATTTTAGACTAAGATCAACTTAACAGTTTGTTAAGGACACGTTGGTATAATTTTAGACTAATGTCAACTTAACCATTTGTTAAGGATACGTTAGTCTAATTTTAGACTAAGATCTACTTAACAGGATCATTTAGACCCAACAAAAAGGCATTTGGGCTCTATTGTTTTAGTTTAGGGACTTTGCGGTCAAAGGTTAAGGACATCATAGTCCGTGGGTTTAAGGACCCCACAGTCTAAAGTTAAGGACATCATAGTCCATGGGTTTAAGGACCCCACAGTCCAAGGTTAAGGACATCATAGTCCATGGGTTTAAGGACTCCACAGTCCGAGGTTAAGGACCCTACAGTCCGAGGTTAAGGACATCATAGTCTATGGGCTTAAGGACCCCACAGTCCGTAGTTTAAAGACATCATAGTCTATAAAGTTTAAGGACTTCTTAGTCCATGAGTTTAAGGACCCCACAGTCCATGGAATGATTAGTTATCGGGACCCGTCACCTCTCTGAAGACGTTGAAGAATTACAACGAAAAATATCAAAAGAGTGAAGAGATGTACCCTTGAACCAAAGTTGATTGGGAAATCTGTAGCCCAATTTGGGACTAAGATCAATTAATTAGATTATGAGCACATGGGCTCAGTCAAATCTGAGTTGAGGACTTATGGCCAACTTGGGCTAAGTCCAATTAAGTTTAAAATGTTAGACCTTTGTTTGGACTGTTGAACATTTGTCTGGGCTCAGCCCCCCATTGTTTAGAAATGCTAAGCATGGGTCTAGGTTCTGACAATATTTTTGTCTTTTATTGAGTGCTGAGCACTCATATACTATATAAGATGATCAATCTTGGAAGGCAAGGATGTATTTGAAGTTCAGTCAAAGGGGAGTCTTGCCTTCTGGAAGATTTAGCCAATTTAGGCTACGACAGGTTTGAAAATGGTGTTAAACACTAGCACATATCTGGAGGTCACGTGTTCCCACGTGATGCGCATAAAATAGTGTTAAATACTAAGGATGCAGTGCTTAAAATAGTGTTAAACACTAAAAAGATGAAGCGCTCACGTGATGACACGTGAGGCGCCCTAGGATTGGGTTAAACTTCCTTTATTTTATTCTCAGAATATTTAAATAAGTGTTAAACACTTTCAATCTTCCAGGCTATCACATGTGGGCACGTGATGGGCATCCATGCACTGGATATTAAAGGGATTTGCTAGGGGTCACGTGGGGACACGTGAGGACGCCCAAAGTATATTCTGCCTTTATTTTTGAGAAGTTTGTTCAGGGGTCACGTGGGAGCACGTGACCCGATCTCATTCATTCTTTTCTGATCATTGAAGGGAAGGTTACGTTTTGCCGCGTGATGAGGTTGGATACTGACTTCTTTACGTGCATGGAGAGTATTAAGTCTCTTGTTTAAGAATTAAATTCTTTGGTAGGGTTAAACCCTAATTTTGTTTAGAGGAATTAAATTCCTGTCTATATGGAAGAATTAAATTCTTTAAACCCAACTCTCCCTCTAATTTTTGGATCTGCATGGGAGAATCTTCCCGGTGAGAATTAAATTCTCAACTTATGGGGAGATCTGCTTATGCAGATCTTCAACCATGAAGAAGAACTAAGTTCTTGTTTTAAAGGTTAAACCCTGTCTCTGTTGGAGGAATTAAACTCCTAAGTATTTAGAGGTATTAAATTCCTAAGTATTTAGAAGAATTAAATTCTTCAAACTCAATTCTCCCTCTAAGTTTTGGATCTGCGTGGCAGAATCTCCCCAATAAGAATTAAATTCTCAACTTATGAGGAGATCTGCTTCTGCAGATTTTCAACCAAAGGAAGAACTAAGTTCTTATTCAGAAGAGTTAAACTCTTAGTTTGAGAATTAAATTCTCTTTTTGTTTTGTGGAGCTTATGATCTCTTTCTCTTTCTCACCTACGGTTTCTTTCTCTTCTGGGGAAATCTTCTTTTCTCTCTGGAGAATTAAATTCTTTTTTTTTCTCTCTTCTTGGCTTTTATTTATAGGAGAAAGAAAAGAATCAGTTTGTTTAGTCAATCTTTCGTTGAAAGATTTTAATTGATTTTGACACCAACATGATCTTTTAGATCACTCAGTGAATTTTATTCACCGTTGGATTTTTAATCCAAAAGATATTTTATCTGTTATTCCTGGTAAATTTCAGGGAAATCTTTCCTTGTATAGAATCTTTCTATAAATTGGTGATTTTTAATCACCATTGGATTTTTAATCCAACGGTGCTCCACTTTACAGAGCACATTCTTTTTGTTTGGAAAGATCTAGGGAAATATTAGGGTTTTTTATTTCCCTTAGTTAGAATTTAATTCTATTAGTTCAGAAGGTTTAAGAGCCTATCACGTGTTAGCACGTGACCCCACTAATTGACCAATTAATTAGAATTTAATTCTATTGGTTTCGAGGGCTCAGGAACCCATCATGTGTTGGCACGTGACCCCACTGATTAGTTATTTAATTAGAATTTAATTCTATTGTTTCAGAGAGTTTAAGAGTCTATCATGTATTGGCACGTGACCCCACTGATTAATTATTTCCAATTATTTATTTTATTCGGTGCCTACAGGCTTTGCCTGTAAATGGTCGTGTGTCTGCACGTGATGCCCGGTCGCGTGTGGGCACGTGATGCCTCATAACTTTTGATCCCGGATGAATTATGAGGCCCATAATATATCAAATCGAAGGAGTTTTCAAGACAGTTTCGACACCATCAGAATTTAGTTGTTTCTCATTCGCGAGTTTGTCAAAATACAGCCCGAAAAATACTGGTTCGCATTTTCTTCCTTAGATTACACGTGCATAGCATATTTGCTCATAACTTTTGATCCCGGATGAATTATGAGGCCCATAATATATCAAATCGAAGGCTTTTTTGAGATACTTTCGATGACATCAGAATTTAGCTATTTCACATTCGGAAGTTTGTCAAAATACAGTCCGGAAAATACTGGTTCACATTTTTTTAAACGTATCGCTGCCATTTGATACCTTGGGCTCTTTTGCGCAGAATTTTTTTTTTGGCGGGAACAAATGCCCCCCACTAGTTTGCCCACGTAAGTATATATGTGGGTGAAGTAGTGAGAGTAATTCATAGCGTATGACTAGTTTCGGGTTGGTATATAATTTTCAGAATCTTGATCTGAGAAGACAACGAGCGGACACAAGCGTCGTCATTTATCATTGACTCAAATCTCGACTCTTAAGGGATATAGTTCCAAACCCTCAGCTCCATGAGCTGCAACCTTCTATTTCTTTATATTTTACTCTGGCGTGAAGTAGTTTATATGCTCATGAGTAACTTCTCCATTTCAGTGGCATGTAGCTTTGGTAAGTGTGGCCCATAGATGGTAGAAAACAGTTCATCTTGAACTCTTTATAAGGTAGCGATGGCTTAGGAAACGGGGTTAGGATCTGTTGCCTAAGACTTTTCAACTTTATGAGCCGTGAGGGTCTAATAAAGACTTTTCTCCCTACGAGTCGAGAGGATCTCGTAGGTGTACTTTCTCCTTAGGAATCGTGAGAATTCCTAAGTGTGGTTTCTCTTGAGAGTCGTAAGGATCTCACAAGAGAATTTTCCTGCTTATAAGTCGAGAGGACTCGTAAGTGGTTGTTTCCCTCCTTGTCGATGTTCGACTTCGGAGAGTGTGGCCCGTGGATAGTCCATGTTGACCTCCTTGCAGGGCAGTGATGGCTTGGGGGACAGGGTTAGGATCTGCCACCTAAGACTTTTCAACTTTATGAACCGTGAGGGTCTCACAAAGACTTTTCTCCCTACAGGTCGAGAGGATCCCGTAGGTGTAATTTCTCCTTAAGAATCGTGAGGATTCCTAAGTGCATTTTTTCTTGAGAGTTGTAAGGATCTCACAAAAGAGTTTTCTCCCTTGCGAGTCGAGAGGACCCGTAAGTGATTGATGAGTTGACTTGCTCCCGAATCAAAGAATTGCTTTGACGGGGAAGTCGAGGGTTGACTTTATCCGCATTTCACAGAGTCAGGGGTTGACTTTATCCACATTTCACAGAGTCAGGGGTTGACCTTATCCGCATTTCACGGGGTCAGGGGGTTGACTTTATTCACATTTCAAGGAGTCAGGGGTTGACCTGGACGTTTCCCACGGGGTCAGGATCGACATTAGCCGTGTTCCACGAGACCTGGATTGGTTGACTCTCGGTTGTCTGTGCATCGCCGAGTCATGGAACTGGGAACTTTGCCGCGGCTCCGATTTGATGATGTTGCATCTGTTGTAATGAGACGAATGTTGAGATGATCTCCAGGCTGTCTGTGAACCGTCGAGATTTGGAACAGGGACTTTGCCATGGCTCCAAGGTTGATTGGCGCGTCTGAACCCTGCTAGAATGAGGAGGAACGCTGTTGGTGATCCCTAGGATGTAGATGCGGCCGTCGAGACTTGGAACAAGAGAATCTGCCGTGGCTCCTTTTTGCTGACGTCGTATATTCCTGTAGAGACACTGATTTCTCTGCGGGTCGACGCGAATCGAGATGCTCTCGTCAAGGACGCTGATTTCCCTGAATCGAGGTTTTTGCCAAGGACACTGATTTCCCTGGGGTTGAGACGAATCAAGGTATTCCTGCAAAGACGCTGATTTCTCTGCGGGTCGACGCGAATCGAGATGCTCTCGTCAAGGACGCTGATTTCTCTGAATCGAGGAGGTTTCCAAGGACACTGATTTCCCTGGGGTTGAGACGAATCGAGATATTCCTGCAAAGACGCTTATTTCTCTGCGGGTCGACGCGAATCGAGATGCTCTCGTCAAGGACGTCGATTTTCCTGAATCGAGGGGGTTGCCAAGGATACTGATTTCCCTGGGGTTGAGACGAATCGAGATATTCCTGCAAAGACGCTGATTTCTCTGCGGGTCGACGTGAATCGAGATGCTCTCGTCAAGGACGCTGATTTCCCTGAATTGAGGGGGTTGCCAAGGACACTGATTTCCCTGGGGTTGAGACGAAGCGAGATATTCCTGCAAAGACGTTGATTTCTCTGCGGGTCGACGCGAATCGAGATGCTCTTGTCAAGGACGCTGATTTCCCTGAATCGAGGGGGTTGCCAAGGACACTGATTTCCCTGGGGTTGAGACAAATCGAGATATTCCTGCAAAGACGCTGATTTCTCTGCGGGTCGACGCGAATCGAGATGCTCTCGTCAAGGACGCTGATTTTCCTGAATCGAGGTATTGCCAAGGACACTGTTTTCCTCGGAGTTGAGACGAATCGAGGTATTCCTGCAAAGACGCTGATTTCTCTGCGGGTCGACGCGAATCGAGATGCTCTCGTCAAGGACACTGATTTTCCTGAATTGAGGTATTGCCAAGGATACTGATTTCCTCGGAGTTGAGACGAATCGAGGTATTCCTGCAAAGACACTAATTTCTCTGCTGGTCGACGCGAATCGAGATGCTCTTGTCAAGGACACTGATTTCTCTGAATTGAAGTATTGCCAAGGACACTGATTTCCTCGGAGTTGAGACAAATCGAGGTATTTCTGCAAAGACGCTGATTTCTCTATGGGTCGACATGAATCGAGATGCTCTCGTCAAGGACACTGATTTCCCTGAATCGAGATGTTGAGCCAAGGACACTGATTTCCCCGGAGTTGAGACGAATCGAGGTATTCCTGCAAAGACACTGATTTCTCTGCGGGTCGATGCGAATCGAGATGCTCTCGTCAAGGACACCGATTTCCTTGAATCGAGGTATTGCCAAGGACACTAATTTCCTCGGAGTTGAGACGAATCGAGGTATTCCTTCAAAGACGCTGATTTCTCTGCGGGTCGACGCGAATCGAGATGCTCTCGTCAAGGGCACTGATTTCCCTGAATCGAGGTATTGCCAAGGACACTGGTTTCCTCGGAGTTGAGACGAATCGAGGTATTCCTGCAAAGACGCTGATTTCTCTGCGAGTCGACGCGAATCAAGATGCTCTCGTCAAGGACGCTGATTTCCCTGAATCAAAGTTTTGCCAAGGACGCTGATTTCCTCAGAGTTGAGACGAATCGAGGTATTCCTACAAAGACACTGATTTCTTTGCGGGTCGAAACGAATCGAGAGGTTCTCGCCAAGGACGCCGATTTCCCTGAATCGAGATAAGAACCGATGGCTTAGGAAACAGGTTCAGATCTGCCGCCTAAGACTTTTCAACTTTATGAGCCGTGAGGGTCTCATAAAGATTTTTTTCTCCCTACGAGTCGAGAGGATCTCGTAGGTGTATTTTGTCCTTAGGAGTCGTGAGGACTCCTAAGTGTGTTTTCTCTTGAGAGTCATAAGGATCTTACAAGAGAATTTTCTTCCTTACAAGTCGAAAGGACTCGTAAGTGATTGATGAGTTAACATACTCCCGAGTCAAAGCATTGCTTCAACAGGGAGGTCGAGGGTTGACTTTGTTTCCGAGACGGAGCGTTGATCCGGCAGGGAGGTCGTTGTCTGTAGACCGCAGAGTCTTGGAACTAGAGACTTTGTCGTGGCTCCGTTTGGTGATGTTGCGTCCGAATCCTGTTGGAATGAGGAAGATCACCGTTGCTGATTTTTAGGCTATAGATGTTGTCGTTAAGATTTAGAACTAGGGATTTTGCCATGGCTCCGTTTCGTTGTGTCGCTTCCGTGCCCTGTTGGCATAAGAAAGAACGTCGTTGTTGATCTTCTGGGATGCAGATATTACTGTTGAGATCTGACTTTCCCTTTTGATAGGATCTGGTGGGGGACATGTGGTTCCCTTTTCGTTTATGCCCATGGATTGTATACAGGGGTCAGTATGGACTGCATGTAGGGCAAAAGTTTTATTTCATTCTTTTATTTCTTTCCGCGATACTCTATCATTTCAGCTTTTTATATTGCGAAAGTCGCAATTGCCCAATCATTTTGGCTATTTTTTCGCGGGGCCCAATCATTTCGGCTATTTTTTCGCGGTGCCCAATCATTTCGGCTATTTTTGTTTCTACTCGCTGCTTTTTATTGCGAGTTGTCCAATCATTTCGGCTATTTTGTATGCATATATTTTTTTACTTGCTGATTTTGTTGCAAGTTGCCCCATCATTTCGGCTATTTATATGCATTTTTGGCTTGCTGATTTTTATATCGCGAGTATGGAACTTGGAATCTGGTGCCAGTCTTAGCATCAACATCACTGCGACTAGAATGTTGCCAGGAACGAATCATCATTTGCCGTGAAAGGACTTGAGATTTGATACCGATTTAGGCGTCAGCATCGCTACAACTGAGATATTGCCAGGAACGAATCATCATTTGCCTTTGTCGGTTCGAACAAAGGTGGCTTAGCAAACAGGGTTAAGATCCTATCGACTAAGGCTTTTGACTTTATGAGCCGTAAGGGTCTCATGATGGTGTTTCTCCCTACGAGTCGTGAGGATCTCGTAGGTGCATTTTCTCTTTAGGAATCGTGAGGATTTCTAAGTGTGTGTTCTCTCATAAGTCATAAGGATCTTACAAGAGTGTTTTCTCCTTGTAAGTCGAGAGAACTGACAAGTGTTTGTTCACCGTATGAGCATATCCCTAGTCGCTGGTAGGACTCTATTAGGGAAATGTTTATTCGTGCCCGTGGATTATATGCAAGGGTCAATATTGAAACGCTTGTAGGGCAATCTGGGGAAGGTGATGGCTTAAGAACGGGTTCAGATCCCTGTAGCTTAAGGCTTTTAACTCTTATGAGCCGTGAGGGTCTCATAAGAGGGTTCTCCTTACGAGTCGTGAGGATCTCGTAAGTGTAATTTCTCCTTAGGAATCGTGGGGATCTCTAAGTGTGTTGCTCCTTTGTGAGTCGTAAGGATCTCACGCAGGTAGTTTTCTCCTCGCTAGGTCGAGAGGACTTTGCAAGTGTCTTTTAACGAGATTGCGCCCTTTCGGATTTTCACAAACTCGCTGGTGGTTCTGCTGTTTTTACTCACGGAGCCCTTTCGGGTTTTCATCCGTGCCCATCTCGCTTATGGACGTACCGCTTTTTTTTGTTTTTTTTTACGAGTCTGCGCCTTTCGGGTTTCCACAAACTCGCCGGTAGTCCTGCTGTTTTTACTCACGGCGCCCTTTCGGGTTTTCATCCGTACCCATCTCGCTTATGGACGTACCTGTTGAGGTCAAAATTTGCACCCCCGGTTGACCGAGTCAAAGTCAAGGTCAACCCCAAGCCAGGTGGGCCCAATCCCAGGTCAAGCGGGCCCATGGCCAAGTCGAGCCCGCGGCCGGCCCTCCCCCATGCCAAAATATAGATCATGTAATGAATAATTTTTATGTAATTTTTTATGCATAAAGCCAAATTTTTGTAAAGCTCATGGCTTATGTGCAAAAAGAAATGGCACATGAGCCATGGGATGGGTAAAATGCCATTTTGTAAAGCCCAAGGGGCTATATGTAAATATGTAAGCCTATATAAAGCAACATGATGAAAATATCTAATATACTTTTTTCATTCCCCTCAAAAATCTAGGGTTTGTGCCTCTTTCTCCTTTCTGAAGGTTCTAAACCTTGTTCTTTCTTTTGAAATTAAATCAAAAGTTTTACTCTTCCTTTTCAAAAACTAAATAGTTTTTCACCACAAAACCCACAAAGGGGAACTTGGATCTGCCATTAGATCTCAAAAAGGCGAGATCTTTAAATCTCACCCCCGCTTTCTTCAAGATCCAGCTAAAAGAGGAGGAAGAAGGAGACTCATCTCCTAAAAATCCCATCTTGGGAAGATCCAGAACCAAAGGGAGAAACAAAGCAACCCCCTTTGATCATTTCTAAGCTTTTTAGGAGTTTAACTCCACAAATCAGGAACACAGCTCCCAGTGCAGGGACCAAAGTCCCCTTTCTATTTGACGCCCAGCGCCCAGAGCGCTTGCGCCCACGTGCCGAGCACGTGGTGCGCCCAGAGCGCTTGCGCCCACGTGCCGAGCACGTAGTGCGCCCAGTGCGCTTGCGCCCACGTGCCAAGCATGTGGTGCGCCCAGCGTCCCATGCGCTGGCGCCCACGTGCCGAGCACGTGGTGCGCCCAGCGCCCATGTGCCGAGCACGTGGTGCGCCCAGCGCCCGGTGCGCTAGCACCCATGTGCCGAGCATGTGGTGCGCCCAGTGCCTAGAGCACTAGCGCCTATGTGCCAAGCACGTGGTGCGCCTAGCGCTCAGAGCGCTCGCGCCCAGCGCCTGCGAGCCATGCACGCGAGGCGCTGGCCTCCACACATCCTTTGGATGCCCTTTCCCTTTTTTCTTTTATTTTATTTTATATATATGTATGTACAAACACACACCACACATACTCTACAACACTACCCCTCTCAAAAAAAAATTGGGCCGGGGCGCTGCCCCGCACCGCGCAAGGGGGCTGCTAGCCCCCTTGACCCCCAGCCCGCTATCCGAGTAGCGGGACCCCCGTAAAAACTCTGCGTGGCTCCCGATATATCCAAGCCCCCTCCAAAACAAAACACACATACACTTCACATTGAGTTCGCATGATCAGTTTAACCCATCAATCGAAGGTTCTCTCGCTCCAAATGCGAGGGGTAATTAACGGCAGCTTAGTCCGCGGCTGCCGGAGATTCGGATCCCCACAATCAATAAACCCCAGCCTACCCTAGGCAGGGGGAATCTGTAGTATGCCTGACAAGCGCGCGCGTATTCCCATCTCAATGGGGTGACGAAAAACACCCTACAGTACCGTTTTTTTTGTCAGCCTTAGGATGCTGCGGTCAGTAGTAGTTTATAGACGTCTCGGTCAATTGCAAGTTTTAGGACATTGCGGTCCATCGTTAGTTTAGGAACGTTTCGGTCCGTTACAAGTTTTAGAACATTGCGGTCCATCGTTAGTTTTAGGACATTTCGGTCCGTAGTAGCTTTGAGGCGAAGTTTTGCCGGATGCTTTATGAAGAAGTAAGTTTCTCCTTGATAGACCTTGACACATAATCCAAAGATTTTGGCACTGCTCCTGCTCCCGGCTCCTCTACGTTATCTTATAACACCGAGTGAGCTTCTTTGTTGCTTAGCGACAAATGAGAGATCATGTGGCAACTCGCCACATAATCTTCGGGTTCTTCTGACAAGTTGTCTCCCTCATCATTGTCGTTATCTTCACTTTCAAGGATATGATTGAGAAACTATTGAAGCGTGACTGGGGTCCGCGCCTTCTGGTTATATTCCTCTAGCGCGTCAATATACTTTTGCAGATTCGTGCGCTTGTCATCAAACTGCGCGGGCTTTTTGATCTTCTTCCTTTTCTTCGAAGACTTTGACGGCTGGGCCCGAATGTTTTGTCCGCCATCACTATTGATTCCCAATGTTGGGCGTAGTTTCAGCATCCCATCGGTGATCTCCGGTTCTTGCGGACTTTTCCACCTGATCGCCGGACATGTTTGAAGATCTTTCAGTATTCTTTTAGTTTTTGCCGAAAGAACAACTTCCCATGGAGCTTCCTCTATGAATGAGCACGATGCCCCCGGCATGTCCATCTTTTTCGGAGCATGTGGTTGTGGCGGGTTCACTTTCTAATTTTCAGACAACGCGAATTTGCCTTACTAGTACTGGTCTTCAACCCAGTTTTTGAAGACGTGGCAATTTTCGATTGGATGGCCCATTACTCGATAGTAGAGACAATAGTTAGGATGGTTGGCGTCACCGAGTTGCGATGAGTGTCTCGGATCCGGCAAGGTGATGAGCCCATTGTATATTGCCAGTTCGAACAGTCTCCTTGTCTTATCTCGGGAAAACGAGTAAGGACGTCCAAGTTTTTCCTTGAGGGATTGGCGTTTGTTGCTTTGGCGAACAACCGGTCTCGGGCCACTCGTTTGTTGTTGAGCGTTGGCGACGAAGGTTGCTTTCCTTTTGCCATTTTCATTCCGAGACTCCGACTTTGAAGAGGAAAGCCTATGGCCCATCTGGTCCATTTGGGCTAACTTGTCAATCAAGGCCTGGAAGGTAGTCGGCTTGAAAAACATCATGAATTGGGATATGGTCGCTTGCGGATCGAGGGTTCCCATAAACATGCCTACTGCAGGAGCCTCTTCTATGCGCTGTTCGCACTTCGACCATAGGTTGCGCCACCGTATCGCATACTGAACCCATGTTTCGCCTGGCTTCACCCTGGCATTGATCAACGCCGTGATTGGGGTGCGTTCGCTGGCGCTTGCGAAACGCTGGGTGAATAACAGCTCCATCTCCGTGAATGTTTTGACAGAGTCGTTCGGGAGCTCGAAGTACCATTCAAAGGTCGTCTCCGCCAAGCTGCCAACGAATTGGCGAAGCAGCAGCTTATCGTCACCTTCGGTGTTGCCGCATAGAGCCCTAAATTGCACCACGTGCTGGTGTGGATTCCCCGTCCCCTTATATATATGGAATTTAGGGATTGTATATCCCGGCGGGTACTTTATTTAGTCGTACCAGCCCGGATATGGTCGTCCAGTCTTAACAATTTGCCCGGCCGCTTCGCTCACCTGATGAGCTCGTATCTGTTGAGCGATGTAATCATCCAGGGCATCTTTTGAGATGGTCTCCTCTTTAACTGCTGAACAAGCTGGAAGAGGGTTTGACATCTCCGCTCGGTCGTCTTTGAGGATAATTGGAGGATCTTCAGCTGGAGGATCCGGCTGTAACATCATCCTGACCATGTCCTGGAATAAGAACGTCATTCGTTTTATTTTGGCAGCTTGTTCCGCTGCCTCTTTGTCCTTCTTCTCGAGGATTCTATGGAGGAACTCAGCATCGGTTTCTTGATCATGACGTTGTTCTGACGACGTCTCCGGGCTTTCTTTTGGCCCAGTGAGTGCGGCCATCTGTGTTATCATTTCCTGGAGCTTCTGCTGTTACTCCTGGGCCTTTGTATGGATCTAGTGAGTGGTCGATGACCCATAGAGATACGGCTATCCTCTTTCCCGGATGCCATATAGACAGTGTGCACCACCATGCCCCCAGACTTGGGGTGTTTAGATTCAGTGTCCTTGAGATTCGTCACAGAAACAGGAATTTTCTCCGGTCTTCCCCTTTTGTGAGCAGACGAAGTTGAAGGTACCGTTGCACCGGGCACCCGAGTGGACAACACCTTTTATGGCTTGACAGGTTGGTCCTTCTCTTGTCGAACCTTCATTTTCTTTTTCCGGCGGGAATAGTCTTGATCAATCACCGAGTTTCGGACCTGTTACCAAACCTTATGAATTTTAGAGGACAGCCGCTGAGGGGGCTGCTCCAGCTTCACCTTTGTAACATTTTCCACGGGTGGAGATCTTTTCAGCATAGCAGTCGGAGAGTTCTTGCGGACCCTCCTGAGTAGTTCAAAGCTGTTCCCAGTTGGAACAGCAGCATCAACTTCCACAGTTGGAGTTGGCGGCGTAAATCCAGAGGGTGAACTGCCCCCAGCTTTCCTCACTCGGCGCCAGTGGCAACGTCGAGCATGTCGTGCGGCCGGAATTACCTCCACTATTGGACAAGCTTCCTCATGCCCCCTGCTTTGAGGAGAGACTGTTATTGGTGCTAGCCTGTCGAAGACAGACGTCCGCTGAGAGGGAATGGTCAACCAGTCGAAAGCCGACCTTCGAGTAGGGAGAGCAGCTTGGACGACCTCTACTATAGTAAGAGTAAGAGTGTCCTTCTCTGGTATCGCGAGCCTCTTTGCGGGCCCACTTGAGCTTTGACCTAGCTTTTCGAAGACTGAGGCAGTGGAGTTGGACGACTCGCTGAGAGGGGCCGTGGTGGTTGCAAGCCGATCAAAGACCGACTTCTTCGCAGCTTCCTGTGACGGCATCTAAACGTTGAAGCTTGTTGGTGGGATCATAGTCCCGAAGAATAGCCCAATGGTGGATTGGGTCACTTGTTCCACTAGCATTGTAAAAAGGGAGGCTGCTTAGGGTCCATAGGTTACTCCCCCAGATGAGGCGAAAAGGGAGTTGTTATAATTAGTGCAGTTTGAAGCCATTGATCTTCTGTTTTCTGCACGAAGCAAGATACCAAATCTTAATATTTCACATCCAAAGGCAACCATGTTAAACCGCGACTTGTTCGCGAAACACGACACACGAAGTGTGGAGTGGAAAGAGGAAAAGGTCCCACCGGGCGTGCCAGAATCTGTTCCCCTCTGAATACAGAGAAGAGACCGCGTAGGTCCGTCTTGCCTGAATTTGGGGGCAGATGTTAATCGATGCTATCCGTCCACCTCTCCGAAGATGCCAAGTTGATTTATGGCACCGTATATCGAAGGTTTAAACGGATGTAGCCGATGTAGCAGACTTCATCAGATTCCCCCTCGTTTAGGGGTTTTTTTATTGTGGGGACGCTCTTCCCTGCAGGCGCAAGCCCCTGCAGTTAATTACGCTACCGCATCGCGGTAACCACTTTCTCCTTCTCCAGATGGTCATTTCGTGTCGTGTGTGTTTGTTTTGTTTTTGGTTGCGCGTGGATTGTATACGGAGACTAATTTATGTTGTCGCTCGTAGGGCGTGGATTAGTCCAAATCCGTATCTTCTTAGATTTGGGTTTGGGGTTGGGTTTAAGGATGCGCTAGTCTCATTTGAGACTAAGATCAACTTAAACGTTTGTTAAGGATACGTTAGTCTAATTTGGGCTAAGTCCAATTAAGTTTAAAATGTTGGACCTTTGTTTGGACTGTTGAACATTTGTCTGGGCTCAGCCCCCCATTGTTTAGCAATGCTAAGCATGGGTCTAGGTTCTGACAATATTTTTGTCTTTTATTGAGTGCTGAGCACTCATATGCCATATAAGATGATCAATCTTGGAAGGCAAGGATGTATTTGAGGTTCAGTCAAAGGGGAGTCTTGCCTTCTGGAAGATTTAGCCAATTTAGGCTACGACTGGTTTGAAAATAGTGTTAAACACTAGCACATATCTGGAGGTCGCGTGTTCCCACGTGATGCACATAAAATAGTGTTAAACACTAAGGATGCAGTGCTTAAAATAGTGTTAAACACTAAAAAGATGAAGCGCTCATGAGGACACGTGAGGCGCCCTAAGATTGGGCTAAGCTTCCTTTATTTTATTCTCAGAATATTTAAATAAGTGTTAAACACTTTCAATCTTCCAGGCCATCACATGTGGGCACGTGATAGGCATCTATGCACTGGATATTAAAGGGATTTGTTAGGGGTCACGTGGGGACACGTGAGGGCGCCCAAAGTCTATTCTGCCTTTATTTTTGAGAAGTTTGTTCAGGGGTCACGTGGGAGCACGTGACCCGATCTCAGTCATTCTTTTCTGATCATTGAAGGGAAGGTCACGTGTTGCCACGTGATCAGGTTGGATACTGACTTCTTTACGTGTATAGAGAGTATTAAGTCCCTTGTTTAAGAATTAAATTCTTTGGTAGGGTTAAACCCTAATTTTGTTTAGAGGAATTAAATTCCTGTGTATATGGAAGAATTAAATTCTTTAAACCCAACTCTCCCTCTAAGTTTTGGATCTGCATGGAAGAATCTTCCCGGTGAGAATTAAATTCTCAACTTATGGGGAGATCTGCTTCTGCAGATCTTCAACCATGAAGAAGAACTAAGTTCTTATTTTAAGGGTTAAACCCTGTCTCTGTTGGAGGAATTAAATTCCTAAGTATTTGGAGGAATTAAATTCCTAAGTATTTGGAAGAATTAAATTCTTCAAACTCAATTCTCCCTCTAAGTTTTGGATCTGCATGGCAGAATCTCCCCGATGAGAATTAAATTCTCAACTTATGAGGAGATCTGCTTCTGCAGATTTTCAACCAAAGGAAGAACTATGTTCTTATTCAGAAGAGTCAAACTCTTAGTTTGAGAATTAAATTCTCTTTTTATTTTGTGGAGCTTATGATCTCTTTCTCTTTCTCACCTACGGTTTCTTTCTCTTCTGAGGAAATCTTCTTTTCTCTTCGGAGAATTAAATTCTATTCTTTTTTCTCTCTTTTCTTGTATTTTTTTCTTCCCTCTTGGCTTTTATTTATAGGAGAAAGAAAAGAATCAGTTTGTTTAGTCAATCTTTCATTGAAAGATTTTAATTGATTTTGTAACCAACATGATCTTTTAGATCAATTAGTGAATTTTATTCACCATTGGATTTTTAATCCAAAAGATCTTTTATCTGTTATTCCTGGCAAATTTCAGGGAAATCTTTTCTTGTATAAAATCTTTCTATAAATTGGTGATTTTTAATCACCATTGGATTTTTAATCCAACGGTGCTCCACTTTACAGAGCACAATCTTTTTGTTTGGAAAGATCTAGGGAAATATTAGGGTTTTTTATTTCCCTTAATTAGAATTTAATTCTATTAGTTCAGAAGGTTTAAGAGCTTATCACGTGACCCCACTGATTGGCCAATTAATTGGAATTTAATTCTATATGTTTAGAGGGCTCAGGAACCTATCACGTGTTGGTACGTGACCCTACTGATTAATTATTTAATTAGAATTTAATTCTATTGTTTCAGAGAGTTTAAGAGTCTATCACGTGTTGGCACGTGACCCACTTATTAATTATTTCCAATTATTTATTTTATTCAGTGCCTACAGGCTTTGCCTGTAAATGGTCATGTGTCTGCACGTGATGCCCGGTCACGTGTGGGCACGTGATGCCTCATAACTTTTGATCCCGGATGAATTATGAGGCCCATAATATATCAAATCGAAGGATATTTTGAGACACTTTCGATACCATCAGAATTTAGTTGTTTTTCATTTGGGAGTTTGTCAAAATACAGCCCGGAAAATACTGGTTCGCATTTTCTTCCTTAGATTACACGTGCATAGCATATTTGCTCATAACTTTTGATCCCGGATGAATTATAAGGCCCATAATATATGAAATCGAAGGCTTTTTCGAGACGCTTTTGATGCCATCAGAATTTAGCTGTTTCACATTCGGGATTTTGTCAAAATACAGCCCGAAAAATACTGGTTCATATTTTTTTTAAACGTATCGCTGCCATTTGATACCTTGGGCTCTTTTGTGCAGAAATTTTTTTTTGGCGGGAACAGTGCTCTCGGAAAACCTGGTTCATCAGATTCATAAATATGTCCGGTGCATTGATCACTCCAAATGGCGTCATGAGAAACTCATAATAACCATAGCGAGTCCTGAATACCGTCTTCGGAATATCAGACTCTTTGACCTTCGCCTGATGATAACCTGAACGAAGATCTAATTTTGAGAAAACACAAGATCCACTTAGCAGATCAAATAGATCGTCGATGCACGGTAGTGGATACTTGTTCTTTATCATGACTTCGTTCAGAGCTCGGTAGTCTATGCACATTCTGTATGAACCTTCCTTCTTCTTCACAAGCAAAACTAGAGATCCCCAACTTGAAGTACTGGGATGAATCCATCCTTTCTTCAAGAGTTCGTCCAGCTGAGTACGGATCTCCTTCAATCCTTCGGGACTTAACCGATATGGTGTTTTGATCACCAGTTGTGCACCGGGTACTAAGTCAATACTGAATTCAAGAGCTTGATCGGGAGGCAAACCTGAGATGACTTCAGGGAATACATCCTCAAACTCTCGAACTACCTCTGGCTTGTCGTCTTCCGCTTGTATTATTGCAATCACTGCCATCTTTCGTTTAGCCTTGTAGGTGTTAGGTTCCAGGGTACGGTCTCCACTCTTGAAATAAAAGACCGGATGATCTGGAATCTCGAACACTACCCTCTTTTGACGACAGTCGATGGTAGCGAAAAAAGTTCCTAGCCAGTCCATTCCCAAGACTACATCGAAGTTCGGTATGTCCAGCACCTTGAAGTCCGCATAAAATTCTCTGCTGCAAACGACTACTAGACACAGATCATATCCCAGAGTTGCCTTTAGAACGCCGTTCTCTGAACTGACATTCCAGCTGGATACGAGCGGTTTAACTGGAATCGCGTGAGTTCGGATGAACCGTTGTGACATAAAGCAATGTGATGCTCAGTATCAAAAAGTGCTAGGTCAAGAAGGGAAGCTACTAAGATTGTACCTAAGTTGTGGAATATGTTTAGGTATAGGAAAAGATATATATTGATGTATATAAAGATTAAAAAGGTTTTGAAAGAGTGGGACTTACCGGTGATGACTTGGCCAGTGGATTCAGCTTCTTCCATAGTCATTGTGAAAGCCTGACGTCTAGGTACATTCCTCCTTGCTGGAGACACATTCCTCTGTCCGTTCCTCTGTCCTTGCGGCATATTCCTCTATGCCTGGTGGAACTGACGAGGAGGCTATGCAGGAGGTCCACGAGGAGGTAGAGCTGGGAGAGCAAGACGCGGTGCAGGAGTCTGGATAACTGGCCGCTGTGGAAAGGTGAGTGCCGGTCGGGGTGTAGGAGCTGGGATGAGACAATGTGGGCAATCTCTAATGGCGTGAGTGGATGCGCCACAAACTAAGCATAGGCGGTTAGCACGCCTGCAGTCCTTCGCCAGGTGTCCATTCCTCTTGCAATAAAAACAAAAGTCTGGACTGGGCCGGTTAAATGGTACTCCCTATCTTTTGGGTACAAAAGGTGGCCTGGAAGAGGCTCCTCCTGCCATCTGAGTGGCAAGGCGCTTCACACCGGTATTCTGAGGTCTACCCATCTTCTTCACTACTGCATCATATCGTCGAGCATCCTTCAGCGCAAGATCATGGGTTGAGAAATCCCCTGTAGCTAATGCAGCTTGGATCTCCGGGTCCAATCCTTGCTGAAATCTTCTTGCCCGGATCTCAGTAGTCGGGATGAGGTGTGCAGCGAATATGTTACGACCTTGTGTTAGCAGTGTATTATGTGATATTAGGAAATTGAATATTGAGACATATCTTACCTGCTAAGCATGGTAAACTCAGCATCGTATTCATCCACAGATTTGTTCCACATTGAACCTTACTATAAGTGGATGAACTGTTGTTCCATGTCGAAAGCAGTCTCGGGAAAGTATTTCGTGTCGAACATGTCACGAAAAGTCTTCCATTCAATCGGCTAGGCAAGACGGCTTTCTTCATCCTTCTACCATACTCTGGCGTTATCTGTGAGTTGCAGCTTCGCAACTCTTACCCAAGCGATCTCTGGCACTTGTGTTGCTGTCAGATCGTCTTCGATAGACTGAGCCCATTCTTCTACCTCCAGGGGGATCTCTTTCCCAGAGAAGTGCTTCAGATGCAGTGCTCGGAATTGCTTCACTCTAGATGCCTGAGATTATGGGCGGTGCAATAGGATAGCAGTCTACTGTTGCTGTCCCTCCAAGAGGCTCTTGATTGCCTTAAGCAATACTGTCTGCTCGTTGATAGGAGTTGCTACGGTAGGTGGTGGTGGTAGAAGAAGTGGAGTGTTTCCATTCACGTCGTTGCTCGTGTTGTTCGGGGAATCCATAATCTTGAGAGAAAAGGTAGGGTTAGGATAGATTCAAGGAATTGAAATGTAAAGAATGTATAGTTGCCGATTCTTATAATTTTTATGACATATTGCTTAGGTTTCCATGTAGAACTGACCTGCATGGGCCGTCAACAAAACCTGTCACGCCCCGCTTCCCAGTGTACGGGGAAGGAGACGTGGCGAGACACATGGCGTATTTATTCAGAAGTAAACACGTTAAGCGTAAAATAAGCAATATAAATGTAAAGCACAAGAATGACAAAAGATATAATAAAACAACAACTTTTTATTGATAATCATTCTTTACATACAACTGAAAAGTAAAGTACAATGATAGAAAGCGATGCATAAACAATGGCATATGAACTAAAAAGAAAATAGTACAAGTAAGGCCTAAAAATCTAGCTCCTTTGTAAACTGCTCTAAATTGTCCTGGCTGGACTCGATCTCCTGAGAGTCGGGTCCTCTTGACAACATTCCAAAGAAAAAAGAAATAGGAATGTTGTTAGCGAACTAGCGCTCGGTAAGTCCCAAAAGATAGAATGTAATAGATAGGTAAAGCGAATAGAATAGGTAAAGTATGTGTTTGTTATGCTAACGTAGTTGTTTGTAGTTTGGTACAGAATGTATCAGTGTATACGAGAGGAGTCCAACTTTCTCCGTGGACTAAGGTAACATGTGAGTACAAGGTCCATTCAAAACCCATGGGACAACGGCACAAGATGTTAATGTAGGTGTCTTTTAGTGACCATCATCGTGCTACTTTTAACACCTTCCATACCAATCTACCCCATTAAAATCCCGTAGTGTATATTGTATTGATTGTATTGATTTGTAGTTATCAGACTTACCGAGACCATGGTATAGGTTGTTCATGTAAACTGATTCAGGATGTAAACGGAAGTCATGTAGTCAAGTTCAAGATATAGCCATGGTTCGGTCAAGTCAAGGCATGTTGATATTGTTCTGGAATTCATGTTCAAATTCAAGTGTTCATGTTTGGTATATTGGATTCATGTTGCATTAGAGTTATGATTGGATTCATGTTTGGATTGTATTCAGATTAAACTGAGACTCAGATTGAGTCAGACACGTAAACATATTTGGATCCTGAATTATATTTTGATGTTATCGGTAACTGCTGCACATGGACGGCAAGATTTGTGACTTTTTCCAAGAAAATTACCATTGATAACCCCGTTTTAGTTTTCTACCTTAAATAGGCAAGCTCCTACTTTTTTCGGCTTCCTGAGGCTCAGGAGAATTGGTCCCGCTTAAACCTATATTTACTAGGGTCCTTATTGTAATTTAATATAACTTGAGGGATTTTTATGAAAAATATTTTTAGTATACTTTCAAAATAAGCCTCAAGTATTTATTTATGTTATTTAAAGTTTTCATGGATGTAAATTTTTAAAGGATGAAGTATATTAGTGAAACTTGAATAGTTCAAGGTATTTTAGTGTAAAATTTGACTTGTATTGATTCTTGACGGTATTTTCATAAAACTTGTAATTTGTTTATTTTCTAGAAACATGGAATTTAATAATATCTTTAAAATATGTGGTTGATAATATTTATATAATTATTTAAAATAAATTTTTAGTATTAAATAGAAATCCTCGTTTTTCTTAAAAATTGTATTAAAATTCCATCAAGATCGTATGCTCCGTGAGGAGGCCTGCATCTCGCCCTACTAGTCCCGAGGATATGCAATAATCCACACTATCCAAACCGGGTTCCCCAAAATTGTTTGTAGAGGCATAATTGCAAAGAATTAAGTAACACAATTTAAAGAAGTCTGGTTTTTAATAGTTTAAGGTATTTTGCTGAAAAGTCGTATTTTGCCACAAAAATATTGTTCAAGAGAATCATGCTATGTCAAGATGTGTGTATATGAAAGGTAGGTCATTACCTCGAGAGGTTTTCTAAAGGTATACTAAGAAAAAATAATTAAAAGATGTCGTATATAAAGTTCATGGTATTTAAACGTAAAAACTTAAATAAAGTTATTTAACATTGAGTTTTAGAGTGAAATTGGTTTCTAAACATTAGTTAAATGATTACAAGTAAGGTTTATACATGAGTACAAGTGATTCTTATGAAGAATTGTGGTTTTCAAAGGTTTCAGAAATAAATGTCGGTATAACTCCGCTTACCGATATGTTCTGAAAAAGAGAAGTTTTATAGTAGAAAGAGAAGAAGAAATATGGGACTTACAAGTTAAAAGGAGAGAGGGGAGGTAGAGCTTAAGGGTAGTAGCCTTCGCGGAGTCGCGGGGTCACCGGAAACGTCTCAAATCCTCACCGGAATTTGACCTAGGGCTAACTCTACTTGTACTCTTCTTATACTTAGAAATTTTTTGAGAATTTTGGCAATAGATTTCAGAATGAAAAGGGCTAGGGTATGAGATTGTATTTATAGTATAAAATTAGGGTTTTGGAATTGAAGAAAGAATTTAAAATGCATTTAAAATTGAATTTAAAGCTTCATTTTAATTCCCTATTAATTTTCAGGGAAATCAAACAGAACAAGGGTAGTAGGGTAAGCCAAGGGCTGTTATGGGCAAAGCACGGGGGATTATCCCCTAAGGACGGCCGGCGTCCCCAGGCTCATGGTCGATCTCGCCGGTCCCATGGGGGCATTGGGAATCTGGATTCTTGCCACGTGTCCCTGGCCATGTACACAATATTTTTCACATGTTTGTTTTATCTAACTTTTCATTTTTACGTGTATTGCACGTGTAAACTTTTGTGCTTCCAAAAAATTTAAAAGAAAATTCAGTAAAAAATACATGTGGCTGATGGGATTTGAACACATGGTCTATGTCACAGCAGTGTAAGGCTTTATCAATGAGCTACAAGTTATTTCTTGCTGTTCTTAAATAAAAACAACATTTAAAGTATACTCAGGTTTACAAACTCCATTATGTACATTAACTTGAAAATTTTCGTACAGTAAAATTAGAGTCGTTACACCATGGATACAAGTTGTTCAAGTTGTCAGGTTCAGGATATAAACTTGTAGTCATGTCGAGTAATAGCCATGGTTCGGTCAAGTCAAGTTTTGTATTCAGGTTCATGTTCAAGTATATATGTTAGAGTTTGGATTCATGTTTGAATTATATTCTGATTTGAGTTTGAAATCACGTTTGATTTAGACTTAGATGGAGTCAGACACTTGTAATTGATTTAGATTCTGAATTAAGTTCGGGAGTTATCGGTAACTCTGCACATGGACGACAGGATTTTTGTCTTTTTCCAATACAATTACCATTGATAACACCGTTAAGCTTTCTACGTTAATAGGCAAGCACTCACTTTCTCCGGCTCCCTGGGGCTCAAGAGAATCGATCCCGCTTAAACCTATATTTACTAAAGTCCTTAAATATAGTTTTATATAACTCGAGAGAGTTTTATGAAAAATATTTTTAATATATAGTTTCAAAATAATCTCGAGAAATTATTTATATTATTTATAGTTTCCATGGATGTGAATTTTAGGGATTTGAGGTATTTTAGTGATAATAGGTTAGCTTGGAAAGTTCATGGTATTTTACTGTAAAACCTTGACTTTTGTTGGTATCTAATAGTGATAAAACTTGTAATTCTTTAATTTGAAAAATATAAAGTTTATATATTTTGAAAATATATGGATTTGTAATATTTATATAATTATTAAAAATTAAATTTTATTTAAGTAGAAAAATGCATTTTTTTTAAAAAACGTATTTAAAACATTGCGAAACCGAATGCTCCGTGAGGAGGTCTTCATCTCGCTCTACTAGCCCTAAGAATGTACGATAATCCGCATCATTCAATAGCGGGTTCCCTAAAAAAGGTTGTAGAGGCTTATTTGCAAAGGAATTCTAAAATAAAATTCCGAAGAAAATCATTTTTATAGTAAATGATATTTTAATATAATCTTGTGTTCGTAACTAAAATTAATACAAGGGTATATCGTGCTATGAAATCATGTGTGTATGTGTAACAACCCTAATTTTCCTATACAAATTTTCAAATATTTTTTTCAAAAATCCATAAAGGGGTATTATTGTCTGAACACAAGACTTAAGTAATTAATTAGCAATTTAATTACAAGCAAGAGCTTGTAGCTCATTGGTAATACCTTGCACTGCTGAACCAAGCCATCAGAGTCAAATCCCACGCCCCACATTATTTTTAATATTATTTTGTTTTAAAAATTTTAGAAGTCCAACAGTCAACACGTGATAACTCCCAAATTTTCCACTACACATGAAAAACTAAATATACCAGACGGCTCCACCAGACGACCCCCCACCTCCCTGACCTCCGACTCGGTCCGACTCAGGACGACGCCGCCGGCCGGACTCGGCCGGACGGCCGAGTCCCCAACATCAAAGTTGGGGCTCTTCATCTTCTAAACCCCCCATGTACACTCCATTTTCCTAGATCGGTTCCAGAGAGGTCATAAAGCCTTATTTACTCCATTTTATTACAATTTATCACATTATTTTTACATTTTTTCAATTTAACTTTTCATCTACCCTAACCCTAGCCTAACCCTATAAATACCACCCCTACCCTCTACCCTTTCACCTCTAACTCTGAGTCAACTCTCAAAATTTCCAAGAAACTTATGTACTTTGAAAACGAGCACGAAGCGAAATTCCCGGCGAACTTCGGCGATCGTTCTAGGAGCTCTCGGCGACGAAGCTACGCACCGGCGATTCCTCTCCTTACATTTTACTCCCTTGGTTGTCCAAAACCCGTAAGTCATATTTTCTACCTCTCTTTTCTATTATCAAAATACGGATTTAACAAAACCCGACGGAATCGGAACAAATCCGATTTCCGATTCGGTTTTCTTATAAAACTTCACTTCTCATTAATACAATTATGCTTAAACTCCCTCATGTTGACTATTAAACACTAATCAACCAAAGTGATCAAGTTTCATTTCATAAAATGATGGCTATTTCAATTTACCGTATTTTTCACTTAAATACCACATTATTTCAATTCTACATTTAACTCCATTAAACTTGCTATACCTTTTAGTAGATCATGAGGTAACGATCTACATCCTCACACACTCATACGCAACATAACACGATACCCTCGAGAACCTAGAATACGAGAAAACAAACATTTTCATTTAAATACCCTTTACTTAATAAAACCATTTCTAAAAGATTTAGTATTGATACATCTTTATAAATAAATACCACTTATTATGAAATAGGATAAGGTTGTGGGCATCAGTCATTTATCTAAACCTGACTTTATGGTGTCTAGGCTAGACAAGTGAGAAAGGTAATTTTAAAGGCATGTCTCACGGTGATTCGTGAGCGGATCCCTCCTTTCTTCACTTGTACTTACCTGGCCACGATTGGCGGTGAAGAGGCGATTTGAGGTATCTCACAACTTGTTGTTTTGGACCAGTTAGGAGCAGTCTAGTTGACTTAGGAGACCCTAGAACATAGAATATGGGGAAAACGACACTTTTTCATACCATAATTAATAAAACCGTTTTCCTTAATGATTAGTATTTATATAAATCTTTGCAAAGCGCCGCTACAACCCATTTGGGGAACCCGTTCGGGATGATGCGGATTATCGCACATCATCGGGCTTAGTAGTGCGAGATTCAGACCTCCGCAAAGAGCATTCGGTCTCGAAAGATTTAAAATACGACATCTTAAGAAAACGAGATTTCTAGAATATTATAAATATATACAAAAATTATTTTCATATAAATATATGTATATGTAACATAAACATATCTATTTTTGAAGTATTGTAAATATTCCACATTTTCTACAATATCACAAGAATCAATTTTACACTAAAACACCATGAATTCCATATAATCAATATTACAAATAAATACCTTTATTTCTGAAATTAGGATATTTTCACTAGAAATATCATAATTTAAAATCCACATTCATTACAACTCTAAAGGCGATTAATAAATACTTGGGGTGTATTTTGAAAAGTATATAAAAGTTATTTTTACATAAAAACCCCTCAAGTTCTACAAATTACCCTAAAGACCCTAGTAAACTTAGGTTTAAGCGGGACCAATCTTTTGAGCCTCAGAGAGCCTCATTATTTACTGACTCAGAGTGAGTCTCATTATAATCTGACTTGAATATGATTCAAGTACAATCTACAATCTACAATTTACAATCTACAATATTCTGATTCAACATGAATCCTATATTCAATCTATTCAATACATTCAATCTACATTGACCGAACCGAACCATGGATATATATCCATTTACATGATTCTCCGAATATTCCATTTACATGATTATACAGTTACATCCGTTTACTGATATCATGGTTTTAGTCAGTCATTCAACTATACAATCTATCCAACACAATACAACAATACAAACAAGACATCGCGGGGTTTAAGGGGTAGATTGGTACGGAAGGTGTTAAAAGTGGCACGAGACTGCAAGATTTAAGACACCTAACATGAATCCAATTGCCTTTATTTCGGGCCTTCTAATGGAGCCTTGTACTTACATTTGCCTCTAGTCTCTGGCATATAGAGATTCCTCTCGTATACACTGGCATTCTTCTGTACCAAGCTACAAACAGCAGCGTTAACACAACATTATAACAATATAATACAACTTTAAAAGCTATCTTCTTATTCTGTCTATTCTACTTCTCCTTTCTCTTTGGGACTTACCGAGCGACCTGTTCGCTGACGACATTCTCTTTCTTTCTTCTTTGAATGTCGTCAGGTGATTTAGACATGTCAGAGATCGAGCCTACTGCTGAAGACTTGGATCAGTTTGCTGAAGACCCAGAGCGTTAGTTTTATTGTACACATTTACTTTCAGTACTTTACATTCCTGTTATACCATTGTTTAGGCATCGCTTTTATTTCAGTTGTATTTACTTTTCATGCATTGTACAAAAGAATGTGAATAAATAAAGTTGCTGTTATCTTATATCTGGTCTCTTGTGATTTTACTTTATATTGCTTAGATACGCTTAGCGTATTTACTTCAAAGTAAATACGTAGCGGACCAGTCGTGTCCCCTTCACCGTATACTGGAAAGCGGGGCGTGACAGTATGTGAGAGGTGGGGCATTACCTCGTGAATTTTCCTAAAACTATGTTTAAGCAAAACATTAAAAGATGATATATACAAACTTCATGGTATTTTAATATAAAAGTTAATTAAAGTTATTTTGCATGATGTTTTTGATTAAAAGTTGGTTCTAAGCATTGGTTTTATTATTACAAGAATTTAGTAAGAATATGGATGGACAATATTTAAGAAAAATGGAATTTATAGAGTTTAGAAGAAAATGTCGGTATTAACTCCACATACCGACATATGTTTTGAAAAGAGATTTCGAAGAATAAGAAGAGGGATTGGGAGGGACTTACTAGCTAGTTAAGTTAAGAGAAGGTAGAAGAAGAATGGGTTGTCGTTGTGGTGTCGCGGAATCGCCGGAATTTGCTTCGATCCTCGCTGGAACTTGACCGCTTGCTAACTCCTCCTATACTTAGAAAATTTTGGCTATAATTTTCAGAATGATGAAGGGCTAGGACATGGAGTAGTATTTATAGTATGGAATTAGGGTTTTGGAATTAAAATGTATTAAAAAGGCTATAAATTGGGAATTGAAAGGTCTCTGCAATCAAACAGGAGAGTTAGGGGTGTGCAAAGCCCGGACCTCATTGGGCTCGGGGAGACCTTCGGTGCCGGCCGAAAAGTGATATCCGCCGGTCGTTTTGGTGAAGGGGGCCGATGGATTCTTGCCACGTGTTCCTCTCTATATTTAAATCATTGTGCACATATTTGATTTCTTTGTCTTTTCGTTTTTGTGTGCATTGCACATGTAAACTTTTGGGCTTCCAAAAATTTTAAAAATAAAATTAAAAAAATAATATGTCTGATAGGATTCGAACACAGGGGCTACGTCACAGCAGTGCAAGGTTTTACCAGTGAGCTACAAATGGTTTCTTACTGTTCTTAAACAAAAATTAACTTATAACTTGTACTCAGGCATGTAAACATCTTTCTATATATTAAGCTGAAAAATTTCGTACAGTAAATTTAGAGTCGCTATATTATATGGGCTCAGAATATGGCTCAAGGGTTTCACTCCTCTACCTATATATACTCCAGATTTGAGCCAACCAAAGATATTTTTTTCTTTCCTTAGATTAGTGTAGTTTAGTGTATTGTTCTTCTTTTTCTCCATCTATTCTCCATGAAATTGTAGTGAGGGCTTTTTAGTGGAAATTAATGAAGATGGGATTTTTTTTATATCTTGTATCTTTATTTCCTTGTATTTTATTTTAATTTCTAGTGTAACTTTTATTATTTGTTGTTAAAATTTTTGGTTTTCTTGTTCTCTATTCTTCTCTTCTAATTTGTATTTTCAAGTCATGATACTCAATGGAGTCTTTTACTTAGGTGAGATCCTAAATAGTTAGCTTGTTATCTTTGTAAAACCGTATTTTTCATTCTTTCTTCTCCTCTTCTTATTTTATTTTTCTTTTAATGTGTGAATAATTTACTGTAACGACTCTGATTTTACTGTACGAAAATTTTCAAGTTAATGTACAGAATAGAGTTTGCAAGCCTGAGTACAACTTATAAATTTAATTTGTTTAAGAACAGCAAGAAAGCACTTGTAGCTCATTGGTAAAGCCTTGCACTGCTGTGACATGACCTCTGTATTTGAATCCAATCAGCTACATATTTTTTTCTGAATTTTTCTTTTAAACATTTTAGAAGCCCAAAAGTTTACAAGTGCAATACATGTAAAAATGAAAAGACAGAAAAAATAAACATGTGTAAAATGTTGTGTAGACAGCCAAGGACACGTGGCAATCATCATCTATATCCGCTCCCCAGAATCATACCATTGAGATCCTGAGTGTACTGCAAGATCTGAAGGAAGCCCAGGAGCGAACAAACGACTTGTTGGCTGAAGGACTGAGAAGGCAGGTGAATCAGGCACCAGCGAGAGTCTCCAATCAGAAAGGGATCCCCGTTAGACGAGGAAAAGAGAAGAAGATGAAGCGCCAATTTGTTTCCCCGCGACAAAAGCAGCAGAAGACCCCATGTTGTGGGTACTGTAAGAGGCCAGGACATCTTCAGAGGGATTGTCGCCGTGCCCAAGGGAAATGTCTGATTTGCGGATCCAGCGGACATCTTATTAACGGTTGCCCAGAAAGGAAAGAACTACAAGGAGGAGACTCATCCACACTCTCCACTTCTGCCAAGTGATGATTATTGCGTAGTTCAAACATCGAAGATAAGGCGGACCTAGCGCAGGATTCAACTCACGCGACGAGAATGCAACGTTATAGTAGTCAAAGAAGAATTTTTCATGTTTTCTACTTTCAGTAATAATGTTGTCATCTTTTTATGAATATTTCTTTCCGTTTGAAATCTTGTATCCGTTGAACTCTTAGTTAAATGCAATAAATTTTGAATCGTAATATATGTATCATTCTCTTGTCATTTCCCTTGTTCATACTATTCGTTAGCACAACATTTTAATCTTGATTTTTTCAATTCCTGCCACCGCATACCTTCCCATACTTCGTACACTTAGCCATTTTCCTGATGTATTCCATTGTCTAATCATGGCTCTTTTCTTTCAGGCCATGGCCCACCCTGGAGCAGCGCCGTATCTAGATGAGGATGCACGGTCATGCGTTTCCTTAGACCACACGCTGATGAGTTCTGACGATGAGATCAACGGTCCCCAGGTCAATTTCGGAAACAACGATTTAGAGGACAAAGGAGCAGCCGACCCAGAGTTTAACATGATAGCTGATTCTGACGAAGAAGAAGGAGACCCTGAAGAGAACCCGATAGAGGAAGATCCCGAGGAAGACCCGATAGAAGAAAATCCAGCGGAGGAAAACCCCGTGGAAGAAAATCCAGAAGAAGAAAATCACATGGAATTAGACCTCGATGAAGAAGCTCTATCCGAGGAAGAAGGACCAGAAGATCAAGACCCTGCGGTAGAAGAACTCTCAATGGCGATACCTGCGAGGCGCTATGGAAATGGACGCCCCTACCTGAGTGCGCGAGCCTACCGCAACCTGCTGAATCTCCACAACCGCGACTGATGGGATTTCTTTTAGATGCTGTCTTCCTTGGCCAAATAAAATCTGTGTATAGTTTAGGGCCATATTTTGCTTTTGATGATGCTTTGTTTAAAATTTTCTAGAGTGGAATAAATTGCTGAGTTCGCAAATCCTTCGATCTTCTTAGTTCCCTTGCTACTTGATTATTTCTTCTATATAATTATTTCCTCTACTGAGATCTGTTCACCCCTACTCCTTACCTTGTCTTAACCCTCACTGAGATTCACTAGTACCACACCCGATTTTTAGAGGTCCACCCTTCATCCTTCGTCTGCACCCCGTTTGAGATCCTTCTGGGAGGAGGACCTTTCTTATGAATTTCCGAGTTAGCTAACCCTTCAAATTTTTGATTCATAGGATGTACCGACCGTTATCCTCCCCATACTTCTTCCCTTGTAGTCATTTGTTGTTCACCCTTACATCCTGTGATGACCCGATCCCAATCTCCTTGACCTTCAGCCTAAAGCCGCCATACTCCAACCTTTGAATGATCCACACTTCCTTGTAATCCTTACCCTAGATAGCCCTGTACATTTTATGTGTTTTCCTATTACCCTAAATATATATTTAGGGACTTTATTATTCGAAATTTAGTTTCAGTATTTTGTATTTATCGAAGAGTGCGTATTATTAACTGATTAGTTTTATGTACTGTAAGCACACTACTATTACCCTCAGTTTTCAGTAGCGCAACTTTACACCGCGCATACTTTTGGTCCATGTTTCTTAATATTCACTATACAAGTTTTCTAAATCATTTTAAACCTATTTTATCGATACGTTATCCTAAAATGATATAACCTACCGACTAATTTTTCACTACTTTATTGTCATTACTTTATTTTCGGGTTTCGTGCCTATGATTACTATGATAGATGGTTGAGCCTTATACTTATTTTTCTGCTTGCTTTTGTCAGACTTAGATGTGCACATATGTAGGTTTCGACTTTTATCGAACACACTTTGATTATTATTTTTCGTTATTGATACCTATATTCTAGTATACTCGTAGTTGCCCTTATAGTTATTCTTGCCTTATATCTATTTAGACCTACCTTTCCGTATGTTGTTCTTACTTATATATATATTTCAAATTTCTTCGTCCACGTACTGCTAATAAATCTTTTGTGTTAGTGTGAAATCTAATAGCTTTCGCTTATGTTTGTATAACATATCGTTTATTTTAAATTTCAAGGACGAAATTTTTATAAGAGTGGTATGATGTAACACCCAGTCCTTTTTATACCAATATTTGTGTTCTCGTTAACTTATAAGATTTTAATTTAATTATAATTATTTATCCTAAACCAAAAATCACAAGCTCATTCCTTTATCTTTATTTTCATAAACTCAATTCCTTTCTAAGTCCCCCGGCCTGCTTATTTTTCCAATTGATTTATTATAATTTCCTTAGCCCATCTCAGCCGGCCCACTCCCTTTTTATTTTTCATCCAATTTCCTTGAAATACCCTGGCCCAACTTGCCCCGGGCCGTTTCTTCTATTTTCCCATTTAAATCAATTTCCTTTTTCCTTTTATTTTATTTGGCCCAGCCCCTCCCAGCAGCCCGCTCCTTCTTCCCTAATTAATTCTTTCCTTTTTATTTTTCTTGGCCCGGCCCGTTGCTCTTTTCCTATAATTTATTTAAATCCTTCACAGGCCCGGCCCTTCACCTTCAGCCCACGCCCGCACCCACTTCCTCGACCCGACCCGCTCCTATTCAACCTTCTCTCCAACGGCTCTCCCAAATTCCCGCCCACCTCCTTCAACGCGCGATCCGCCTACTCCGCCGCCCCCTTCGCCCGCACTCGCGCTCGTGCCGGCCACGCTCGCGAGCGTTATCCTTGACGCGCGCCCAGTCTCCTTTCCTCTCTCCCTCGTTCTCCTTCTTCCCTCTCTCTTTTCTTTCCACTTCCGTTCTCCCTCTCGAGCCCACCTCGGTCCCCTCCGCATCACCCTCAACTTCGACCACCACATCCTTGATCTCGACGCCACCATCAACGTCGCTCCTCTCTCTCTTCGTTCCACCCCTCGTCTCTCCAGAAACCCCGAGCCCCTCTCCTCCCCGAGATCTTCCTTCACCGACATCATCAACTTCCCTTCTACCTATTTTGTCGAGCTTAACTCCGGCCGACCCCATCATCACCGACGAGCCACTTCTTCCCTCTCGTCACTGCATATCTCCCCCTCACTCACTGATATCTATCTCAACCTCTCTGCATCACTCCCTGTCACGCCCCGCTTCCCAGAGTACGCAAGATTGGGCACGTGACATAGCCAACCATGCTACCTGTGGGTAGGAAGTATCCATCCACAGTCACATTACGGCTGTAGAGATATCAAGAACAAGATAAAACTATCTAGAAACATGTCCACAATCCAGAATAACAAGAGTCAATGATAAATAAATGCGGAAGCAAATGATCCAATACAATATCTGAAAGGTATGTCCCATAATGCGGCTCACATCAGAAAATAAATGCAGGAAATAAAACTAACCACTACTGGACTCACAACTCAGCATGCTGGCTGAAATACTCCTGCTCGGACAGCGACAGTGGTAGAGAATCTGGGCCATGCAAAACCCAGACGTCAGCGCGTCAAGTCAACAAGTAATATAATATGAACAGTGTAATAGGCAATGCAGAACTAAACATGAATAAAGCAATAATGTGAAACAGGCGGTGCAGGGTAATGTGCAGTGGGTAACTAAACTGTTCTATCGGGTTTCCTAGTCTAAAGTCTTTGAAATCAATTTGATGAATCGTCGATGTAACTCAATAGTATCCCGTACATACCCGGGGTCACGGCCACAATGTTCTCGGCTGCAGCCAAGACATGCCGCTAGGCACAAAACAGGAATATGTACACTCGTTAGTACCTCGTACATACCCGGGATCACGGCCACAATATTCTCGGCTGCAGCCGAGACATGCCGCCAGGCACAAAACAGGAATGTGTACACTCGAACAGGTAGTGAACTGTCGAGTTACAAGTCAGGTTCACCTTTGATTTCCCCATACCCCCAAGTTATGTGTGTCAGGTCAGGTATTCAGTAATCAAGAACTAATGCCAACACAGGATCAGGTAACAGCAGGTTTGTCTGGATAGACAACAGGAAATGGTCCATGAGGACTACATGTCAGGTTTGTTGGCATTAGGCACGAGATCTGGTAACAGGTCAGATCATGGTACATCAGGTCAAGTCAATAGTAAACGGTACCATGTCAGATGTATCATGTAGCAATGTTAAGTCAAGGTACGAACATATCGTGGGTGTGCTCACAAACAGATATATATAATCGAACAGGGTAATAACAGTAGGAAATAAGCAATGAGTTAAACAACAATCAACGGTTTCATTCAATCACAAGAGTGCAGTAATACAGTGCAGCCGTTTTATTATATTAACAGGTTTTGAGCACCCTTAGCGGTGCAATAGTTAAATGATGATGCAATACAGTTATATCAAGCCTTTGAATACGAATGACCGAATATAATAGAACTACATGTGTAAGGGCTATCATCTATTAAACAGTAAAAATGTGATTACAGGTAAACTTAGTTATTAGTTTTAAATTGGCGAACTGTAAATGTTATGTTAACTGTAAAATGATATATGTCATATTGCAACCAAATGAGAAATTACTATACCAAGTTAAGTTTTGCAGGTTTAATGAGTCAAAACATATATAAATGTATAGTATAGCATGTAGCAAGTGATACTTGCCTCGACGGGTCGTGAACCGGGAAAAACGGAACGTAACGTCGGCGGGGAAATACGCGACGGACGCACGGTTCACGGATTGAACCCAAACGACGAACCAAGGGGCCTCACGGGTCAGAGCACTCCGCTGGAACGTCGGGACACGTCACCGGCACGGCCGGATTCCGGCGAACAGCGACAACAACAAACGGAAAATTAATGCACGGCCAAGGGATAAACCGGAGGGAAAATGGAAAGAGGAAGGGGAGAAAAGGCTTACTGGTGTTGCAAAGGGCGTGACAGCAATGGGGTCGACGGCGGTGGGGCGCCGGCGAGGAGGTCGCAGCGGTGAAGGTTAGGGCTCGGGTATGGGAAACGAGAAAGAAGGTGGAGAGGGAGAGGAGGTGGTCGGGGGCTGGAGTGCGCAGGTGATAAGGAGGTGCTAAAGGTGGCGCGGGTGGCGACGACGAAGCTCGCCGGCGACGTCTCAGGCCGTACAGAGAAGGCACGGGGGTATCCGGGTTGCTGCTGCACCGTGCACACGGGGAGAAGGAGGAGGTGTTGAGGTTAGAACGAGGAGGCGGAGGCGAGGGCGACGGTGGCGCTGGCGCCGGCGTTGGAGCTGCGGCGGCGACAGTGAAGGCGGCTAGGGCTAGGGTTCGCGATGGGTTTTCTCGCGTGGCTACAGTTCGTGGGGAAAAAGGATGAAGGGGGGGATTTTATATATATAGGGGGGAGAGAGACGTTAGAGAGAGAGAGAGAGATAGAGAAAGCCAGAGAGAGGGAGAGATAAATACGCGAGATAGAGAGAGAGGGATAAAGGAGGGGCCCACGGGGGTTAAGAACCCCGTGATTGGTCAGAAAGATTTAAAAGAAATCTTAAAGATTTAATAGATTTTAATTATAAAACTAACAGTAGGATTTGTGAATATAATATGGTTTTCGAATATTTTATTAATTTGGGATTTTGGCGCTAAATGAAACATTTCCAAATCGCGCCCGGGTTGGGTCCAAAAATTTGAAATTTAAATAATAGGATTTTAAGCGGGTTCCAAATTTTAAAATGAAATGTTTTATGATTAAAAAGCATACCCCCAAGTCGGCCACCTGTACGCGCGCGTAGTCGTCCAAACTCGCCCGTTTCACCGAACGAGACGAGAACTCGATGCACGGACGCTACCACGCGGCTAGGGGTGACGAGTAGGCCAAGATAGATATTTTTAATTTTACTTTGGGTGCTAAAATTTGTTATATGCAGAAATGACTTAGCCAGATAAAATTTCACGACAAGTGTCAAACGGGCAAGCTAAATGAAATGAGTAATATCTAATGCTCAACCAGTAACAGAAATTAGTAGTATTGGGCTCGGGTGTTACATTATACCCAACTACAAAAAAGAATTTCGTCCTCGAAATTCCAAGAATGCAAGATAGAAAACTACAGAAAAAGGTGAGGAAACTTCTGTCGGATCTCATCTTCTCTTTCCCAAGTGGACTCTCCATGCGATCGATTACCCCAAGAAACGAGCACAAAGGGGATAACCTTGTTCTTAAGAACCTTTTCCCTTCGTTCCATGATTTCAACTGGTCGCTCCTCAAAAGTCAGGTCTTCCCGTACTGTTAACTCCGAATGATCCAAGACGTGTATTTCATCTCGAACATACCTTCGTAGTTGAGATACGTGAAACACGTCGTGCACACCCGCCAAGGACTGCGGTAACGCCAAACGGTATGCTACCTCTCCAACGCGCTCCAATATCTCGAAGGGTCCAACGAATCGAGGACTAAGCTTTCCTCGACTCCCAAAACGAATCACCCCTCTAGTCGGTGATATTTTCAAGAATACCAAATCACCCACGGCGAACTCTAGAGGTCTTCTTAACGTGTCAGCCCAACTTTTCTGTCTGTCTTGAGCTGCCTTCATATGCTTTCTGATTGTGTTAACCTTCTCAACTGTCTGTACCACCAAATCTGGTCCCAATAATCTTCGTTTACCAACATCATCCCAACAAACAGGTGAACGGCACTTACGACCATACAAAGCTTCAAACGGAGCCATCTGGATAGTTGCTTGGAAACTATTGTTGTAAGAAAACTCCACCAAGTGTAGGTGATCCTCCCATGAACCCTTGAAGTCCAACATGCATGCTCTCAATATGTCTTCAAGAGTTTAGATCGTTCTCTCCGACTGACCATCAGTTTGAGGATGATAAGTTGTGCTAAACTTCAATCGAGTCCCCAAACTTTCCTGTAAACTCCTCCAGAAGTGTGATAAGAACCGAGTGTCTCGATCGAACATGATGCTCACCGGTACGCCATGTAATCTTACAATCTCCTGCATGTACCGTTCTGCCAAAGTCTCCGTTGATTGACCAACCCGGAAAGGAATAAAGTGAGCTGCCTTGGTCAATCGATCGACAATCACCCATACTGTATTGTTGCCCTTTGGACTCCGCGGTAAAGCCGTCACGAAATCCATGGTTATATCTTCCCACTTCCACTGAGGAATCGGAAGTGGTTGCAACAAACCAGCAACCCTTTGGTGTTCAGCCTTGACTTGCTGACACACCAAGCACTTAGCCACGAAGCGAGCAATCTCCCGTTTCATGCCTTCCCACCAGAAATGCTGTCGAATATCACGGTACATCTTTGTGCCTCCTGGATGTATAGAATAAGCTGAACTGTGTGCCTCCTTCATAAGCTCTTCACGAACATCCCCCTTTGTCACACACAAACGGCTACCATACCTCAACGAACTATCTTCATGGACCAGTAAATCTGTTCGTAGTCCAGCCTCAACCTGCTCTCGAAACTTTTGCAGTCTAGGATCCTGCGATTGTGCCGCCTTAATCTTCTCAACCAAGGACGACTGTACTTGCAACTGCATCAACTGACCCGTAGAACGTGGTAGCACAACCTCCAAGTCAAATCTTCGAAAATCTGCAATGATCTCCCTCTGCGTAGTTAACACCTGAATTGCTGGTAACCGACTAAGCGCATCCGGCACGACGTTAACTTTTCCCGGATGGTACTTAAGATCAAGGTCGTAGTCGGCCATCAGCTCCAACCATCTACGCTGCCTCATGTTCAACTCCTTCTGAGTGAACACATACTTCAAACTTGTGATCTGTAAAAACTTCGACTCTCTCACCCAAAAGGTAGTGTCTCCAAATCTTCAAAGCGAAGATCACAGCCGCAAGCTCCAAGTCATGAGTTGGATAATTCTTCTCATGGGTCTTCAGTTGTCTTGATGCGTATGCTACGACCTTCCCATGCTGCATCAAAACACATCCCAATCCTTTCCCAGATGCGTCGCTGTGAAACACCAGTCCTCCGGAATTGTCTGGCACGGTCAGAATTGGGGCGGTTATCAACTTCTGCTTCAACGTCTCAAAAGCTAACGCACATTTATCCGTCCATACAAAAGGTACCTCCTTGCGTGTAAGCTTGGTCAACGGTTCTGCCAGACGAGAGAAGTTCTCCACAAATCTCCTGTAATATTCGGCTAATCCAAGGAAACTTCTTATCTCAGCTACATTCTTTGGAATCGGCCAATCCCGAACTGCTGCAATCTTTTCGGGATCGACGGCGATTCCATCGCCCGACACAACATGCCCCAGAAACTTCACTTCTTCCAGCCAAAATTCGCACTTACTCATCTTCGCATACAGTTTCTCCTGTCTCAATGTCTGCAGTGCGATCTTCAAATGCTCAGCATGCTCCTCAAAACTCTTCGAGTAAACCAGAATATCGTCAATGAATACCACAATAAACTGGTCCAAGAACGGTGAAAAGATTCGGTTCATCAAGTCCATAAATACTGCCGGCGCATTCGTTACTCCGAAGGGCATCACTAGGTACTCGTAATGTCCATACCGAGTTCGAAACGCCGTTTTGCAAATATCTTCTGCTTTCACTCGGACCTGATGATATCCGGATCGCAAATCCAGTTTCGAGAATACCCTCGCGCCACTAAGCTGCTCAAAAAGTTCTCCAATGCGAGGGATCGGGTACTTGTTCTTAATAGTTACCCGGTTTAATTCTCGATAGTCGATGCACATTCTTCTTGTGCCATCCTTCTTCTTTACTAGAAGAACTGGAGCTCCCCAAGGCAAGTTACTGCTTCGAATCCAACCCTTCTCAAGCAATTCAGCAACTTGCTTCTTGACTTCTTTCAATTCCACTGGCGCCATTGGATAATACGCTTTAGATACTGGCGCTGCACCAGGAATAAGGTCAATTGCGAACTCCACGTCTCGCTTCGGCGGTAAACCCGGTGTAACTTCAAATACGTCCATAAAATCGCGAACAACCGCCGGCTCTTCACCACTATCAACTTCCATTGCTGCAAGAATATTGTTTGTCGGCCTAACCCTAAACTCGACTGGCCCGACAGAACTGCTTCCTTACCGCAACTGCTGTCTGCATCATTGGCAGCTAAAGGTCCAGCGAATCTACTGAGTCTCGTCTACTCTGCTGCATGCACGTCCACGGGTGCTCCATTCTGCCTCAGCCCAATAAATTTCTCTTCCATTTCCTCCCGTGCAGTCCGCGGGAAGAACTTCTCCAGGAAATTCTTAGAAAACTCCGCCCAACTGATCGGCTTGGGCAAGCGGGTCTCTTCCACAAACCACCACTCTCGGGCGTAATCCACTAGCTGAATGTGCATCACATCAACTCTTTTGTCCTCTGGAATCTGTGCCGCAATCAGCAAATTCTCTATGTCGACCAGCCACTGCTCGACTGACAACGGCTCGTCCAAACCAGTGAATGTAGTCGGACCCAAACGTCTGAAATATGCCACGGTCCCTACTCGGTCAACTGGTTTAGCTCCATCGTTGTTTACAGACTGCCGAACGATTTGCAAACCTTCCTGAAACGAATCTGCTTGCTGCTGGATCAGCTCAGTATGCCTCTTCTGATTTTCCAGCATTCCTCTTATTACTCCAAGCATGGCGGCTTCGTCCACACGCCTCTGGTATGTCTTCAATTTCTTACCGGCCATAATCCTAAACTCAAAATACCCAACATTAGCATGATGATAGATTTTGAATATAGATCAAGACTAGAACTCCAAGATACTTGAATAGAGTACCGCATTGTAACTATGTCGCGGTATCATAGCCACAATTACTTAACTCCACCCAAGTCGCCTAAGTCCTAGGGATAACAAGAAATCGGGTTTTCGAGTTGACATGCAAAGTAAGTTTGCACGTCGTAAAAGATATATTCAGGAAGAATGTGATTCAAGAATGGTAAATGGCAAAGTGGCAGGACATGTTTCCTAAACACGGGTAATCTGATTCGTGTATTGGATACAATACCCAACTACAAAAGAATCAACCCAACTAACCTATGGCTCTGATACCAAAAGAACCATGTCACGCCCCGCTTCCCAGAGTACGCAAGATTGGGCACGTGACATAGCCAACTATGCTACCTGTGGGTAGGAAGTATCCATCCACAGTCACATTACGGCTGTAGAGATATCAAGAACAAGATAAAACTATCTAGAAACATGTCCACAATCCAGAATAACAAGAGTCAATGATAAATAAATGCGGAAGCAAATGATCCAATACAATATCTGAAAGGTATGTCCCATAATGCGGCTCACATCAGAAAATAAATGCAGGAAATAAAACTAACCACTACTGGACTCACAACTCAGCCTGCTGGCTGAAATACTCCTGCTCGGACAGCGACAGTGGTAGAGAATCTGGGCCATGCAAAATCCAGACGTCAGCGCGTCAAGTCAACAAGTAATATAATATGAACAGTGTAATAGGCAATGCAGAACTAAACATGAATAAAGCAATAATGTGAAACAGGCGGTGCAGGGTAATGTGCAGTGGGTAACTAAACTGTTCTATCGGGTTTCCTAGTCTAAAGTCTTTGAAATCAATTTGATGAATCGTCGATGTAACTCAATAGTATCCCGTACATACCCAGGATCACGGCCACAATGTTCTCGGCTGCAGCCGAGACATGCCGCTAGGCATAAAACAGGAATGTGTACACTCGTTAGTACCCCGTACATACCCGGGATCACGGCCACAATATTCTCGGCTGCAGCCGAGACATGCCGCCAGGCACAAAACAGGAATGTGTACACTCGAACAGGTAGTGAACTGTCGAGTTACAAGTCAGGTTCACCTTTGATTTCCCCATACCCCCAAGTTATGTGTGTCAGGTCAGGTATTCAGTAATCAAGAACTAATGCCAACACAAGATCAGGTAACAGCAGGTTTGTCTGGATATACAACAGGAAATGGTCCATGAGGACTACATGTCAGGTTTGTTGGCATTAGGCACGAGATCTGGTAACAGGTCAGATCATGGTACATCAGGTCAAGTCAATAGTAAACGGTACCATATCAGATGTATCATGTAGCAATGTCAAGTCAAGGTACGAACATATCGTGGGTGTGCTCACAAACAGATATATATAATCGAACAGGGTAATAACAGTAGGAAATAAGCAATGAGTTAAACAACAATCAACGGTTTCATTCAATCACAAGAGTGCAGTAATACAGTGCAGCCGTTTTATTATATTAACAGGTTTTGAGCACCCTTAGCGGTGCAATAGTTAAATGATGATGCAATACAGTTATATCAAGCCTTTGAATACGAATGACCGAATATAATAGAACTACATGTATAAGGGCTATCATCTATTAAACAGTAAAAATGTGATTACAGGTAAACTTAGTTATTAGTTTTAAATTGGCGAACTGTAAATGTTATGTTAACTGTAAAATGATATATGTCATATTGCAACCAAATGAGAAATTACTATACCAAGTTAAGTTTTGCAGGTTTAATGAGTCAAAACATATATAAATGTATAGTATAGCATGTAGCAAGTGATACTTGCCTCGACGGGTCGTGAACCGGGAAAACGGAACGGAACGTCGGCGGGGAAATACGCGACGGACGCACGGTTCACGGATTGAACCCAAACGACGAACCAAGGGGCCTCACGGGTCAGAGCACTCCGCTAGAACGTCGGGACACGTCACCGGCACGGCCGGATTCTGGCGAACAGCGACAACAACAAACGGAAAATTAATGCACGGCCAAGGGATAAACCGGAGGGAAAATGGAAGGAGGAAGGGGAGAGAAGGCTTACTGGTGTTGCAGAGGGCGTGACAGCGATGGGGTCGACGGCGGTGGGGCGCCGGCGAGGAGGTCGCAGCGGTGAAGGTTAGGGCTCGGGTGTGGGAAACGGGAAAGAAGGTGGAGAGGGAGAGGGAGAGGAGGTGGTCGGGGGCTGGAGTGCGCAGGTGATAAGGAGGTGCTGAATGTGGCGCGGGTGGCGACGACGAAGGTCGCCGGCGACGTCTCAGGCCGTACAGAGAAGGCACGGGGGTATCCGGGTTGCTGCTGCACCGTGCACACGGGGAGAAGGAGGAGGTGTTAAGGTTGGAACGAGGAGGCGGAGGCGAGGGCGACGGTGGCGCTGGCGCCGGCGTCGGAGCTGCGGCGGCGACGGTGAAGACGGCTAGGGCTAGGGTTTGCGATGGGTTTTCTCGCGTGGCTACAGTTCGTGGGGAAAAAGGATGAAGGGGGGATTTTATATATATAGGGGAGAGAAAGAGAGACGTTAGAGAGAGAGAGAGATAGAGAAAGCCAGAGAGAGGGAGAGATAGATACACGAGATAGAGAGAGAGGGATAAAGGAGGGGCCCACGGGGGTTAAGAACCCCGTGATTGGCCAGATAGATTTAAAAGAAATCTTAAAGATTTAATAGATTTTAATTATAAAACTAACAGTAGGATTTGTGAATATAATATGGTTTTCAAATATTTTATTAATTTGGGATTTTGGCGCTAAATGAAACATTTCCAAATCGCGCCCGGATTGGGTCCAAAAATTTGAAATTTAAATAATAGGATTTTAAGCGGGTTCCAAATTTTAAAATGAAATGTTTTATGATTAAAAAGCATACCCCCAAGTCGGCCACCTGTACGCGCGCGTAGTCGTCCAAACTCGCCCGTTTCACCGAACGGGACGAGAACTCGATGCACGGATGCTACCACGCGGCTAGGGGTGACGAGTAGGCCAAGATAGATATTTTTAATTTTACTTTGGGTGCTAAAATTTGTTATATGCAGAAATGACTTAGCCAGATAAAATTTCACGGCAAGTGTCAAACGGGCAAGCTAAATGAAATGAGTAATATCTAATGCTCAACCAGTAACAGAAATTAGTAGTATTGGGCTCGGGTGTTACACTCCCATCCCCTCTGTGCCCTCTTTCTCTCCCTGCACTCTCTCCCCTTCCTCTGTTTCTCTCTCTCTCTAATCCTTTCTCTCTCCCCCTCAATCCCTCTGTCTCCCCTCTCTCTAGCAGATCTCACTCTCTCCCCCCCTCTCTCTCCTTCCTTTTATAGTGACTCACTCTAAAACATCATTCCCTATTCAACCCACCACCGGGCTCACACTCTCGAAGCCGAGCTCAAGCCCCGTCGAACACTTGGTTGCCATCACCGCAACAGCCACCGTTGACGACTCTATCGGCGGCACTGTTGTCTTTGTCATCTCTGCGATCATAACCGTCACCGTAGTAATCATCGTCGCACCCACCGAACCGTCGAATCCAAGAGCCGAGGCCGCGAACCCTACACGCACCATTCATCGCGCGTTCGTGCCGTTACCACTGCCGTGCATCGCCAAGACGCCTCCAGGCAAGTTCTCTACTTGCTACATGCTAAGTTATCTTTGTTACAAATTAAATTAGTATAGATTCCACAGTAATTTTCCTGATAAGTTATATTACGTACCTGTTCGATGCATGTTCCCTAAGAAAATACTTTTCTAATTTGACGGAATTGGATTTTTCGTTTTTCTATAGGGCTGAAGTCCGCCACAAAGGCCTTAACTTAAGGCCGATACCAGTCTTATTTTCGTTCTAGAGTGTCTTTATTAGAAAAGTGCTCTTTTTTGTTTTTATTCCGTACGTCCGGGGTAGGCCTCGTCCGTCCCTGCTTCTACTTACGATCAAAATCCTTTCGACAAGTGAGTAGCCAATTTCGAATCTAGTTAGAGATTTCTTTCCTGCATCTACTCCGGATCGATAGCCGGCATCGGAGGAAGGGGTGTGAGAGTTAGCGGTTTGATGCATTGAACTAGTGTAGGCAAGTGGAAGAGATCCCCTCAAATGTGAGGGTGGCTACAAGGCGGGAGCCAAGCTCTAAAGACGAGAGGTGATGAATATCTTGTGCAAGTTTCGTTGGAAAATATGACCGTTAACGACCAAAACTAATACCCCCAAGTTTACTCGTGAAACTGGAATTTTATTGTACTTGAAAACCGTTAAATTCGCCATAAATTATATACATACTGGAATGATGCGCTCGAGGGCTCAAATCGAAGCCAACTTGACAAACTTTAACCCTATACTAGTTTCCAGATATTCCTGTACTTAAACTATGACGATTTTTGGATCGGAGTGCGACTCTGGACTGCAGTCCAGAGCGACTCCAATTGTTGCTTGCTGTTCCGTAATGGGTGCCACAAGATTTACTTAACTCGTAGATTGCGGAACTCTGCTGTTTATTATAGGTGAATCTGTTATCTAGATAATACAGGTGGTTTCACTCTGTTTCGTCATCATTTACTATTTTATCTGTAATTTAAAAGATCGGACGCATAACAGTCCCAACAGAATCAGAATTGACATACTAGTACTAAACAGTGTATATCTCCTGATGTACAGACGCGATTGAAAATCCGTCTGTTGCGTTGAAAACCTTACTGAAAACCCTAGATTTCATCCAACTGTAATGTCACTAAAATCTGATCCCAACTGGGGTTAAAATGCGTTGCGAAACGGATTTCTGATTCTGAAACCGGATTTCCAGCCGTAAACCCTTAAAATGAAATGGCTGTAACTAATGATCCTGGAACCCGATTGGCGTGAAACCAAATTCGATGGATAGATAACTGAACATACTAATTATTACCTGTTCACCGTTTCACTAAACTATAACCGTATGAATTGCGATAAATTATGCAAGTGGTAGATTATCGATTCAAGACACCATAATCATGCTTTATATACTGTTTACGCATCATAGCATACACATGTCATTGCATTAATAACCTAGTGATAACGTGCATTTACCCAGTGTTAGATTTTAGTGATGATTGTGGCAAGTACGTCAGTGTTCGTGTATCAGTGAATAAGTGAAAGTGATACGTACTTGTACACAATCAGTGAACCTTATCATTTTATTGCATTGTCGACGTCTGTGGGACGCGTGTACGTGTGACTATAAGTGGTATGGGACACTTATGGAAGCTCTTGCACGGGTGTCACAGATAAGGCACCAGACATTGCCATTTATCTTAGGTATTAGTCGGGACGTGCTTGATGGAGGTCCTGCCTCCAGTTCTCGTGCAGACTTGTCACAGACCGATTGGTATTTAGGGTTATGGTTAGCGTTTGATGTAGACCACGGGGTGTGGGGTAGTTTGAGTGTGAGTTCAACAGAATCTCGGGAGTCCCATGCCGGCTTATATATTTAGGGAGATATATGGAGATTTACAGGGTATGTGATTATCACCGTGATATACATATTGGGCCCGTGGTCCCTTGCCCTTGGGTTCTACCCTTGGGTGGAGAACACTCGCGAGTAGTTGACTCTCACACTTGGACTGACGATAGGCTTAGTGACCTGTACAGTGAGACTTGGAGACTGATAGGGATACTGGCATCGATATACCTTACCTACTGTGTTGACATACGTGGCATATCATTCTACTGCATTTACTGTTCCGCTGCATTGATTACTGCATATTCATACCCATGCTGCCATTGATCTACTGTTATATATATCTATTATCACTGTTGGAATTGTCATATGATTCTATATATATTATATTGCTATTGTGTCGCTCTGACGACCTGAGTATGCATGCTCAGTGTGAGGAGAAGATTTAGCCTGGACCAGAGCTAGACGTGTATTACGGACACCTCGACTTGCTATTCGGAGTTACATTCGTTTGTTCCCCCTCAGGTCAGTTCTTTACATTGTTCCATTCCGTTACTGCATTTCTCATTACCTGCGTGTTATTTACTGATTACCAATTAAAACTAGAAGCCGAAGTGTGACTACGGCAGGACATTTCCTTGACCGTAGGAGCATGGCTGGCCTTGTCAACCCCTCGTATTCCGTATTTTGGGAAGCGGGGCGTGACAAATACCATGAAGTTTATATACGTTATCTTTTAAATATTTTGCTTAGCATACCTTTAGAAAACTTCACGAGGTAATGACCTACCTCTCACATACACACATATTGACATAGCACGATTCTCTTGAGACACAACTTTTGTGGTAAAATACGACTTTTCATCAAAATAACTTGAACTATAAAAAACTCGGTTTTCTTTAAATGGTGTTATCAAATTCTTTGTGATTATGTCTCTACAACCCATTTCGGGGAACCCGCTATTGGATGGTGTGGATTATCATACATTTTCGGGACTAGTAGAGCGAGATATGCAGACCTCCTCACGAAGCATACGATCTCAAAAAAATTTTAATACAATTTTTAAGAAAAAACGAGATTTTCTACTTAATAAATAAAATTAATTTTTAATAATTATATAAATATTATCAAACCATATATTTTCAAGATATAATAAAATTCCATGTTTTCTTGAAAATAAAAGAATGACAAGTTTCATTAAAATACCATCAAATATCAATATAAGACAGGTTACACTAAAATACAATGAACTATTCAATCTAAGTTACTATTCACTAATATACCCCACTCTTTAAAATTCACATCCATGGAAACCCTAAAGAACATAAATAATTACTCAAGGTTTATTTTGAAAGTATATAAAATATTTTTTCATAAAAACCCCTCGAGATATATAAAATTACATTAAGGACCCTAGTAAATATAGGTTTAAGCGGGACCAATTCTCTTGAGCCTCAGGATGCCGGAGAAAGTGGGTGCTTGCCTATTTAAGATTGAAAACTAAAACAGTGTTATCAATGGTAATTGTCTTGGAAAAAAACAAATCCTACCGTCCATGTGCAGAGTTGCCGATGACTCCTAAACCTAATTCAGGATCCAAATTCTGTTCTAAGTGTCTGACTCAAGTCTGAGCCCAAATCAATCTGAATCCAATTCAACATGAATCTAATATACCAAACATGAACTTGAATATCATAACAATACCAAACTTGACTTGACCGATCCATGTCTATGTCTTGACTTCGTCACATGACTACTTGATACATCCCGAAACCATTTACATGAACAACTTATACCATGGTCTCGGCAAGTCTGATATTTACCAATCAATACAATATATATTACGGGGTTTAACGGGGTAGACTGGTATGGAATGTATTAGAAGTGGAACGAGATGGTCACTAAAAGATACCTACATGAACATCCGTGCCGTTGTTCCGTGGGTTTTGACGGGGCCTTATACTTCCGATTACCATAGTCCACGGAGTAAGTTGGACTCCTCTCGTATACACTGATAAATTCTGTACCAAGCTATAAACAACTACGTTAGCATAACAAACAGATAATTTATGGGTTCTATTCTCTTTACTTGTCTATTCCATTCTATCTTTTGGGACTTACCGAGCGCTAGTTTGCTGACGACATTCATGTCTTTTCTTTCTTTGGAATGTTCATCATGAGGACCCGACTCTCAGAGACCGAGCCCAGTCAGGACGATTTCGAGCAGTTCACAGAGGAGCTAGACTTATAGGCTTTTACTTGTACTTATTTTCTTTTCAGTTCACGTGCCACTGTTTAGGCATCGCTTTCTATCATTGTACTTTTCTTTTTAGTTGTATGTAAAGAATGAATGTTAATAAAATTTGTTGTTGTTATTACATCTTTTGTTATTCTTGTGTATTTATTTATATTGCTTATTTACGCTTAACGTGTTTACTTCTGAGTAAATACGACGCGGCCCTTCATGTCTACTTCTCCCTACACTAGGAAGCGGGGCGTGACATTTACTGTTGATGGCCCATGCAGATCAGTTCTTCATAGAAACCTAAGCGATATGTCACAAGAATTATAAAAATCAGCAGCTAAACATTCCTTAAATTTCTATGCTTTTGAATATATCCTAACCCTTCCTTTTCTCTCAAGGTTATGGATTTCCCGAACAACACCAGCACCAACGTGAATGGAAACACTCCACCTCCTCTACCACCACCACATACCGTTACCGCTCCTATCAATGAGCAGACGGCATTGCTCGAGGCAATAAAGAGCCTTCTGGAGGGTCAGCAGCAGCAGACTGCTATCCTCTTGCACCGTCCAGAAGCTGAGGCACTCAGAGTCAAGCAATTCCGGGCATTGTACCCTAAGCATTTATCTGGAAAAGAGAGCCCACTAGATCCAGAGGAATGGGCTCAGTCCATTGAAGATGACCTGGCAGCAGCATAAGTGCCAGAGATTGCTTGGGTGAGAGTTGCGAAGCTGCAAATCACAGACAATGCTACAGTATGGCGGAAGGCTGAAAAAGCCGTCTTGCCCAACCGATTGAATGGAAGACTTTTCGCAACATGTTCGACGCGAAATACTTTCCCAAGACTGCCCGTTTCGACAAGGAACAACAGTTCATCCACTTACAGCAAGGTTCAATGTGGAACAAATCTGTGGATGAATATGATGTTGAGTTTACCATGCTTAGCAGGTAAGATATGTCTCAATATTAAATTTCCTAATATCACATACTACACTGCTAACATAAGGTCGTAACAGGTTCGCTGCACACCTGATCCCGACTGCTGAGATCCGGGCTCGAAGATTTCAGCAAGGATTGGACCCAGAGATCCAAGTTGTATTAGCTACAGGGGATTTCACAACCCATGATCTTGCGCTGAAGGCTGCCCAACGATATGAGGCAGTGGTGAAGAAGAAGGGCAGACCTCAAACTGCCGGTGTGAAGCGCCCTGCCACCCAGATAGCAGGAGGAGCCTCTTCCAGGCCACCTTTTGTACCCAGGAGACCGGGAGTACTATTTAACCGGCCCAGTCCAGACTTTTGCTTCCACTACAAGAGGAATGAACATCTGGCGAAGGATTGCAGGCGTGCAAATGGCCTGTGCTTAGTTTTTGGCGTATCCACTTACGACATCGTAGCATGTCCTTGTAAAGTGTTTTTCATCACCCTATTAAGATGAGAATACGCGTCGCTTGTCAGGCGTACAACAGATTCTCCCTGCCTAGGGTAGGCGGGGGTTTATTGATTGTGGGGATTCGAATCATCGGCAGCCACGAACTAAGCTGCCGTTAATTACCCCTCTCCTTTGGAACGAAGGAACCTCCGATTGACGGGCCAAACTGGTCATGCGAACTCAATGTGCAGTGTGCTATGTTTTGAAAGGGGGTTTTGGATATATCGGAGGCCTCGCAGAGTTTACGGGGGTCCCGCTACCCGGATAGCGGGCTAGGGGTCAAGGGGGCTATCAGCCCCCTTGCGTGGTGCGGGGCAGCGCCCCGTTAGAAAAATTTTCCTAACGGGGGACGTATTTCTGGTATGGAGTGCACGAAAAATGAGGGGTGAGGAGCGTCTTAAAGACGCGTGCCAGGCGGATGGGCGTTGGACGCCCGTGGGGCGCTAGCGGGTCACGTGCGCAGCACGTGACCGCTGGTCGCCAACGCGTCACGTGAGCTACACGCGACCACAGGGCGCTGAGCGCTCACGGGTCGCGTGAGGCGCACGTGGGCTCCCATAGGTCACGTGCACAGCACGCGACCGCTGGAAACACCAACGGGAAAAGGGGCTTAGCCCCTGGGTTAGGAGTTGAACTCCCAAGGGGGGCTTTAGAGTTGAACTCCTAACAGGGATTATGTATAGATTTGGAGTTAAACTCCTAAAAAAGGTTTGTTTTGTGGAGTTAAACTCCAACATATCTTGAATGGAGTTAAACTCCTAGAAATCTTTGGTTCTTTTGAACCTCGGAACCTCCTGGAATGGGATTTTTGGAGATGGGTATCCTTCTTCTTCCTCTCTGTTGGCTGGATCTTAGGGGGGAAAGAGGAGGTGAGACTTAAAATATCCCATTTTAGGGATTTGTTGGCAGATCTGAGCTCCCCTTCAAGGGTTTTATGGTGAAAACTATTTATTTTTGAAAGAGAAAGAGTTAAACTCTTGATTTAATTCAAAAGGGAGAAGAAGGTTTTAGAACCTTGAGGAAGAAGAAGGCGGCATAGACCCTAATTTTTGGGGAGAATGAATTTTTTTTTATTTCATCATCATGTTGCCTTATATAGGCTTACAAATTTACACATAATCCCATGGATTTTACAAAATGGCATTTTTCCCATCTCATGCCTCATGTGATCATTTCTTTTGCATATGAGCCATGAGCTTTACAAAAATTTGGTTTTATGCTCATTTTTCTTACATTCATGCATAAAAAAATTACATTAAAATTATTTATTACATGATTTCATTTTGGCATGGGGGAGGCCGGCCGCGGGGCTCGACTTGGGCATGGGCCCACTTGGCCTGTGCTTGGGCCTACCTGGCTTGGGGTTGACTTTGACTTTGACTTTGACTTTGACTTGGTCAATCGGGGTGTAATTTTTGACCCCAACAATCCTCATAGACGCAATCCAAATCTAGCCCCAGACCAGCTAACACCTTTCTGCAGCGGCTGGCTATTCAGGCTCCTGCTCCTCACTTAGCCCTACCTGCTACACCTCCTCGTGGACCTCCTGCACAGCCTCCTCGTCAATTCCATCAAGCTCAGAGAAACATATCTCAAAGGCAGAGGAACATGCCCCAGGGACAGAGGAATGTGTCTCCGGCAAGGAGGAATGTACCTAGGCGTCAGGCTTTCACAATGACTGTGGAAGAAGCTGAAGCCACTGGCCAAGTCATCACTGGTAACTCCCAATCTTTCAAATCTTTTCAATCCTTGTTTACATATATATTTTTTTTCTATACCTAAACATATCCTACACAACTTAGGTACAATCTTAGTAACCTCCCTACCTGCTTTAGCACTCTACGATACTGGAGCATCACATTGTTTTATGTCACCACGGTTCGTCCGAACTCATGTGATTACAGTTAAATCGCTCGTATCCAGCTGGAATGTCAGTTCAGGGAACGGAATTTTAAAGGCAACTCTGGGATACGATCTGTGTCCTGTGGTCGTCTGCAGCAGAGAATTTTATGCGGACTTCAAGGTGCTGGACATACCAAACTTCGATGTAGTCTTGGGAATGGACTGGTAAGGAACTTTCTTCGCTACCATCGACTGTTGTCAAAAGAGAGTAGTGTTCCAAATACCAGATCATCCAGTCTTTTATTTCAAGAGTGGAGACCATACCCTGGAACCTAGCACCTGCAAGGATAAACCAAGGAAGGCAATGATTGCAACATTACAGGCGGAAGAAATCAAGCCAGGGATAGTTTGAGAGTTTGAGGATGTATTCCCTGAAAACATCTCAAGTTTGCCTCCCGATCGAGCTCTTGAATTCAGCATTGACTTAATACTTGGTGCGTAACCGGTGATCAAAGCATCATATCGCTTAATTTCAGAAGGATTGAAGGAGATCCGTACTCAGTTGGATGAACTTTTGAAGAAAAGATGGATTCGTCCCGGTACTTCAAGTTGGGGATCTTCAGTTTTGCTCGTGAAGAAAAAAGAAGGTTCATACAGAATGTGTATAGACTACCGAGCTCTGAAAGAAGTGATGATAAAGAACAAGTATCCACTATCGCGCATCGACAATCTGTTCGATCAGTTAAGTGGGTCTTGCATTTTCTCAAAACTAGATCTTCGTTCAGGTTATCATCAGGTGAAGGTCAAAGAGTCTGATATTCCGAAGACGGCATTCAGAACTCACTATGGTCAATATGAGTTTCTCGTGATGCCATTTGGAGTGACTAATGCACCTGCTATTTTTATGAATCTGATGAACCAGGTTTTCCGAGAGTACCTAGACAGGTTCGTTGTTATTTTCATCGACGACATCCTGGTGTATTCAAAGAATCGGAAAGAGTATGCTGAGCATTGGCGGATTGTCCTGGAGACATTGCGACATCATCAACTATATGCCAAGTACAGCAAGTGCGAATTTAGGCTAGATCAAGTCGGATTTCTCGGGCACATTGTTTCGGGTGAAGGAATCTCAGTAGATCCAGCTAAGGTATCAGCCGTCGGTGAATGGCCAACACCAAAGACGGTGAAGGATATTTAAAGTTTCTTTGGATTAGCAGGATACTGCCGAAGATTCATAGAAGGTTTCTCAAAGATTGAAACACCCCTGACCAAGCTCACACGTAAAGATGAAGCATTCGTGTGGTCAGAAGCATGTGAACAAGCTTTTGTAGAACTCAAGTCAAGATTGAAATCAGCTATTCTCGTAATACCGGACCAATATGGAGGTTAGGTTGTGCATTGCGATGCATCCAGTAAGGGATTGGGATGCGTTCTACACCAGCATGGAAAAGTTGTAGCCTTTGCATCAAGACAGCTGAAAGTTCATGAGCGCAACTATCCAACACATGACTTGGAGTTGGCGGCCGTTATTTTTGCACTTAAGATTTGGCCCCATTATCTTCTTGGAGAACGGGTGGATATATACACGGACCACAAGAGTCTGAAGTATGTGTTTACTCAGAAGAAGTTGAATTTGTGGCAGAGAAGATGGTTAGAACTTATGGCGGATTTCGACATCAACCTACAATATCATCCAGGGAAGGTGAATGTAGTTCCTGATGCACTTAGCTGTCAACCGTTATCAATGAATCTCACCGCACAGTGGAAGCTTCGGCAAGAATTGCACAGGATGGATATAGAAGTGGTTATGCCAGGTAAAGCTTCGTATTTGATGAACTTACAAGTTCAGTCTATCATTGTCAATCAGATCAAAGCAGCTCAAGCAAGTGATGCCAAGTTGCAAAAGATCCGAGAACAAGTAGAAAGTGGACTTCGAACAGACTTCATCATCCACGAAAACGGATCTTTGAGATATGGAACCAGGTTGTGTGTATCACAAGGATTTGTTCGGGAAGAGTTGATGAAAGAAGCTCACAGCTCTCCTTACTCAGTACATCCTGGTGGTACAAAGATATATAAAGATCTATGACAACATTACTGGTGGCATGGAATGAAGCGTGAAGTAGCCAGAAGCGTAGCCAAATGTTTGGTGTGTCATCAAGTAAAGGCTGAACACCACAGGACTATTGGGTTATTTCAACCGTTACCTATCCCAGAATGGAAGTGGCAACACATTACCATGGACTTCGTGACTGCACTTCCTCCCAGCATGAAAGGTAACGATGCGGCATGGGTTATTGTGGATCGACTCACCAAGTCGAATCACTTCATCCCATTCCGAGTTGGCCAATCTACCGAGACGCTAGTAAAGAAGTACATGGAGGTAAGCATGAATCTAATGTAAGATTTAACCTCAAGATGTACTATTTCTGATACCATGAACTCATGTAGGAGATCGTGAGATTACATAGAGTACCGGTTTGCATCGTCTCTGATCATGACACCAGATTCCGATCGCAGTTTTGGCAGAGTCTGCAAGCTAGCCTGGGAACGAGTCTGAACTTCAGCACAGCTTACCATCCACAAATAGATGGACAGTCTGAGAGAACAATTCAAATTCTAGAAGACATGCTAAGAGCTTGTATGTTAGACTTTGAAGGATCATGGGAAGATCGCCTACATCTTGTGGAGTTTTCATACAACAACAGCTACCAGGCGAGTATTGGAATAACACCATTTGCAGCGCTCTATAGAAAGAAGTATCGTTCACCACTAAGTTGGGACGACATCGAAGATCGGGAACACCTTGGACCAGAGATGATCGTGGCAACTGTGGACGTAGTTCGCACGATCTGGGAAAGAATGAGCATAGCCCAAGAAAGACATAAGCACTGGGGCTGATGCAAAGCGACGTCACCTGGAGCTCCAACCAGGAGATCATGTGTTCTTGAAGATCTTTCCAAACCGTGGAGTAATTCTCTTTGGCAAGAGGGGTAAGCTCAGTTCAAGATATATTGGACCGTTCGACATTCTCGAACGAGTCGGAGAAGTGGCATATCGTTTAGCACTACCACCCTCATTGGAAGGAGTGCACAACGTGTTCCACATATCCCAATTTTGAAGATATGTGGGTGACCCCAGCACATCCTTGATCACTCTGAGCTCACTGTACAGACAGATCTATCTTGCGAGCAACAACCTGTTGAAATCCTGGACAAAAAGATAAAGTTACTGAGGAACAAGGAAGTAAACTTGGTTCGAGTGATGTGGAGAAAAAATTCGCCAGGAGAATCAACTTGGGAGCGAGAAGACGACATGCATTAAAGATACCCTTTCTTATTTGTAAATTAGTTCTTATGTAAATGTAAATTTCGAGGACGAAATTTTTGTAAGGATGGTAGAATATAACGACTCTGATTTTTCTGTACGAAAATTTTCAAGTTAATGTACAGAATGGAGTTTGCAAGTCTTAGTACAAGTTATAAATTTAATTTGTATAAGAACAACAAGAAAGCACTTGTAGCTCATTGGTAAAGCCTTGCACTGCTGTGATATAACCCTTGTGTTCAAATTCCATCAGCCACATATTATTTTTCTGAATTTTTCTTTTAAACTTTTTGGAAGCCCAAAAGTTTACACGTGCAATACACATAAAAATAAAAAGACAGAAAAAATAAACATGTGTAAAATGTTGTGTAGACAGCTGAAGACACGTGGCAATCATCCAACGGTCCCCTTCAACAAAATGGCCGGCGAGATGCCTCTTTGGGCCGGTGACGCCGGGCCATCCATAGAGGATGAGGCCCGTGCTTTGCATACAACACCTTTTGGCCTACCCCACTACCCCTGTTTTGTTTGTTTTCTCTTTAATTTAACAGAAAATTAAAATTCATCTTTAATCTCATTTTTAATGTTTTTTTAATTCAATCTTTCAATTCCAAAACCCTAATTCCACACTATAAATACAACCTCATACCCCAGCCCCTCCTCATTCTAAAAATTCAAGTAAAAAATATCAAAATTTGCTAAGTACAAGTGGATTTGAAGTGGAGTTAGCCCAAGACCAACTTCCGGCTGGGAATCGAGCAGGTTCCGGCGACCCCGCGACTCCACAAAGACTACACCCTCTTCTTCTACCTCATCTTGATCCTTCTAGCTAGTAAGTCTCATTTCTTATTCTACTCTTTCATCTTAAAAAGTTTCTTTTCATAAAACATGTCGGAAGTGGCGTTAATACCGACTCCTTCTTTAAAACGTTATAAAATCCACTTTTTCTTATATGTTCTTCATGAATATTCTTACACCATTCTTGTTAATTTGAAACTAATAATTAGAAACAATTTTCACTCTAAAACTCCATGTCAAATAATTTCAACCTAGCTTTTACGTTTAAATACCATGAAGTTTATATACGTTATCTTTTAAATATTTTGCTTAGCATACCTTTCGAAAACTTCATGAGGTAATGACCTACCTCTCACATACACACATATTGACATAACACGATTCTCTTGAGACACAACTTTTGTGGTAAAATACAACTTTTCATCAAAATACCTTGAACTATAAAAACTCGGTTTTCTTTACATGGTGTTATCAAATTCTTTGTGATTATGCCTCTACAACCCATTTCGGGGAACCCGCTATTGGATGGTGCGGATTATCGCACATTCTCGGGACTAGTAGAGCGAGATGCAGACCTCCTCACGAAGCATACGATCTCGAAAGAATTTTAATACGATTTTTAAGGAAAAAAACGAGATTTTCTACTTAATAAATAAAATTAATTTTTAATAATTATATAAATATTATCAAACCACATATTTTCAAGATATAATAAAATTCCATGTTTTCTAGAAAATAAAAGAATGACGAGTTTTATTAAAATACCATCAAGTATCAATACAAGACAGGTTACACTAAAATACAATGAACTATTCAATCTAAGTTACTATTCACTAATATACCCCACTCTTTAAAATTCACATCCATGGAAACCCTAAAGAACATAAATAATTGCTCGAGATTTATTTTGAAAATATATAAAATATTTTTCATAAAACCCTCTCGAGATATATAAAATTACATTAAGAACCCTAGTAAATATAGGTTTAAGCGGGACCAATTCTCTTGAGTCTCAGGGAGCCGGAGAAAGTGGGTGCTTGCCTATTTAAGGTAGAAAACTAAAACGGTGTTATCAATGGTAATTGTCTTGGAAAAAGACACAAATCCTACCGTCCATGTGCAGCAGTTACCGATGACTCCTAAACCTAATTCAAGATCCAAATTCTGTTCTAAGATTCTGACTCAAGTCTGAGTCCAAATCAATCTGAATCAGATTCAACATGAATCCAATATACCAAACATGAACTTGAATATCAGAACAATACCAAACTTGACTTGACTTGACCAAACCATGGCTATGACTTGACTTCATCACATAACTACTTGATACATCCTGAAACCGTTTACATGAACAACTTATACCAGGGTCTCAGCATGTCTGATATTTATCAATCAATACAATATATATTACGGAGTTTAACGGGGTAGACTGGTACGGAATGTGTTAGAAGTGGAACGAAATGGTCACTAAAAGATACCTACATGAACATCCATGCCGTTGTCCCGTGGGTTTTGACGTGGCCTTGTACTTCCGATTACCATAGTCCACGGAGCAAATTGGACTCCTCTCGTATACACTGATATATTCTGTACCAAGCTAAAAACAACTACGTTAGCATAACAAACAGATAATTTACCAGTTCTATTCTCTTACTTGTCTATTTCATTCTATCTTTTGGGACTTACCGAGCGCTAGTTTGCTGACGACATTCCTGTCTTTTCTTTCTTTGGAATGTTCGTCAGGAGGACCCAACTCTCAGGAAACCGAGTCCAGTCAGGACGATTTGGAGCAGTTTACGGAGGAGCCAGACTTCTAGGCTTTTACTTGTACTTATTTTCTTTTCAGTTCAGATGCCACTGTTTAGACATCGCTTTCTATCATTGTACTTTTCTTTTCAGTTGTATGTAAAGAATGAATGTTAATAAAAATTGTTGTTATTATTACATCTCTTGTTATTCTTGTGTATTCATTTATATTGCTTATTTACGCTTAACGTATTTATTTCTGAGTAAATACGTCACGACCCATCACGTCTACTTCTCCGTACACTGGGAAGCGGGACGTGACATTTACTCACTTGTTACGGCTAAGGAAGCTTAGTAAGAAGGATGGAAAAATCCCTGGTATTTCTCTTCGCCAAACATCTTGAAGTGAATCTAGACCAAAAAAAGGAAACCCCTCCTTTAGGCGCACTATAAGTGACATATGGCCGCGACCTAAGTCGAGAATTCCTTTAGGCGCATTACAACGTGACATGCAGTTGTGACCTAAGTGGAGACTTGGTTGTGTATGTTTGGTTTAGGGTTGGAAATAAGAGAATGTAACGGACGGATAAGGCGTGCTAGGAATGTAATAAGCGTTGGAAAGCTTGCTTAAACTCGCAAATCCCATTCATATATCCTCCAAATCCCTGTTACTTCCGATTATTCAAACATCATTTCAAGAAGGGCAAAATACAAGCACAAGACTAAGTCCTAACTCTACTAACCAATCCTAACCCTAAAAAGTTCTTTTGAATATAAAATACAAACACTTAGGATATAATTGAACAAACATATACATTTTCACTTAACTCGTCTAAAATAAGAACTCAAATACGAACTATCTCCCAGTGGACGACTCGTACTCAACCGGCTAGCTACTAAGCGACACCGACCTGATTATGGTAAGTAGAACAAATAGAACATATAGAACGCATAGCGGAAACATAATAATCAACCACCATCATCTTCTTCATTCCCATCATCATCATCACACCCACCCCACCCGACCGCCTGCCCCCACCCCCTTCGACCCCTTCCCCTTTGTCGTCTTCCTTCCATCACCACAATCTTCATCATCAGAATCATCAACACCACCATCACCATCAACACCATCATCATGCGACAGAAATTGACAAGATATACCAACATGCTATTCATTGATCCACGTGCATACTTATTTTGCAACTATAAGCATTTATTACACTAGTTCATTTACACGCATTGGAAATTATATTTTTATAATTAATTCATATATTTTTATTTTTTCTATTAAAATGAAGGCTAAAATCCCGCGTTTCATTAAACGATGATTTAACAAAACTACATCAAAAGCCCTCCATGCTAAAAAAAACAAAAACAAAAGAAACAAAGAAAAAGACGATGGGGTACACATCCCCTTCAAAGTGCCAGATCGAACTCCTCATACAGTGTAATACCCCAGTACGGTCATATGATATTAATTGGTATTTTAAATTTTATTTTATATTTTATTTATTTGGATTGCGATTGATTCGAATAATAGAAGTGGTTATTCGACCCGACCAGCATGTGTGAAACCCATTACGGTGATAGATTATATTTTATTTAATATTTATCAGTAAACTAAGTACATGAGAATCTTGTATAACTAATATTTATAGTATTAAAATTATATGCACATATCGTTTGGTAGCCACAGGTTAAGGACAATATATATTTGTTAACCACCATCATATGGTTAAGCATCCCATATCCTATTTTTTTGGCTTTTATCTATTACGTTTAAATCTCCTGTAATCTAGATATCAAATATTTAAAATACTTTTAAATCTTAAATAAAGGGTATGAGATATTTAATATATATTCTTGCATTATCGTTGAAAAGGTTACATATATATATTATTTTCCAAATTATATTTTCAGTGAGATTTTGGTAGAGAAGGAACGAAGTTTGATATTATCTGTATGCTATTAGTTATATAATATATTACAAAATCTACACATATTAAAACATAATATATATATATATATATATATATATATACATATATATATATATATATATACATATCCTTAAACAAAACACTCACCGTTTCAGTTTTCTCTTTCTCTTTCTCTCTCCAGCTTCTTCGTTCTCCTTCATCCCGAACCCTAACCCATGCAAACCATCATCGCACCCCTTCCTCACCTCGTCTTCGTCACAACTCCCTCTCTCTGTCGCTCTCGCTCATCTCCTTCTTCCCCCCGTCGCCCTCACCTCCACACCGCCAACCCCACGTCAAGCCATCCCGTGAACCTATCACCACTACCTCCTATCTTCACCGTTTCCTGCACCCTCTTCTTCGTCCTGACCATCGACTCCCTCATCACAACCCAACATCGCCCTCGATCTCGACTTTAACACCACAACCATCTTTCATCATCACCTTCAGCTTCAACCCAAAGCAACTCTGGCCATCTCCCTTCATCTTCCCCTAGGCTAACCTTCTCTCTTCACCGCCACCTCCACCTTGTTTCCTCTCGCCTTTGATCCCAACCTCAGACTCCATCTCCATCGACCACCTTCTCACAATCTCGATGCCATCTCACAGAGAACTCATTCTTGTTGAATCATCGTCACCGTCGTTGATCTCAAACTCAAGCCCTCTGCTGTTCCCGAGCCAAGCAGCCACCTAGCGCAGTCACATCGCCGTTGTTGGATGAGGACTTGCTTGCATTGAAGTTCTATGTCATTATCGTCGGTGTTCGAAACGTTGGTATCCTTTCCGTCGTAATTTTACCGATCGAGGCAATTTTTAACTTGCTACATGCTAGTTCCATTATACTTACCTATATATATTTATAATGTTGCAAATTGTTATCAATATACCATTTTATAAAAATAATCTGTATTTTATTAGTTACTAACACTAGCACGTGTGTGGTTGCAATTAATAACGTTATGCGAAGTTACATTTATAAGTAGAATTTAATACAGTTTAGTGGATGCAGTTTAATTTGTAATATTTAATAATCGTAAAACGCTATTACAAATACGGTTAAGTATATATTTAAATAAGTAATAGTGAATATATCAATTTCGTTACAGCTAGATAACCGTGACAATTATATTACTGTTTTGTTTAGTTGCGTAAGTAAATATTTCTCTTGTTTAATACACAATACCTGACATGTGTGCGACATGTTATCTTACCATTGTTATAGCTGTATTATTATACATGTTACCTGTAATAACTACCAATGCCAATAATATTGAATTGTTATCCTGATTGGCCTGACTTATTGTCTTGCTAGACAAGATATGCACATGATTATCTCGGTGTTGGTATTAGGTAGACATTCTATTGATACCTGACTTGAAAATGAAACCTGAGGGGAAAAGGGAAAATCAAGAATATAACTGAAACATAACTCAAGAGGATATTATTATTGTCGTGATTCCGGGCATGAACGGAATAACCATTGTTTATTGTACCGTGGTCCCGTAAGGAATGAACAGGTTATATTGTACCATGGTCCCGTGGAGAATGAATGGGATATATTCTATTGGGTTACGATGAGAATTAACTTAACTGGTTTCAAATACCTGTAGGATAATAAACCTAGAAACACAGATACACGTGACATACCTAGAGCCTGCTAATATATCATCTATGATTGTTTTGTTTATAAGTATACCTCATTTTGCACATAACACCCTATATAGTATTTTGCTCAGTTTATTATTATGATATTTATAACACACTGACGTTTGGGTTTTGTATAGCCTAGCTCCTTTAACCTTATCGCATGAAGATCGAGACTATTTTGATAGGCAAGCTGAGCAGTGAGGAGTTTTGCTGATTAGTTTAGTGATATTTAGTTTTATTTTTTTCTCTAGTTATGGTTTTAACGTTGTGATCCCATAAGGAACGAGACTAGGATATGTGATGGTTAGATTTAATTTACTGTTCTTGATATCAGATTGACAGCCGTAATGTGACTATGGAAGGATTTTTTTCTCAGCATTTGTAGCATAGTTGACTTTGTCACCTTCTGTATTTACGTATTGTGGGAAGTAGGGCGTGACAAGGTTCTATTGGTGTCAGAGCCATAGGTTTTAGGTTAGTTGGGTTTGGTTTATTTTGTATTTGGGTATAGAACCCAATGCACTGACCAGAAAACCCTGAATTAGGAATGTGTCCTGCCACATTACTACCTTACTAGTCTTGAATCTATAGTTTATCGACTTCTTGTTTTATTGAATCATATTTTCGTTGCTAATCCTTTTCAGTATCATTGGCTTCAGAATCAAGGCAGGAAGAGATTTACGTGCATACCAGAGGCGTGTAGATGACGACGCATTACTAGGGGTCATACGTGGTATGCTAGAGAACCAGAAGCGTCAAACGGAGTTGAACCAGCGACAGGCCGAGGCCTTCCGAGAGGGCCTGAGGATGGCCCAGCAGACTGCTATCATAGCAGCTGAGAGGGCAGCAGCTCCCAGACCAGCACAGCGTGAGGGCACTGTGGCGGACTTCAGGAAGCTCAGTCCGGCCACGTTTACAGGATTAGAGGAGTCATTACTAGCGAAGCAATGGCTAGTGGATACAGAGAATCTTCTTGTTGCCGCACAGATTCTAAATGAGAAAAGGATGGATGTAGTACGCATCCAGTTGGTAGATTATGCTCGCAAGTGGTGGCTTATTGAGAAGACCCATCTAACCAAGCCGGTCAGCTGGGTGACTTTTTTGTGAAGTTTCTTGGAGAAGTTATTTCCGCAATCTGCTAGGGAGGAAATGGAAGAGAAGTTCATTAGCTTGAAGCAGAATGGTGGATCCGTAGATACACATGCGGCTGAGTGGACCCGACTAAGTCAATTTGCAGGGCCCTTAGTTGCCAACGAAGCATATAGGGTAAGACGGTTTATGCGTAGTTTGGATGTGGAGATTCGGAGACATATCATATCGTTGGGATTGACCACCTTCTCTCAAGTTCTCAAGGCGGTTAGGGATCAACAGAGTTTGTCAGTAAGAGTAAAAGATACTCAACAGTAAGAGATTGTAGAATGGAATACTTTGTATGAACTAACCAGAGTTTCTGGATGTAGAGGCATTCTGATTAACAGACAGGGGACAATACTTATGAAAAGGAGCTTTGTTTCAACGCAAAAGAATGATGTGATTTATGATTTCTGCCAACGACCGAGTCATTTCCGGTGGGAGTGCCGGATGAGGCTTTGGCAGTGTTTGATTTGCGGAGCTGCTGATCATCGGATTAATACTTGTCCATCTGGAGTTCAGTTGAAGGGTGATAATCTGAGATCACAACAGAAACAAATTACTCAGAGGCCTAATCAAGGGCGAGCCTTCACCTTGACGGCCGAGGAGGCCAAAACTTTAGACGATATTGTTTCAGGTATCTTACTTGTTTATGATTTTCCCACATAGGTATTATTCGATTCTGGTGTATCCCATTGCTTTATGTCGTCCAAGTTTAATAGTGCACACTCTATCCCACACACGGCCACGTCTAACTGTTGGGACATACACACTGGGTGATGATACTCATAAGTGGGAATTCCCCAGATCATGACACGTGGTAGATGACGTGTCCCGGGGCTCACGGGATAGGGGCAAACACGATACATTGAAGGAATTTCCCGGGACTTTGCCCCGAGGATTGACCCGACCTTCGATGGCCTCCCAGAACACTCCCATGCTCGCCTTGCAAAATACCATCAGCTCGCTTCTGAGCCTTCATACACGCTGATCTTCCTCGGCCCTCCCTGCTCGCCTCCGAGCTATCACAGAACCGAGCCTCCTCGGCCTCCCGCTCGCCTCCGAGCCTCCCGCCGAGCTAAAGCTCCCCTGTTCTATAGAGCAACCAAGAACGTAGAGCCCCAGGAGCCTCCACCACGGCTCCGCGTATCTCGCCAGATGCGGGATATTCGCCACCCAACATCATGTGTTCCACACTGTCGTATCCCCCAATTAACGAGGGTATCTCGTCATTAATGGGGGGATCCCATCATTCATGCAAGCGTAAAGTCAAGGGCGTAACCGACGGCGAAGATCTCGCGCCAACTCGCTCCATACGACCACTATAAAACCCCCTCTCTCAGACGACTCAAGAAAGGCAATTTCAATCCAACAAGCCGCTACTATGCTCAAATTCCTCGGCTAACTTGATCGTCGGAGGGTCCATAGTGGTACAACCAACCCGGGACTTCTTTGCAGGTTGCTCGGCTTCACCCCAAAATCAACCCATTGAGATCTACACGCTCAAGAAGACAATCATCAACGTCAATCTCAACCCTTCATCAACGCTCGCAATAGATCGACGGAGGACAACATCTGAAGGAGATCCAGGCCTCCATCATCAGGAATGGGAGAATTATATCTAGTAGTGAGTGCAAGGGTTGTTCGATTGTTATTTGCGGACGGGAGTTATTTTGCGGATTTCTTGGTAATAGATACTGGCAGTTACGATGTTGTCTTGGGAATGAACTTTCTTGGCATTTCCCACACTCACATTGATTGTAGGGCGAAGAAAGTGATTTTCTAGATTCCCGGACATCCGGAGTTCATATTCTTGGGGGGTAACAAATCGGTCGGGCCAGTCGAATTTAGGGTTAAGCCTACAAGTGCCGTTTTTTCTTCAATGGAGGTAATCAAGAAGGAAGCACCAGTAGTGGTTCAGGATTTCATGGATGTGTTCGAGGACATCTCGGATTTACCGCCAAAACGAGATGTGGAGTTCGCGATTGATTTTATTCCTGGAGCAGCGCCAATTTCAAAGGTTTATTATCTGATGTCACCGGTGGAACTGGAAGAGATAAAGAGACAAGTTTCTGAATTACTACAAAAGGGCTGGATTCACAGCAGCGGTTCACCATGGGGGGCTCCAGTTCTTCTAGTAAAGAAGACGATGGTACGCGGAGGATGTGCATCGACTATCGAGAGTTAAATCGGGTGACTATTAAGAATATGTACCTAATCTCTCGCATAGGCGTATTATTCGATCAACTTAGTGGCGCGAGAGTATTCTTGATATTGGATTTGTGAACAGGGTATCATAAAGTTCGGGTGAAAGAAGAAGACATTTGCAAGACGGTAATTAGAACTCGATATGAGCATTACGAGTATTTAGTTATACCATTTAGAGTTACTAATGCACCGGCGATATTTATAGACTTGATGAACCAGATCTTTTCACCATTTCTAGATCAGTTCGTGGTGGTATTCATTGATGATATTTTGGTTTATTCGAGGAGCAAAGAAGAGCATGAAGAACATTTAAGAATCAAACTGCAGACGTTCAAACAAGAAAAGTTATATGCTAAGATGATCAAGTGTGAGTTTTGGCTTGAATAAGTGAAGTTCTTGGGTCATGTTGTATCCGGTGATGGTATTGCAGTTGACCCCGAAAAGGTTGCAGTTGTTCATGATTGGCCAATTCCAAAGAATGTAAGGGAGATCAGAAGTTTCCTTGAACTTGCTAGATACTATAGAAGGTTTGTGGAGAACTTCGCTCGGAAGCAAAATCTTTGACCAAGCTAATATAAAGGGAGGTACCGTTTGTATAGACAGAGAAGTGTACGTCAGTTTTTGAAGCGCTGAAGCAAAGATTGATAACCGCTCATACTTTAACAGTGCCCGATAGTTCAGGAGGATTAGTTATTCACAGCGACGCATCTGGGAAAGGTTTGGGATATGTTTTGATACAGTATGGAAAGGTTGTAACCTATGCATCAAGGCAATTGAAGACCCATGAGAAGAACTACCCAACTCATGACTTGGAGCTAGCAACAATTATTTTTGCGCTGAAAATTTGGAGACACTGCTTATTGGGCTAAAGGGTAGAGATGTTTACTGATCACAAGAGCCTAAACTGTGTGTTCACACAGAAAGAACTCAACATGAGGCAGCGTAGATGATTGGAGCTGATAGCCGACTATGATCTTGATCTAAAATATCATCCGAGGAAAGTTAATGTAGTGCAGGATACTTTAAGTCGGTTGCCCGCAATACGGATGTTGACTGCACAGAAGGAGATTATAGCAGATTTTCATAGATTCGAGTTGGAGTTCGTACTACCAGATTCTTCGAGACAATTGATGCAGTTGTAAGTACATTCATCATTAATTCATAGCATTAAGGCAGCACAGTTGCACGATCCTAGATTGCAGAAATTTTGAGGACCAGTGGAAGCGGGACTTCGAACGGATTTATTGATTCATGAAGATGGTTCTTTAAGATATGAAAGTCGTTTATGTGTATCTAAAGGAGAAGTTCATGAAGAAGTCGTGAAGGAGTCTCATAGTTCCGCATATTCAGTACATTCAGGAGGCACGAAGATGTATAGAGATTTGCGACAACACTTTTGGTGGAAAGGCATAAAAAAAGAGATTGCTCGTTACGTATTAAGGAGCTTGGTGTGTCAGCAAGTCAAGGCTGAACATCAAAGGGTGGCTGCTTTGTTGCTACCACTTCCGATTCCCTAATGGAAGTGGGAACATATAACCATGGATTTCGTGACAGCCTTATCATAGAGCCTAAAGGGCAATAACGCAGTTTGGGTGATTATCGATCGACTGACCAAAACAGCTCATTTCATACCATTTCGAGTTGGACAGTCGACGGAAGCTTTGGCAGAAAGGTACATGCAGGAGATTGTGAGATTGCATGGAGTACCAGTGAGTATTGTTTCTGATCGTGACACTCGGTTCCTATCACATTTTTGGAGGAGTCTATAAGAAAGTTTGGGAACTCGCTTGAAATTTAGTACGGCCTATCATCCGCAGACAAATAGGCAGTCTAAGAGAACGATCCAAACTCTTGAAGATATGTTGAAAGCTTACATGTTAGATTTCGAGGGTTCGTGGGAGGATCATTTTCATTTAGTGGAGTTTTCATACAATAACAGTTTTCAGGCGACTATACAGATGGCTTCATTTGAAGCGTTGTACGGTCATAAGTGTCGCTCGTCCGTTTGTTGGGACGATATTGGAGAAAGAAGATTGTTAGGACCGGAACTCATTGTGCAAATTGTGGAGAAAGTTAGCTTGATTCGTGATCATATGAAGGTGGTATAAGATCGACAGAAAAATTGGGCTGATACTGAAAGAAGACCTTTGGAGTTTTCTGTTGGTGATCTTCTGTTCTTGAAGATATCACCGACTAGGGGAGTAAACTGATTTGGTAGTCGAGGCAAGTTTAGTTCTCGATTTGTGGGGCCTTTCGATATCATTGAGCGTGTTGGAGAGGTGACTTATCGATGGGCATTACCACCATCCTTGGCGGGTGTTCATAACGTGTTTCATGTATCTCAACTTTGCAAGTATGTTTGAAATGAGACGCACGTCCTAGATCACTCGGAACTGATGGTAAGGGAGGATTTGACTTATGAAGAGCCACCAATGGCTATTGTGGATCGACGAGAAAAGATTCTCAAGAATAAAGTAATCCCTTTGGTACTTGTTTCATGGGGAAATCGTTCGAATGGAGAATCTACTTGGGAACGTGAAGACGAGATTCGACAAAAGTTTCCACACCTCTTTCCTTAAATCCATATCTTCATTGTTCTTGTCTTTTCCTACTTCATGAATTTCGAGTACGAAATTCTTTTGTAGTTGGGTATAATGTAACACCCTAGTACGGTCATACGATATTAATTGGTATTTTAAATTTTATTTTATATTTTATCTATTTGGGTTGCGATTGATTCGAATAGTAAAAGTGGTTATTCGACCCGACCCGCATGTGTGAAACCAATTATGGTGATAGATTATATTTTATTTAATATTTATCAGTAAACTAAGTACATGAGAATCTAGTATAACTGATATTTATAGTATTAAAATTATATGCACATATCTTTTGGTATCCATAAGTTAAGGACAATCTATATTTGTTAACTGTCATCATATGGTTACACATCCCATATTCTATTTTTTGGTTTTTATCTATTACGTGTAAATCTCTTGTAATCTAGATATCAAATATTTTAAATCCTTTTAAATCATAAATAAGGAGTATGAGATATTTAAAATATATTCTTTTAATATCGTTGAAAAGGTTACGTATATAAATTATTTTCCAAAATATATTTTCAGTGAGTTTTTGGTAGAGACAGAACGAACTTTGATATTATTTGTATGCTATAGTTATATAATATATACAAAATCTACACATACTAAAACATAATATATATATATAACTTAATACATATATATATATATAATTTATATTTTTTTCTTAAACAAAACTCTCTCTCTATCTGTTTTCTCTTTCTCTCTCTCTCCCCGGCTTTCTCGTTCTCCTTCGTCCCGAGCCCCAACCCACCCAAACCATCACCGCATCCCTTTCTCACCTCGTCTTTATCACAACTCCCTCTCTCCGTCGCTCTCTCTCAACTCCTACTTCACCTCGTCGCTACGCCGCCAACCCCGCGTCAAGTCATCCCATGAACCCATCACCACTGTCTCCTCTCCTCGCCACGTTTGCACCATCTTCCTCGTCATCGCCGTCGACTCCCTCATCACAACCCAACATCGCCCTCGACCTCGACTCTAACACCACAACCATCTTCCTTCATCACTTTCGGCTTCAACCGAAAGCAACTTCGGCCATCTCCCCTCATCTTCACCAGGGCGGACCTCCTCTCTACTCCGCCACCTCCACCTTGCTTCCTCTCATCTTCGATCCCAACCCCAGTGTAACAACTCCATTTTTAGTGTACAAAAATTTGCTTTAAATTTAAGGTATACTTGGAGTATTTAATATTGCTGTTACCACTTTAAATATTTAATTCAATCCATAATTACAAGAAGGAGCTTGTGGCTTATTGGTAATACCTTGCATTGCTGAACCAAGCCACCAGAGTTCAAATCCCATGCCCCACATTATTTTTAATATTTATTTTGTTTTAAATTTTATAGAAGCCCAACAGTCAATACGTGATAACTCCAGATTTTCCCACTACACCCACAAAACTGAAAGTACCAGTGACTACATCCGGCGACCCCCCACCTTCCGAGCCCTCGACTCTGCCGGCGGACTGGCCGGACTCGACCGGTCGGTCGAGTCGTCAACTACAAATTGGTGCCTCTTCACATGCCCTACTCCCCTGCTAAATCTGCAGACCACTTCTAGAGAGCTCATTATATCCTATTTACTCCAATTTTTAATGATTTTTAAAACATTTTACAATTTTTTTAAAATTAAAACCTTACATCTACCCTAACCCTAACCTAACCCTATAAATACCACCCCTACCCTCTACCCTCTCACCCCAAACTCTGATCCAACTCTCTAGAATTCTCAAGAAAACCTTGTGTGCAATCGAAGTGAGCGAAAGGCGAAGCTCCGGCAAATTCTTCGGCAGATTTTCCGGCAACGTCCGTAGGAACTCCCAGCGATGAAACGACGCACCACCGACTCCTTCCGAACCATCTCCCTCTTCTAGTTGTCCAAAACCTGTAAGTCCCATTTCTATCTTCCTTTTCTATTCTAAAAATACGGATTTACAAAACCCGACGGAATCAGAATAAATCCGATTTCCGATTCAGTTTTCTTTATAAAACTTTACTTCTCGTTAATACAATTATACTTAAACTCTCTCATGTTGACTATTAAACACTAATCAACCAAATTGATCAAGTTTCATATCACAAAACAATTGCTATTTCATTTTACTGCATTTTTTCATGTAAATACCACATAGTTTCAATTTCACCTTCAACATCACAAAACCATGCTATACCTTTAAGTAGATCACGAGGTAACGACCTACCTCCTCACACACTCATATGCAACATAGCACCATACCCTTGGGAATATAGAATACGGGAAAGCGACACATTTTCATTTAAATACCATTTACTTAATAAAACCGTTTTCTAAAGGATTTAGTATTTATACAATTTTTGCAAAGCGCCGCTACAACCCATTTTAGAGAACCCGTTCGGGATGGTGCGGATTATCGCACATCCTCGGGCTTAGTAGTGCGAGATTCAGACCTCCGCAAAGAGCATTCGGTCTCGAAAGATTTAAAATAGACATCTTAAGAAAATGAGATTTTTAGAATATAAAATATATATTAAAATTATTTTTGTATAAATATATGTATATTTATCATTAAAACACCTATTTTGTTATGATATAAATATTCCACCTTTTTCTAAAAAAATCACAGGAATCAATTTTACACTAAAATACCATGAATTCCATACAAAACCTATATTACAAATAAATACCATTTATTATGAAAATATGATATTTTCACGAGAAATATCACAATATAAAATCTACATTCATTACAACTCTTAAGACGATTAATAAATACTTGGAGTGTATTTTGAAAACAATACAAAAGTATTTTTACATAAACCCCCCTCAAGTTCTATAATTTACCCTAAGGACCCTAGTAAATTTAGGTTTAAGCAGAACCAATCTCTTGAGCCTCAGGGAGCCGGAGAAGTGGGTGCTTGCCTATCTAAGTTAGACAACTTAACAAACGGTGTTATCAATACGGTAATCGTCTTTGAAAAAGACACAAATCCTGCCGCCCATGTGCAGCGGTTACCGATAACATCAAAACAACCAGGATTTCAATTTACTTCTCTAATTGTCTGATTTAGATTGAGTCTCATTATAATCTGACTTGAATATGATCCAAGTACAATCTACAATTTACAATCTACAATATTACAATTCAACATGAATCCATAAATCCATTATTCCATATATTCAATCTATCAACTTGACTGTACCGAACCATGGATATACATCCATTTACATGATTATACAGTTACATCTATTTACTGATATCATGGTTTTGGTCAGTCATCCAACTATACAATCTATACAATACAATACAACAATACAATCAAAACATTACGGGTTTAAGGGGTAGATTGGTACGGAAGGTGTTAAAAGTGGCACGAGACAGTAAGATTAAAACACTTAACCTATATTCCGTTGCTATTGTACCATGGTTTAATGGTTCCTTATACATTCCGTTTGCCCTGGTCTCTAGCATATAGAGACCCATCTCGTATACATTGGCATCCTTCTGTACCAAGCTACAAACAACAGCGTTAACACAACATTACAACAATATAATACAACTTTAAAAGATACCTTCTTATTCTGTCTATTCAATTTCTCCCTTATCTTTGGGACTTACCGAGCGACCTGTTCGCTGACGACATTCTCTTTCTTTCTTCTTTGAATGTCGTCAGGTGATCTGGACACTTCAGAGATCGAGCTCACTGTTGAAGACTTGGACCAGTTCAGTGAAGACCCCGAACTCTAGTCATTGTACACTTTCCATTTCAGTACTTTTTCATTTCTGTTATGCCATTATTTAGGCATCGCTTATTTCCATGTATTTACTTTTCCATGTATTGTACAAAAGAATGTTAATAAATAAAGTTGTTGTTCAGTTCATATCTTTTGTCTCTTGTGTATTTACTTTATATTGCTTAGATACGCTTAGCGTATTTACTTCACAGTAAATACGTAGCGGCCTCATCGCGCCCTCTTCGCCGTATACCGGGAAGCGGGGCGTGACAGGTTTTGTTGGTGGCCCATGCAGGTCAGAACTGTATGAAACTCTATCATGCAGTTCTGTTCTGCTTGAACAACCTAAGCAATATAACACAAGAACCAGCAACTAAAACATTCTTTACAATTCATGTTCCTTGAATCTTATCATGTACTTTGAATCGGTCATAACCCAAATTTTTCTTCAAGGTTATGGATTCCCCGAACAACACCAGCACCAATGTCAACAACACACCTCCACCACTACCACTCACACCTGCCGTCCCTGCTCCGATCAATGAGCAGACAGTTCTACTTGTGGCAATCCGAAGCCTCCTAGAGGGACAGCAGTAGCAGACTGCTCTTTTATTGAACTGTCCCAAGGCAGAAGCACCTAGGATGAAGCAATTCAGGGCTTTGCACCCCAAACAGTTCTCAGGAAAGGAGAGCCCACTGGAAGCTGAGGAATGGGCTCAGAGTATCGAAGATGATCTGGCAGCGGCACAAGTGCCAGAATTAGCTTGGGTTCGTGTTGCAAAATTACAGCTCATGGACAATGCACGAAACTGGTGGAAGGCGGAAGATAGCCATCTTGAACAACCCATCGAATGGAAGACTTTCCGCGACATGTTCGACGCTAAGTACTTCCCTGAGACTGCCAGGTTCGACATGGAACAGCAGTTCATCCATCTGCAACAAGGTTCAATATGGACCAAGTCAGTAGATGAGTATGACGCTGAGTTCACCATGCTCAGTCTGTAAGATATGTCTCAATAATTCAAATTTTTATATATCACATATTACACAGCTAACACAATATTTTTAACAGATTTGCGGCACACCTAATACCGACGGATGAGATCAGATCCCGTCGATTTCAACAAGGTTTGGATTCGGAGATCCATGCTGCACTGGCCACAGGAGATTTTCGGACTCATGAATCGGCTCTGAAAGCTGCCCGACGTTATGAGGCAGTGGTAAAGGCGAGGGGAAGACCTCAATCTACTAGATTTAAGCACCCTGCCAACCAGATGGCAGGAGGAGTCTCGTCTAGGCCACCTTTTGTGCCAAGATGACCCGGAGTACCGAACCATCGTCCCAGCCCAGCCTTTTGTACCTACTGCAAGAGAACTGAACATATGATGAAAGACTGCCGGTGAGCCAACCGTCTTTGCTTAGTCTGCGGCTCAGCTACTCATGATATTGGGTCTTGTCCCCAAAGACAAAACCCAGTTGCTACACCCAGGCCAGTAATTACCAATCCGCAGCGACCAGCCCTTCAGGCACCTGCTCCAAGACTTGCACTACCTGCACCACCCAGAGGACCATAAGCTGCACCACCTCCTCGTCAGTTCCATCAAGCTCAAAGGAACGTTCAGAGGAATGCTCCTCAGGCCAGGAGGAATGTACCAAGGCGCCAGGCTTTCACGATGACAGTGGAAGAAGCTGAGGCCACTGGCCAAGTTATCACGGGTAACCCTTTCTTTCTCAAAATTTCTTTCAGTCTTGATATTTATCCTACATACTTTTCCTATACCTAAAACAAATCCCACATACTTTAGGTACAATCTTAGTATCCTCAATACCTGCACTAGCACTGTTTGATACTGGAGCATCTCACTGCTTTATGTCGCAACGGTTTGTCCGAACCCATGCGATTCCAGTCTCACCGCTTGTATCCAGCTGGAATGTCAGTTCGGGAAATGGCGTTTTAAAGGCAACAATGGGATACAGCTTGTGTCCGGTAGTCGTCTGCAGCCGAGAATTTTATGCTGACTTCAAAGTGCTGGACATACCGAACTTCGATGTGGTTCTAGGTATGGATTGGCTTGGAACTTTTTATGCTACCATCGACTGTCGGCAAAGGAGGGTAGTATTCGAGATTCCATACCATCCGGTCTTCTATTTCAAAAGTGGAGACCGTACCCTGGAGCCAAGTATCTACAAAGCGAAGCCAAGGGAAGCAGTAATTGCAGCAGCTCAAGCGGAGGAAGAATCAAGACCATATGTGGTTCGAGAGTTCGACGATGTGTTTCCTAACGATATATCAGGTTTGCCTCCCGATCGAGCTCTTGAATTCAGCATTGATTTAGTACCAGGAGCACAACCGGTGATCAAAGCACCTTATCGATTAAGTCCGGAAGGTTTGAAGGAAGTCCGAACACAGTTGGACGAATTACTGGCGAAAGGATGGATTCGTCCCAGCACTTCAAGTTGGGGATCACCTGTACTGCTTGTGAAGAAGAAGGAAGGTTCATATAGAATGTGCATCGATTACAAAGCCTTGAACAAAGTCACTATAAAGAACAAGTATCCACTCCCACGTATCGACGATTTATTCGATCAGCTAAGTGGATCTTGTGTTTTCTCTAAATTGGATCTTCATTCAGGATATCATCAAGTGAAGGTCAAGGAAGCTGATATTCACAAAACAGCTTTCAGAACTCGCTATGGACATTACGAATTTCTAATGATACCATTTGGAGTGACCAACGCACCAGCAATATTCATGAACCTAATGAATCAAGTTTTCCGGGAGTACTTAGACAGGTTTGTTGTCATCTTCATCGACGACATACTGGTGTATTCAAGGAGTCGGAAAGAGCATGCAGAGCACCTACGAATTATTCTGGAAACTCTTCGACAACATCAGCTCTATGCCAAGTACAGCAAGTGCGAGTTTTGGCTAAAGCAAGTTGGTTTTCTTGGACATATCGTATCAGGAGAAGGAATCTCTGTGGATCCAGCGAAAGTTTCAGCAGTTAGCGAATGGCCTACACCAAAGTCAGTGAAGAAAATTCGGAGTTTCTTGGGTTTAGCTAGATATTACAGAAGTTTTATTGAAGGCTTTTCAAAGATAGCAACTCCCCTGACCAAGCTCACACGTAAAAATGAAAATTTTGTGTGGTCAGAAGCATGCGAACAAGCTTTCGTAGAACTCAAGTCAAGGTTGACATCAACACCTATTCTCGTCGTACTGGATCAATCTGGACGATTCAATGTGCATTGCGATGCATCCGGTAAGGGACTAGGATGTATTCTACATCAGCACGGTAAAGTTGTGGCATATGCTTCAAGACAGCTGAAGATTCATGAGCGCAATTATCCGACACATGATCTGGAGTTAGCAGCCGTCATCTTCGCTCTCAAGATTTGGCGCCATTATCTACTTGGTAAACGAGTGAACATCTACACAGATCATAAAAGCCTGAAGTACGTGTTTACTTAGAAGGAGTTGAATATGCGGCAGAGAAGATGATTAGAACTCATGGCGGACTTTGACATCAACTTGCAATATCACCCAGGGAGGGTGAATGTGGTTCCTGATGCTCTTAGTCGTCAACATTTATCAATGAATCTCACCGCTCAGTGGAAGCTTCAATAAGACCTGCATCAGATGGAGATTGAAGTAGTCATGCCAAGTAATGCTTCAAGTTTGATGAATTTACAGGTTCAATCAACCATTGTCAATCAGATCAAAGCAGCTCAAGCAAGTGATGCTAAGTTGCAAAAGATCATAGAACAAGTGGAGAATAGGCTCAGAACCGATTTCATCATCCATGAAGACGGATCTTTGAGATACGGCAGCAGATTGTGTGTACCAAAAGGGCATGTTCGGGAAGAGTTAATGAAAGAAGCTCACAGCTCTCCCTACTCAGTACACCCTGGAGGTACCAAAATGTACAAAGATCTACGTCAGAATTATTGGTGGCATGGAATGAAGCGTAAAGTAGCCGAAAGCGTCGCAAAATGCTTGGTGTGTCAGCAAGTAAAGGTTGAACATCACAGGACTGCTGGATTACTTCAACCGTTACCAATCCCAGAATGGAAGTGGCAACACATCACGATGGATTTTGTGACTGCTCTTCCTCGCAGCACAAAGGGTAACGATGTCGTATGGGTCATTGTGGATCGACTCACAAAGTCGGCTCATTTCATCCCATTTCGAGTTGGCCAATCAACTGAGACACTAGCAAAGAAGTACATGGAGGTAATAATCTACTTAAAGATTTAAACTCTTCATAATGTACTATCTCTGATACCCATGAACTCATACAGGAAATTTTGAGACTTCATGGAGTACCGGTCTGCATTGTCTCCGATCATGACACCAGGTTCCGATCGCAATTTTGGCAGAGTCTGCAAGCAAGCTTGGGAACAAGTCTGAACTTCAGCACGGCTTATCATTCACAAACAGATGGTCAGTCGAAGCGAACTATTCAGATCTTGGAGGATATGCTCAGAGCATGTATGTTAGACTTCAAAGGATCGTGGGAAGATCACCTACATCTTATGGAGTTCTCGTACAACAACAGCTACCAAGCAAGCATAGGAATGGCACCTTTTGCAGCACTGTATGGAAGGAAGTGTCGATCGCCATTAAGTTGGGACGACATCGGAGATAGGGAACTTCTTAGACCAGAGATGATAGTAGCGACTGTTGATGTAGTTCGTACTATCAGAGAAAGGATGCGCATAGCTCAAGATCGACAGAAGCACTGGGCTGATGCAAAGAGACGTCACTTGGAGTTCCAGCCAGGAGATCATGTGTTCTTAAAGATATCTCCGAACCGTGGAGTGATCCGATCTGGAAGACGGGGTAAGCTAAGTCCGAGATACATTGGACCGTTCGACATACTCGAACGAGTCGGTGAAGTGGCATACCGCTTAGCACTTCCACCTTCATTGGAAGGAGTGCATAATGTGTTCCATATATCCCAACTCAGAAGGTATGTGAGTAACCCCAGCCATATTCTCGATCATTCCGAGCTCACTATACTGCCTGACTTATCTTGTGAGCAACAGCCTATGGAGATCCTGGACAGGAAAGTGAAGACACTTCGGAACAAGGAGGTCAACTTGGTCCGAGTGATATGGAGGAAAGACACTCCAGGAGAGTCCACTTGGGAAAGGGAAGATGAAATGCGTGCAAGATATCCACACCTCTTTGTAAACTAGTCCTCAAATAAAAGTTGTAAATTTCGAGGACGAAATTTTTTTGTAAGGAGGGTAGACTGTAACAACTCCATTTTTAGTGTACAAAATTTTGCTTTAAATTTAAGGTATACTTGAAGTATTTAATGTTGCTGTTACCACTTTAAATATTTAATTCAATCCATAATTACAAGAAGGAGCTTGTGGCTCATTGGTAATACCTTGCATTGCTGAACCAAGCCATCAGAGTTCAAATCCCATGCCACACATTATTTTTAATATTTATTTTGTTTTAAATTTTATAGAAGCCCAACAGTCAACACGTGATAACTCCAGATTTTCCCACTACACCCACAAAACTAAAAGTACCCCCACCTTTCGAGCCCTCGACTCGGCCGGACTCGGCCGGTCGGCCGAGTCGTCAACTACAAATTGGTGGCTCTTCACATGCCCTACCCCCTGCATACTTTAAATCTGCAGACCACTTCCAGAGAGCTCATTATACCCTATTTACTCCAATTTTTAATGATTTTTAATACATTTTATAAATTTTTTTAAAATTAAAACCCTACATATACCCTAACCCTAGCCTAACACTATAAATACCACCCCTATCCTCTACCCTCTCACCCCAAACTCTGAGCCAACTCTTTAGAATTCTCAAGAAAACCTTGTGTGCAATCGAAGTGAGCGAAAGGCGAAGCTCCGGCAAATTCTTCAGCGGATTTTCCAGCAACGTCCATAGGAACTCCCGGCGACGAAACGACACACCGCCGACTCTTCCAAACCATCTCCCTCTTCTAGTTGTCCAAAACCCGTAAGTCACATTTCTATCTTCCTTTTCTATTCTAAAAATACGGATTTACAAAACCCGACGGAATCGGAATAAATCTAATTTCCGATTAAAACTCCACTTCTCGTTAATACAATTATGCTTAAACTCTCTCATGTTGACTATTAAACACTAATCAACCAAATTGATCAAGTTTCATATCACAAAACAATTGCTATTTCATTTTACCGCATTTTTTCATGTAAATAGCACATAGTTTCAATTCCACCTTCAACATCACAAAACCTTGCTATACCTTTAAGTAGATCACGAGGTAATGACCTACCTCCTCACACACTCATAAGCAACATAGCACCATACCCTTGGGAACATAGAATACGGGAACGCGACACATTTTCATTTAAATACCATTTACTTAATAAAACCGTTTTCTAAACGATTTAGTATTTATACAATCTTTGCAAAGCGCCGCTATAAACCATTTTAGGGAACCTGTTCGGGATGATGGGGATTATTGCACATCCTCGGGCTTAGTAGTGCGAGATTCAGACCTCCGTAAGGAGCATTCGGTCTCGAAAGATTTAAAATACGACATATTAAGAAAATGAGATTTTTAAAATATAAAATATATATTAAAATTATTTTTGTATAAATATATGTATATTTATCATTAAAATACCTATTTTGTTATGATATAAATATTCCACCTTTTTCTAAAAAAAATCACAAGAATCAATTTTACACTAAAATACCATGAATTCCATACAAAACCAATATTACAAATAAATACCATTTATTATGAAAATAGGATATTTTCACTAGAAACATCACAATATAAAATCTACATTCATTACAACTCTAAAGACGATTAATAAATACTTGGGGTGTATTTTGAAAACTATACAAAAGTAATTTTACATAAAAACCCCTCAATCTCTATAATTTACCCTAAGGACCCTAGTAAATATAGGTTTAAGCGGGACCAATCTCTTGAGCCTCAGGGAGTCGGAGAAGTGGGTGCTTGCCTATCTAAGGTAGACAACTTAACAACGGTGTTATCAAAACGGTAATCGTCTTTGAAAAAGTCACAAATCCGGCCGTCCATGTGCAGCGGTTACCGATAACATCAAAACAATTAGGACTTCAATTTACTTCTCTAATTGTCTGACTCAGATTGAGTCTCATTATAATCTGACTTGAATATGAGCCAAGTACAATCTACAATCTATAATCTACAATTTACAATATTACAATTCAATATGAATCCATTATTCCATATATTCAATCTATCAACTTGACTGTACCGAGCCATGGATATATATCTATTTACATGATTATACAGTTACATCCGTTTACTGATATCATGGTTTTGGTCAGTCATCCAACTATACAATCTATACAATACAATACAATAATACAATCAAAACACTACGGGGTTTAAGGGGTAGATTGGTACGGAAGGTGTTAAAAGTGGCACGAGACAGTAAGATTAAGACACCTAACATATATTCCGTTGCTTTTGTACCGTGGCTTAACGGTTCCTTGTACATTCCGTTTGCCTGGTCTCTAGCATATAGAGACCCCTCTCGTATATACTGGCATCCTTCTGTACCAAACTACAAACAACAGCGTTAACACAACATTACAACAATATAATACAACTTTAAAAGATACCTTCTTATTCTTTCTATTCTATTTCTCCCTTATCTTTGGGACTTACCTAGCGACCTGTTCGCTGACGACATTCTCTTTCTTTCTTCTTTGAATGTCGTCGGGTGATCTGGACACTTCAGAGATCGAGCCCACTAACCACGCCCCGCTTCCCGGTATATGGTGAAGGGGACGCGACTGGTCCGCTACGTATTTACTCAGAAGCAAATACGATAAGCGTAACTAAGCAATATAAAAGAATAAATGCACAAGAGACAAGATATAAAATAACAGCAACTTTATTTATTCATATTCTTTTGTACAATGCATGAAAAGTAAATACAACTGAAACAAAAGCGATGCCTAAACAATGGCATAACAGGAAATAAAAAGTACTGAATAGAAAATGTGCAATGTCTAGAGCTCGGGGTCTTCACAGAACTGGTCCAAGTCTTCAGCAGTGGGCTTGTTCTCTGACGGGTCCAAACCACCTGACGACATTCAAAGAAGAAAGAAATAGAATGTCGTCAGTGAACTGGTCGCTCGGTAAGTCCCAAAGATAAGGGAGAAGTGGACAGAGAGTAAGAGAGAGAGAGAGTAGCCTTTAATGTTGTATTATATTGTTGTAATGTTGTATTAACGCTGTTATTTGTAGCTTGGTACAGAAGAATGCCAGTGTATACGAGAGGAGTCTCACTTGCCCCGGAGACTAAGGTAAATGTAAGTACAGGGCTCCGTTGGAAGGCCCGGAACAACGGCAATTGGATTCATGTTAGGTGTCACGCCCCGCTTCCCAGTATACGTCGAAGGGGACGCGACTGGTCCGCTACGTATTTACACAGAAGCAAATACGCTAAGCGTAACTAAGCAATATAAAATAAATACACAAGAGACAAGCTATAAAAGAAACATCAACTTTTATTTATTAACATTCTTTTGTACAATACATGAAAAGGAAATACAACTGAAATAAAATGATGCCTAAACAGTGGCATAACAGGAAATGAAAAATACATAAAGGAAAAGTGTACAATGAAACTAAAGTGCAGGGTCTTCGGCAAACTGCTCCAAGTCTTCTTGAGATGGCTCGATCTCCGTCGGGTCCAAACCACCTGACGACATTCAAAGAAGAAAGAAATAGAATGTCGTTAGCGAACAGGTCGCTCGGTAAGTCCCAAAGATAAAGGAGAAATAGACAGAGAGTAAGAGAGAGAGAGTAGCTTTTAATGTTGTATTATAATATTGTAATGTTGTATTAACGCTGTTGTTTGTAGCCTGGTACAGAAGATGCCAGTATATACAAGGAGAGTCCCACTTACACCGGGGACCTTGGTAACCTGTAGTACAAGGCTCCGTCGATAATACCACGGAACAACGGCATAGATGTAATTACGTCTTAAGTGACCACCTTGTGTCACCTTTAACATATTCCGTACCAGTCTACCCCTTAAACCCCGCGATGTCTTATTTGTATTGTTATCTTGTAAATTGTATTGATTGTAAGATTGATTGACTGACCGAAACCATGATATCAGTAAGTGGTTGTAACCATAGAGTCATGTAAATGGAATAACTGAGAATCATGTAAAAGGAATATATATCCATGGTTCGGTTCAGTCAAGTTGAATTAATTGATAATTGGATTCATGTGTTCATATTGAAGTGGAAATTTGTAGATTATAGATTGTCTTGAATCATATTCAAGTCAGATTAATCAGACTCAAACCCGAGTCAGACAATTAGAAATGTGAATCGAAGTCTTATAATTGCTAGGGTCCTTATGGTAATTTATAAAACTTGTGGGGGTTTTACGTAAAAATACTTTTATATACTTTTCAAAATACACCTCAAGTATTTATTGTTCGTCTTTAGAGTTGTGATGAGGGTGGATTTTATGTTGTGACATTTCTAGTGAAAATATCCTAGTTTTATAAATAAGGGTATTTATCTGTAATATTGATTTATTTGAACTTCATGGTATTTTAGTGTAAAATTTATTATTGTGATTTTTAGGAAAAGTTAGAAAATTTATATTATAATAAAATATATATTTAAATGATAAATATACATATGTTTATACAAAAATAATTTTAATACATATTTTATATTCCAAAAATCTCATTTTCTTAAGATGTCGTATTTTAAACCTTTCGAGACCGAATGCTCCTTGCGGAGGTCTGAATCTCGCATTACTAGCCCAAGGGTGCGCGATAAACCGCACAATCCCGAACGGGTTCCCCAAACATGGGTTGTAGCGGCGCTTTGCAAAGATTGTAAAATACCAATTCTTTAGAAAACGGTTTTATAAAGTAAAAGGTATTTATTTGCAAAGTGTAATTTTCCGTATTTTAAATTCTAGGGTTTCTTAAGCCAACTAACCTATTTCTATGTGGTATAAACGACAAGTCGTTAGAAGCCTCAAATCGCCTCTTCACCGCCAATTGTGGCCAGGTAAGTACAAATGAGGAAAGGAGGGATCCGCTCACGAATCGTGAGTCGGGCCTTTTAAAGTTACCTTTGCTCACTTGCCTAGCCTGGACACCACAAAATCAGGTTTAGATAAACAATCGATGTCCACAACTTATCGTGTTTTCCTAATAAGAGGTATTTATTTTAAAAGTGTTTCAAAGCTAAACTTTTAGAAATGATTTTATTAAGAATATGGTATTTAAGTGAAGGTATTATTTTATCGTATTCTAAGTTTTGATGATATCGTTTACGGTTGTATTTGCGTGTGTGTGGAGGTGGGTCATTACTTCGTGCTCTACTTTAAATGTATAGCAAAGTTAAGGGGTTAAATGTGAAATTGAAACATGATGGTATTAAAGTGAAACATACGATAAATTGGAAAGGTTGTCATTTCATGTGATGAAACTTATTCAAATTGATTTTTAAAAGTTTAATAGTCAACATAAAGATATTTAGGCATGAATGTATTGGGGAGAAGTGAAATTTTATAGAAAACCGAATCGGAAATCGGTTTTGTTCCGATTCCGTCAGGTTTCGTAATTTCGTATTTTAGAGAAATAGAAAAGGGGATAGAATGGGACTTACGGGTTTCGATTAGGCAAAGGAGTGTAGGGGGAACTAAAAGAGTTGCCGAGGCGTTGCTTCGTCGCCGGTTGTTTCTAAAAATGTCGCCGGAATTCCCGCCGGAATTTCGTCAGAGCTTCGCCGCGAACTTGTTTTCAAAGTACACACTTCTTGGAAAATTTTGAGAGAGTGAGCCTAGGGTTTTGGGATGAGAGGGTAGAGGGTGGGGGTGATTTATATGGTAGACTAGGGTAGGATAGGTGAAAGGTTTTTAATTAAAAAAATTGTAAAAATTATAGAAAATCATTAAAAATTATAGTAAATGGGGTATATTTAACTCTCGGGAACCGATCCATTAAATTGGAGTATACATGGGGGTGGGGTGGGTGAAGAGCCCCAACTTTCATGTTGGGGACTCGGCCGATCCCAGCCGAGTCAGGAGGTCGGTGGGCGTGGGTTTGTCAGGTGAAGGCTCTGGTATATTTAACTTTTCAGGTGTAGTTCAATTTTTGGAAGTTACGGTGTTTGGACTGTTGGGCTTCCTAAGAATTTAAAACAAAAACAATACAAAAATAATGTGGGGCGGAAGATTTGAACTCTGGTGGCTTGGTTCAGCAGTGCAAGGTGTTACCAATGAGCTACAAACTCCTTCTTATAATTATGGTGTGAAATAATTACTTAAAGTGGTAACAGCAACATTAAATACCCCAAGTATACTTTAATTTTAAACAATTTTATATACACTAAAAATGGAGTTATTTAAAAACAAAATAATTACTTATATATTGTGCTCAGGTTGAAATACTCCTTTATGAATTTTTGAAAAAATATTTTGAAAAAATTTGTATCGGAAATTTGGGGTTGTTACATTCTACCCTCCTTATAAAAATTTCGTCCTCAAAATTTATAAAAGGAAAGTGTAATAGATTTAAGGAAAGTTTGGTGAGAGTGTGTGAAGAATTACAAAGTGATGCGAGGATGTGAAAAGGTTAAAGAGAATTACCAGGGTTATTCTGACCAACCGTATCAGCTTCTACGGCCGCCAATTTGTAAGCCTGGCGTCTCGGCACGTTCCTCCTAGCTGGAGGCATATTCCCCTGTACCCGAGGCATGTTTCTCAGTGCCTGATGGAATTGGCGATTTGGCTGAGTAGGGAATCCATGTGGAGGTGGTGCTGGGAGTGCAGGACGAATTGCAGGAGCCTGGATAGCTGGCTGCTGCGGGTAGTTGGCGTGTGTGTGTGCTGGGTTGCGTCTATAAGAACAGTTTCCAATTCCGTGATTGGACGCGCCACAAACCAAGCATAGGCCTTTTGCGCGCCTACAGTTCTTCCACAAGTGTCCTTCTCTCTTGCAATAAAAGCAAAAATCGGGTCTTGGCCAATCCTTGACTTCTTCCAGTCTTCTGAGTTCAACAGCTGGCCTTGAAGAGGCCCCTCCTGCCATGTGAGTGGCAGGGCGTTTCACTCCTGCAGATTGAGGTCTGCCCCTTTCCTTTATCACTGCTTCATAACGGCGGGCAGCTTCCAGGGCATCCTCATGAGTCAGAAATTTTCCTGTGACTAGAGCAACCTGGATTTCCGTGTCCAAACCTTGTTGAAATCGACGGGCTCTGATCTCATCCGTCGGTATCAGGCGTGCCGTAAATCTGTTACGGTCTTGTGTTAGTTGTATAGTATGTGATATCAAAAATTTGAAATATTGTGACATATCTTACCGACTGAGCATGGTGAATTCAGCGTCATACTCATCTACTGACTTGTCCCACATCGAACCTTGTTGTAGATGAATGAACTGATGTTTCATGGCAAACCTGGCAGTCACAGGGAAGTACTTCGCGTCGAACTTCTCGCGAAAAGTCTTCCATTCAATAGGCTGTACAAGACGGCTTTCTTCCGCCTTCCGCCAGTTCCTTGCATTGTCCGTAAGTTGCGGCTTTGCAACTCGGACCCAAGCTATGTCTGGCACTTGTGCTGCCGCCAGATCATCCTCGATACTTTGAGCCCATTCCTCAGCTTCCAGTGGGCTCCCCTTTCCTGAGAACTGTTTGGGATGTAAAGCTCTGAATTGGTTCACCCCAGGTGCTTCAGCCTCGGGACGGCTTAAGAGCTGCTGCTGTCCCTCTAGGAGGCTGCTGATTGCCTCAAGCAGAACCGTTTGCTCGTTGAGTGGAACAGGAACGGCAGGTGTGAGGGGTAGTGCTGGAGGTGGAGGTGTGTTGTTGACGTTGGTGCTAGTGTTGTTCGGGGGATCCATAACTTAGAATGAAAAATTTAGGTTATGACAGATTCAAGTACATGAAATGATAAGATTCAAGGAATATGAAATTGCAAGATTCAAGAAACATGAATTGTAAAGAATGTTTTAGTTATTGGTTCTTGTGTTTTTATATTGCTTAGGGTTCCATACAGCTCTGACCTGCATGGGCCACCAACAAAACCTGTCACGCCCCGCTTCCCAGTATACGGCGAAAGGGACGCGACTGGTCCGCTACGTATTTACTCAGAAGCAAATACGCTAAGCGTAACTAAGCAATATAAAGTAAATACACAAGAGACAAGCTATAAAAGGAACAACAACTTTTATTTATTAATATTCTTTTGTACAATACATGAAAAGGAAATACAACTGAAATAAAATGATGCCTAAACAGTGGCATAACAGGAAATGAAAAATACAGAAAGGAAAAGTGTACAATGAAACTAAAGTGCAGGGTCTTCGGCAAACTGCTCCAAGTCTTCTTGAGATGGCTCGATCTCCGCCGGGTCCAAACCACCTGACGACATTCAAAGAAGAAAGAAATAGAATGTCGTCGGCGAACAGGTCGCTCGGTAAGTCCCAAAGATAAGGGAGAAATAGACAGAGAGTAAGAGAGAGAGTAGCTTGTAATGTTGTATTATAATATTGTAATGTTGTATTAACGTTGTTGTTTGTAGCCTGGTACAGAAGATGCCAGTGTATACGAGGGGAGTCCCACTTACACCGGAGACCTTGGTAACCTGTAGTACAAGGCTCCGTCGATAATACCACGGAACAATGGCATGGATGTAATTACGTCTTAAGTGACCACCTCGTGCCACCTTTAACATATTCCGTACCAGTCTACCCCTTAAACCCCACGATGTCTTGTTTGAATTGTTATCTTGTAAATTGTATTGATTGTAAGATTAATTGACTGACCGAAACCATGATATCAATAAGTGGTTGTAACCATAGAGTCATGTAAATGGAATAACTGAGAATCATGTAAAAGGAATATATATCCATGGTTCGGTTCGGTCAAGTTGTATTAATTGATAATTGGATTCATGTGTTCATATTGAAGTGGAAACTTGTAGATTATAGATTGACTTGAATCATATTCAAATCAGATTAATCAGACTCAAACCCAAGTCAGACAATCAGAAATGCGAATCGAAGTCTTATAATTGCTAGGGTTCTTATGGTAATTTATAAAACTTGAGGGGTTTTTACGAAAAATACTTTTATATACTTTTCAAAATACACCTCAAGTATTTATTGTTCGTCTTTAGAGTTGTAATGAGGGTGGATTTTATGTTGTGACATTTCTAGTGAAAATATCCTAGTTTTATAAATAAGGGTATTTATCTGTAATATTGATTTATTTGAAGTTCATGATATTTTAGTGTAAAATTTATTATTGTGATTTTTAGGAAAATGTGGAAAATTTATATTATAATAAAATAGATATTTAAATGATAAATATACATATTTTTATACAAAAATAATTTTAATAAATATTTTATATTCCAAAAATCTCATTTTCTTAAAATGTCGTATTTTAAACCTTTCGTGACCGAATACTCCTTACGGAGATCTGAATCTCACACTACTAGCCCGAGGGTGCGCGATAAACCGCACAATCCCGAACGGGTTCCCCAAACATGGGTTGTAGCGGCGCTTTGCAAAGATTGTAAAATACCAATCCTTTAGAAAACGGTTTTATAAAGTAAAAGGTATTTATTTGCAAAGTGTAATTTTCCGTATTTTAGATTCTAGGGTTTTCTAAGCCAACTAGCCTATTTCTAAGTGGTCTAAATGACAAGTCGTTAGAAGCCTCAAATCGCCTCTTCACCGCCAATTGTGGCCAGGTAAGTACAAATGAGGAAAGAAGGGATCCGCTCACGAATTGTGAGTCGGGCCTTTTAAAGTTATCTTTGCTCACTTGCCTAGCATAGACACCACAAAATTAAGTTTAGATAAACGATCGATATCCACAACTTATCGTGTTTTCCTAATAAGAGGTATTTATTTTAAAATTGTTTCAAAGTCAAACTTTTAGAAATGATTTTATTAAGAATATGGTATTTAAGTGAAAGTATTGTTTTATCATATTCTAAGTTTTGATGATATCGTTTAGGGTTGTATTTGCGTGTGTGTGGAGGTAGGTCATTATCTTGTGCTCTACTTTAAATATATAGCAAAGTTAAGGGGTTAAATGTGAAATTGAAATATGATGGTATTAAAGTGAAAAATACAATAAATTGGAAAGGTTATCATTTCATGTGATGAAACTTATTCAAATTGATTTTTAAAAGTTTAGTAGTCAACATAAAGATGTTTAGGCATGAATGTATTGAGGAGAAGTGAAATTTTATAGAAAACCGAATCGAAAATCGGTTTTGTTCCAATTCCGTCAGGTTTCGTGATTTCGTATTTTAGAGAAATAGAAAGGGGGTAGAATGGGACTTACGGGTTTCGATTAGGCAAAGGAGTGTAGGGGGAACTAAAAAAGTTGCCGAGGCGTTACTTCGTCGCCAGTTGTTTCTAAAAACGTCACCGGAATTCCCGCCGGAATTTCGTTGGAGTTTCGCCGCGAACTTGTTTTCAAAGTACACACTTTTTGAAAATTTTGAGAGAGTGAGCCTAGGGTTTTAGGATGAGAGGGTAGAGGGTAGGGGGTGTATTTATAGGGTAGACTAGGGTAAGATAGGTGAAAGGTTTTTAATTAAAAAATTGTAAAAATTATAGAAAATCATTAAAAAATTGTTGTAAATGGGGTATATTTAACTCTCGGGAACCGATCCATTAAATTGGAGTATACAGGGGGTAGGGTAGGTGAAGAGCCCCAACTTTCATGTTGGGGACTCGGCCGTCCGGCCGAGTCCGGCCGGCGGCGCCGGACCGAGTCGGCCGGTCCGCCGGATCGGCCGAGTCAGGAGGTCGGTGGGCGTGGGTTTGTCAGGTGAAGGCTCTGGTATATTTAACTTTTCAGGTGTAGTTCAATTTTTGGAAGTTACGGTGTTTGGACTGTTGGGCTTCCTAAGAATTTAAAACAAAAACAATACAAAAATAATGTGGGGCAGAAGATTTGAACTCTGGTGGCTTGGTTCAGCAGTGCAACGTGTTACCAATGAGCTACAAACTCCTTCTTGTAATTATGGTGTGAAATAATTACTTAAAGTGGTAATAGCAGCATTAAATACCCTAAGTATACTTTAATTTTAAACAATTTTATGTACACTAAAAATGGAGTTATTTAAAAACAAAATAATTACTTATATATTGTGCTCAGGTTGAAATACTCCTTTATGAATTTTTGAAAAAATATTTTGAAAAAAATTGTATCGGAAATTTGGGGTTGTTACATTAGGTATCTTAAGTCTGACTGTCTCGTGCCACTTTTAACACCTTCCGTACCAATCTACCCCTTAAACCCCATAGTGTTTTGATTGTATTGTATTGTAAACTACATAAATTGTATAATTGGATGACTGACCGAAACCATGATATCTATAACGGATGTAACCGTAGAATCATGTAAATGGATGTAAACTGGAGTTCATGTAAATGGAATGTATATCCATGGTTCGATTCAGTCAAGTTGTATAGATTGATAATTGGATTAATGGATTCTTGTTGAATTGTAATATTGAAGCTTGTAGATTATAGATTGTAAATTATAGATTGTGGATTATAGATTGTACTTGAATCATATTCAAGTCAGATTATACAGTGACTCAAACTGAGTCAGACAATTAGCAAGGTAAATTGAAGTCCTGATTGTTTTTATTACTTTGCCTACCCTAGATGGACAAGCACCCACTTCTCCAGCTCTCTGGGGCTCAAGAGATTGGTTCTGCTTAAACCTATGTTTACTAGGGTCCTTATGGTAATTTATAGAACTTGAGGGGGTTTTATGTAAAAATACTTTTATATACTTTTCAAAATACACCTCAAGTATTTATTATTCGTCTTTAGAGTTGTAATGAATGTGGATTTTACGTTGTGATATTTCTAGTGAAAATATCCTAGTTTCATAAATAAAGGTATTTATCTGTAATATTGATTTATTTGGAATTCATGGTATTTTAGTGTAAAATTTATTCTTGCGATTTTTAGAAAATGTGAAATATTTATATCATAACAAAATAGGTATTTTAATGATAAATATACATGTATTTATACAAAAATAATTTTAATATATTTTTTATATTCTAAAATCTCATTTTCTTAAGATATCGTACTTTAAATCTTTCGAGACCGAATGCTTCTTGCGGAGGTCTGAATCTCGCACTACTAAGCCCGAGGATGTGCAATAATCCGCACTATTCTGAACGGGTTCCCTAAAATGGGTTGTAGCGGTGCTTTGCAAAGATTGTAAAATACTAAATCCTTTAGAAAACGGTTTTATGAAGTAAATGGTATTTATTTGTAAAGATATCAATTTTCCGTATTCTATGTTCTGGGGTCTCCTAAGTCAACCAGACTATTCCTAACTGGTACAAACGACAAGTTGTGAGATGCCTCAAATCGCCTCTTCATCGCTAATTGTGGTCAGGTAAGTACAAGTGAAGAAAGGAGGGATCCGCTCACGAATCACCGTGAGACGAGCCTTTTAAAGTTACCTTTCTTACTTGCCTAGCTTAGACACCACAAAATCAGGTTTAGATAAACGACCGATGTCCACAACTTATCCTATTTTCATAATAAGTGGTATTTATTTAAAAAGTGTATCAATACTAAATCTTTTAGAAATGGTTTTATTAAGTAAAGGGTATTTAAATGAAAATGTTTGTTTTCTCGTATTCTAAGTTTTCGATGGTATCGTGTTAGGTTGTATATGAGTGTGCGAAGAGGTAGATCGTTACCTCGTGCTCTACTTTAAAGGTATAGTAAGTTTAATGGAGCTAAATGTAAAGTTAAAACAATGTGGTATTTAAGTGAAAAAATACGATAAATTGAAATATCTATCATTTCATGTGATGAAACTTGATCAATTTGGTTGATTAGTGTTTAATAGTCAACATGAGGAAGTTTAAGTATGATTGTATTAGTGAGAAGTGGAATTTTATAAGAAACCGAATCGGAAGTCGGTTTTGTTCCGATTCCGTCGGGTTTTATAAAACCGTATTTTTTGATAGAAGAGATAGGTAGAAATTGGGACTTACGGGTTATAGATCGCACAAGAGAGTGAGGGGGAAGTCGGGAAATCGTCGATGTGTTGCGTCGTCGCCGGTAGTTCCTAAAGCGATCGCCGGAAGTTCCGCCGGAAATTCGTCGGAGCTTCGCCTCGAGCTCACTTCGATTGCACACTAGGGTTCTAAGGATTTTTCTTGAGAGTTGGCTCAGAAATGTGAGTGAGAGGGTAGAGGGTAGGGTAGTATTTATAGGGTTAGGCTAGGGTTAGGGTAAATTAAGGGTTTTTAAATTAAAAAAATGTAAAAATGTATAAAATCATTAAAAATTGGAGTAAATAGAGTATTTCAAAGGTTTCTAGAACCGATCTAAATAAATAGAGTATACATGGGGGTTAGGAATGCAAAGAGGCAGAATTTTCATCTTGGGGACTCGGTAGTCCGGCCGAGTCCGGCCGGCGGCGCCGGCCGACTCGACCGAGTCGGGGGTCGGGTAGGTGGGGGGTCGTCGGGGGTAGGCACTGGTATATTTAGTTTTTCAGGTTCAGTTCAAGTTTTGGGAGTTATCTCAGGTGGACTGTTGGGCTTCCAAAGAATTTAAAACAAAATAATATTAAAAAATAATGTGGGGTGTGGCTTGGTTCAGCAGTGCAAGGTATTACCAATGAGCTACAAGCTTCTTCTTGTAATTAAATTGCTAATTAATTACTTAAGACATGTGCTCAGGCAGTAAATACCCCTTTATGGATTTTTGAAAAAATATTTTGAAAAAAAATTGTATAGGAAAATTAGGGTTGTTACACCACTGTTGAAGACTTAGACCAGTTCAGTGAAGACCCCGAGCTCTAGTCATTGTACACTTTCCATTTCAGTACTTTTTCGTTTCTGTTATGCCATTGTTTAGGCATCGCTTATTTCCATGTATTTACTTTTCCATGCATTATACAAAAGAATGTTAATAAATAAAGTTGTTGTTCAGTTCATATCTTTTGTCTCTTGTGTATTTACTTTATATTGCTTAGATACGCTTAGCGTATTTACTTTACAGTAAATACGTAGCGGCCTCGTCGCGCCCTCTTCGCCGTATACCGAGAAGCGGGGCGTGACACCCAGACTCCATCTCCATCGACCACCTCCTCACAGCCCCGACGCCATCTCACAGAGAACTCATCGTCGTTGAATCATCACCACCGTCGCTGATCTCAAACTCGAGCCCTCTGCAGTTCCCGAGCCAAGCAGCCACCTAGTGCAGTCACATCATCGCGGTTGGCTAAGGTGTTGCTTGCGTTGAAGTTCTACATCGTTGTCGTCGGTGTTCGAAATGTGGGTATCCTTTACATCGTCGTAATTTTACCGATCGAGGCAAGTTTTAACTTGCTACATGCTAGTTTCATTATACTTACCTATATATATTTATAATGTTGCAAATTGTTATCAATATACCATTTTATAAAAATAATCCGTATTTTATTATTTACTAACACTAGCATGTGTGTGGTTGCAATTGATAACGTTATGCGAAGATACATTTATAAGTAGAATTTAATACAATTTAGTGGATGCAGTTTAATTTGTAATATTTAATAATCGTAAAACGCTATTACAAATACGGTTAAGTATATATTTAAACAAGTAATAGTGAATATATCAATTTCGTTACAGCTGGATAACCGTGACAATTATATTACTGTTTTGTTTGGTTGCACAAGTAAATATTTCTCATGTTTAATACACAATACCTGATATATGTGCGACACGTTGTCTTGTCATTGCTATAGCTGTATTGTTATACCTATTACCTGTAATAACTACCAATACAAACAATATTGAATTGTTATCCTGATTGACCTGACTTGTTGTCTTACTAGACAAGATCTGCACATGATTGTCCTGGTGTTGGTATTAGGTAGACATTCTATTGATACCTAACTTGAACATGAAATCTGGAGGAAAGGGGAAATTAAGAATGTAATTGAAACATAACTCAAGATGATATTATTGTTGTCGTGATTCCGGACGTGAACGGAATAACCATTATTTATTGTACCGTGGTCCTGTGGGGAATGAACGGGTTATATTGTACCATGGTCCCGTGGGGAATGAACGTGATATATTCTGTTGGGTTACAATGAGAATTACATTAATTAGTTTCAAATACCTATAGCATAGTAAACCTAGAAATACAGATTTTAGGATACATGTGACATACTTAGAGCCTGCTGATATATCATCTGTGATTATTTTGTTTATAATTATACCTCATTTTGCACAGAATGTAAGTCCACGTTGCTCACCCCGATTCTTACGGGGAGGCGGAAACGGCGAAAAACGATTTTTAGGCGCAAGGCAACATGGACTAAAAGCCGGATCTTTGCTAAACTAGAAACTAGCAAACTACTAGAGGCTTTAACTACTATGCCGTAGAAATTATACCTCACGAAACCAGTCCTTCGGGTCTTCTCTCCGCTGTCCGGCTCGTCCATCCACGCTCTAAGGAACGATCCGGATCTTGGTCACCTCCGCGGCCTCCTAGAGTCGAAGACGATCCACCCGAGAGTTGTACACCAAGCTCCACCTCGAGCCGAGGCAACTAGGGCAACAAGATCGCCAGTCTAGATGCCCTAGGTTGTGTAGAAGAGAAAGATGGAGGTGTTTGTCTATATGGATTCTTTTTCTCTCAACACATGAGATCAAAAGAAGAAATCAAGAGGAGGAAGAAGGAGGAGAACAAGCAACCATGGAGCTCTTCTTTTCTTCTTACTTTCAAGAGAGAGAATGAGAATGAGAAAATGAATTATGTTAACTAAAGAAAATGAACCATGGTTGCAATAATACACAAAAACCATCATTACTAATCCTATCATGATAAAGTTGATGCTACATTGAATTGACCATTTTCATAATCAAAAAGAAAAAGAAAATCCAAAGAAGAGTGTAGACCTCTCATGAAGGTCAATGGTCAACTCCGGTCAACGGGTCAACAAAGTCAAGAGAGGTCATGGTGGTCAAATGGTCAATGCAATTAGCCATCACAAAATTATCACTAAAGGGATTAGTAAATAATGTCTCCGGCTCATAATGGTTTTGACCGAACGACTGGCCAAAACCCTAATGAGCCTGCCACATAACGGTTTTGGCCGAACCAACTGCCAAAACCCTAATGAGGCACCTCCTCCTTCATCGCTCCTCAAAACTGTGCATACACACCCGCATCAGCATTCCGTAGAATGCGAATGCACAGAAGACAAAATAAATCCATCCGTGCAATACTAGGATCCGGCTTAAACCAAAGCCCACTAGTATTGCCTGCCCGAACAACATACGCACACAAGTGCACGTAAGTGATCGCAGCCCTACCGTAAAACCATACGGCCTCTACACGTTTCGCTCAGTGCAGGGGAACTCTCTGTGTGGGACTCTAAAGACTCGACACTACGCTGGCAGTGGGTTTAACCACAGACCGCAAGCGGCACTAGCTGTACGTAACGGTCCCCAGGTAGATGTCGATAAGAAGGCCGATGAGGTAAACCCATCCGAACTCCTACTAAGCCTGTATGTGACAATCTCCGTACAGTCCGGTCTGTTCGTCTGATACATCACATGGCGGGCCTAGGGGTGGTGAACGTCAGTCCCCTAATAGCGGTACAAGTCGTGTCGGAGTGTAGCCTAGAACATCCTGAGATAACACTGCAAACCTACCAGTATATCTCGCTTGCCCTGGCCAGGGACTACTCGTGTAATGGCTCTGCTAGACACAGCGCGATGTCAACTTCCAATACCGGGAGAGACGAATCCTGTCTAACCGTCACTGCCTCCAAGTGATTCAGGACTGCACCCAACTACTACCTGTTTGCACGACTCTTTTGAGCCGTGGTAGGGTAGTAATCTAAGTACAGTGGAACACACTCGAGGCGAAGTGACAGTGTCAAGTCAGCGGACTAAGCTGTACTCATGTCACCTGGGAACTGATAACTGACGATAGGTATAATACCAACCAACAGTTCCCGACGAGTCCTGTCCAGTGTACTCGTAACCTCACGAGCACCCGCATACTATCTCCAGTACGACGTACTGATGGCTGTGGGACAGACCATCTCCGCTGCTGGGATGAGAAGCGCATACGCTAGTCTACTCCGGAGTATCGATGCCCTGTCTCGATAGTCCTACGACTAGGGACGTGTATAAGGATGTGCTTCTAGATTACCCAGCCTCCACGAGTGTGACTGCCATCACAACGCTGGTAATCAATCAAAGATCCTAAGGGCTCTACTAATATGTATAAGCGATATGCTAAAAGAAACACATGCACATATTGAAGTAGAAACAAACCAAGTAGCATACTGCCATTTTGAGCAAGATTGTCTATACAACTGTGAATATCCCAAGCTTCCCATCAAGTAATATACAAGCTAGTATGATACAGTAATGGCCTCTAGGGCATATACACTGACAATCTCCCACTTGCACTAAGGCCATGTACTGGTGTATCGAAGACCTATCATCTCGATCAGCCGCTCGAACTGAGTCTGGGGTAAGGCCTTCGTGAGTGGATCTGCAGTGTTATTCTCCGTATTTACTCTCTTCACCTCGATCTCCCGGCGATCTACGATCTCCCTGATCAGGTGGTACCGCCTCAAATGTGCCTGGACTTCTGATGGGACCTGGGTTCCTTCGGTAAAGCTATAGCGCCGTTGTTGTCGCAATACAGCGGTATTGGATCAACAATGGTAGGAACCACCTGAAGCTCCGTAAGGAACTTCTTCATCCAGACAGCTTCCTTTGCGACATCGCAAGCAGCTATGTACTCCGCTTCCATAGTTGAGTCAGCAACGGTCTCCTGCTTGGAACTCTTCCAGCAAACCGCCCCTCCATTGAGGGTAAAGACATAACCCGACATGGACTTGGAGTCATCCTTGTCACTCTGGAAGCTGGAGTCAACAAAGGCCTCGATCTGGAGGTCTTTTCCGCCATACACCAAGAACATCTCCTTGGTCCTTCTCAGGTACTTGAGAATGTTCTTTACCGCTATCCAGTGTTTCTCCCCTGGGTCCGACTGATACCGGCTTACAACGCTCAATGCGTATGCTACATCTGGTCTGGTACATAACATCGCATATATTATAGAGCCTACCGCAGAAGCATAGGGTATAATAGACATGCGATCCCTTTCCAAATCAGTCTTGGGAGACAACTCTTTGGAGAGGGTGATCCCGTGACAAGCCGGTAAATTACCGCGCTTGGAATCTTCCATACTGAACCTTTTCAGTATGGTGTCGATGTACCTTGACTGTGAAAGTCCCAACATCCTCTTAGATCTATCACGATAGATCTGGATCCCCAGAATGTAGTTGGCATCGCCCAGGTCCTTCATGGAGAACCTCTGCGACAAGAATCCTTTAACTGACTGTAGCATAGGAATATCATTTCCTATTAGGAGAATGCCATCTACGTACAAGACGAGGAACACCACAGTTCTCCCTACAATCTTGCTATAAATGCATGGTTCATCTGGGTTTTTGATAAAGTCGAATTCCTTGACAGTATCATCAAAGCAGATGTTCCAACTCTGCGATGTCTGCTTAAGTCCATAGATGGACTTTAGCAACTTGCACACTTTACCACTGCTCCCACTCAGAATGAATCCCTCCGGCTGATCCATATAGACGCACTCTTCCAAATTTCCATTTAGGAAAGTCGTCTTTACGTCCATCTGCCAGATTTCATAATCATGGAAGGCAGCAATGGCAAGAAGGATCCGAATGGATTTCAGCATAGCCACTGGAGAAAAGGTCTCGTCATAGTCCAAACCAGGTCTTTGACGAAAACCTTTTGCAACAAGTCTAGCTTTATAGGTCTCAACCTGCCCATCTACACCAATCTTCTTTCTGAAGATCCATTTGCAGCCTACGGGTTTTACCCCTTCTGGAGCAAAGTCCAAAGTCCAAACTTTGTTGGTGTATATGGACTCTATCTCGGTCCGCATTGCATCCAGCCATTTTACCGAGTCACCGCTCTGAATGGCTTGCTGGAAGCTAGTAGGCTCACCATAATCCATAGTGCAATCCTCTCTATCCCCGTCTATGAGAAAACCGTAGTATCTCTTGGGCGAATGAGACTGCCTATTACTCCTGCGGAGTGGCGCTGGGATGTCATGTTCTTTCGAACCCTCTGGTTCTACTAAGCTTTCAGTAATAGCTCATGTTTCTGGAATTTCTTCCAGTTCTATTGCGCTCCCACTTATCTGGTTTTCCAAAAACTCAGTTTCCAAGAAGCGGGCATGACGAAAAACAAAAACCTTTTGTTCCTCTGCGTAATAGAAAAGATACCCCTTGGAGTTCTTTGGGTATCCCATAAACTTACACTGTACTGAGCGTGCCTTGAGCTTGTCCGCATGCTGCTTTTTTACAAAAGCCGGGCATCCCCATGTCTTAATGTGATTAAGATAGGGTTTCTTCCCACACCACATCTGATATGGTGTAGTAGGCACAGTCTTAGTTGGAACTCGGTTCAAAAGATATGCAGCTGTTTCTAGTGCATAACCCCAGAAGGATCGCGGTAACTCAGCCTTACTCATCATGGAACGAACCATATCCAATAGGGTTCGATTCCTCCTTTCCGATACACCGTTGTGTTGTGGTGTGTATGGAGGAGTAAGCTGAGAGAGAATTCCATTCTCTTTTAAGTAGCCCAGAAACTCGGCACTCAAGTATTCACCACCTCGATCAGATCTCAGTGTCTTGATACTTTTGCCTGTTTGTTTTTCAACTTCATTCTTGTATTCCTGAAATTTCTCAGAGGCCTCGGATTTGTGCTTCATCAAGAAGACATGCCCATACCTAGAGAAATCATCTGTGAAAGTAATGAAGTATGAATAACCACTTCGCGCATGTGTAGACATTGGACCACACACATCACTGTGTATGAGTCCCAAGAGCTCGCTTGCTCTTTCTCCGTGTCCAGTGAACGGAGTCTTTGTCATCTTTCCCATGAGACAAGATTCACAAGTGTCATAAGACTGGTACTCGAACGGATCCAAGTATACTTCTTTATGTAACTTTGTCAACCGTGTCTCATTAATGTGACCCAGTCTACAATGCCATAAGAAAGCCTGATTTAATTCCGGAGACTTTCTTTTAAGTGTGTTCTGGACACTGAAGACCTAAGCTTGATTCAAAACGTATATACCGTTTTTCAATGTACCTGACCCGATCAGAACTTGATTTAGGTGGATGTTTACTACATCGCTTACAAAAGTAAAATTATATCCTTCCTTAGAAAATAAGGATACAGATATGATATTACAAGTCGCATCTGGTACATAAAAACAGTCACGCAGAATCAATATCTGCCCAGTTGTCAGTCCTAGATGATATTCCCCTACGGATTCAGCATACATGCTTATTCCGTTAGCAACCCTGAGAGTCATATCACCTTTCTTGATAACCCTACGGTTTCTCAGAGCCTGTAACGAATTACAGATATGAGATCCTGATCCGGTATCCAATACCCAGGAAGTAGGGTTAACTGACATACAGTTCTCTATTACAAACACACCCGAAGCTGAAGCCACAACATGCTTCGAATTCTGGCTACTGGCTTTGCAAGCCCTGCAATCTTTCTGCCAATGTTCATTCCTGTAACAATAGGAACATCCCTCTTTTACTACATCCAGTCCCGAAACTTCTTCCCTTCTCTTTCTTTCTACTTCCCTGGTTTCCTTCAGGGTAGTAGGTAGAGACTGTTGAACTAAGTCAGTATCTGACCCGTTCTTCAACGTGGTCTTCAGGTCCGTGAGCTCAAAAGAGCCGGTCTCTGTAAGGACGTTGCCCCCTACAGATGACCCGATAGCCAACCTCGCTGGAAGCAATTCGTTCGAGGTCTCATATCTTGCGATACGAGATTGCTCTCCATATAAATCTTTGTTATGGAGGAAGATAGAAACTGAGTCCATCTTCTCGTGCTGCCTCTGGTTTGCACCATCAACTGAGGCTAACACGAGGCACTTGGCTTTCACACAGTCTTCTTCCGATGTCCTACGGATATCAATATCCGTGACAGGGAAAACTGGACCTGAGACGGCAGGGGTTGGATTAGTTAAGAGGTGTCCCAGCTTGTCATGGGCAATGGACATCTGGACAGACCTTTGCCAGTCATAACAGTCAGATTCAGTCATTTTATTATCTAGATGTAACCTAGGTGCGGTCACTGGGTCGCTGCAATTAAGAGAGAGAGAAGAAAACACTCAGCATGATGCTCTTGCAAGTTTAGATTGGTTTTTAATTTATTTAAACAGGATGGCTCCCACTGTCTCTCGAATCCCTCCTCAAACCATAAAGGAAGAATTAGTCGGGATCAATCTCACCGTACAATTCTTGCTTAACCGTTCAGCCAGGCCAGTGTCGGTACTTCGAGGGAGGTTTTCCAACGCTTTCGCGAAGTTCCTTAATTTAAGAACCTCTTTTCCCTGGGGACGTATCCCCGCTAACACCTTTCTAGACACCTACTAGGTTTAAAGCATTGATCGTTAAGTGAGATATTTCCCGAGGAGTAGCATATACTCACAGTAGGATCGGGATCCAAATATCATCGCGTGACAAAACTGAAGGAATCCTACCAGAATCATCACACTCCAAATGGTATGCAACACTAGCAAGTTTCGGTACTTTTGAAACCCCCGATGTGGATTTTTGCCCCATGCTCTTATGATCTTGACTTTGGCCAACAAATCTTAAGTCACATGTCAAGTTCTACCCGTCATTGTCCAGGTTAATTTGAACCCACCTGCACATACCCTTGACTTTGGCCAACAAGACAGTACGACTGTCCCAAACCAACGCATCTATCTATGCAACATATGAATACCCAATAGCTACCAAATATTGTGGCTTGACTTTGGCCAATAAACACAGCTTGAATACTATTGACTATCCATATGAAATGACGGAGGGCTACGAATGGTTTTGGCGAAACCGTGAACGTAGTGAACTTGATATAATCGATGGAACGAGATAGCTTTTAAAAGGAGTGGTTCAAGCTCCGCGTTTAAAAGTTGGTTTTTGAAAAGAACCGAGTGGTTTTGAAAGTGTTTAAACGACTTTTACTTGGTTTATTTTCTTGCATTAATTCCAATGCGTCCCATCATTTAATCCTACCATTGCAGAAAACAACCAAAATATGGCGTACGCTTATGCCATCCGCATTCGCGACGGGGCCCCGTCATCACCCGTTAGGTTACTTAACTAACGACAGAGCGGGGGCTGGACTAGCGCGGATGCAAAACATAAGCAACACCTAAATAGATATCATATATAGATATATAGCAATGATAGCCAATCCAGATCACAGATGAACACTTTGGATATACTAGGAACCCGCGATTCGTTCGAGCCTGCAACGAAAAGCGGATTACACGGTCGCGATGAATAGCCAATACTCCACCCTAGACCCCTACGGGTGCGGCAAACTACCCGCCAAGTACCCGAAGCGAAGCAACCTCCCTCAACCCGTGAGTAGGCCACTCGGCACTTCGAGATACCCGGTAGTTTGTGCGCCCCACCTTAGGTCTATCCTAGGAGCAAAAACAGTAAAAAAAAATTATACAATGGCGGCTACAACCCCGACCCGGTTGTGCGGCCATACAAATAATATTACATCAATTTACAAATTTTACAATGAATGAAAGAAAAAGAAACTCTCATCTCACATCCACCCCGGCTATTTATCCGCGACAATCGACCGAGTTCATATACACAAACCATCAACATTACAGATCACAGATATGTATAACCCCCACTAATCGACGTATAGCGATTAGCAGACGTTCAATACATATATCACATCACAGATAATATCCATTAGCCAAAGTCTACGGAATATCGATCAAAATACGGATTTTTAACCACCCCAAAAGTCAATTTGCTCTCTGAAAAATCTGGGTAGAAAAAACATGTATTAAAAATCACAAAACAGCCAAATAAAAACACTGCAGAAAACCCGGTCCACGGCCGAGTCAAATCGGCCGTGAAGCCGCGGCAATAAGCGTGTTATTGCCGCGGAACCGCGGTGGTTTGATCGAGTCACTGGATCGTTTTTCTGCTGTGTTTTTACAAAACCCTGAGACGATTTTTCATATATGTTAAATAACTTTTTGAGCAGTATAAAAAATCGACAGAAACTTGGTTTTTCTGGGCGTGTTTTGCGACTTTTTTCCGATCAATATTCTAAACAGTTTGCTAACTTACTAGTTTATGTTTAGCTAGGCTCTGATACCACTGTAAGTCCACGTTGCTCACCCCAGTTCTTACGGGGAGGCGGAAATGGCGAAAAACAATTATTTGGCGCAAGGCAACATGGACTAAAAAGCGAGGATCTTTGCTAAACTAGAAACTAGCAAACTACTAGAGGTTTTAACTACCATGCCGTAGAAATTATACCTCACGAAACCGGTCCTTCGGATCTTCTCTCCGCTGTCCGGCTCGTCCATCCACGCTCCAAGGAACGATCCGGATCTTGGTCACCTCCGCGGCCTCCTAGAGTCGAAGACGATCCACCCGAGAGTTGTTCACCGAGGTCCACCTCGAGCCGAGGCAACTAGGGCAACAAGATCGCCGGTCTAGATGCCCTAGGTTGTGTAGAAGAGAAAGATGGAGGTGTTTGTCTATGTGGATTCTTTTTCTCTCAACACATGAGATCAAAAGAAGAAATCAAGAGGAGGAAGAAGGAGGAGAACAAGCTACCATGGAGCTCTTCTTTTCTTCTCATTTTCAAGAGAGAGAATGAGAATGAGAAAATGAATTATGTTAACTAAAGAAAATGAACCATGGTTGCAATAATACACAAAAACCATCATTACTAATCCTATCATGATAAAGTTGATGCTACATTGAATTGACCATTTTCATATCAAAAAGAAAAAGAAAATCCAAAGAAGAGTGTAGACCTCTCATGAAGGTCAATGGTCAACTCCGGTCAACGGGTCAACAAAGTCAAGAGAGGTCATGGTGGTCAAATGGTCAATGCAATTAGCCATCACAAAATTATCACTAAAGGGATTAGTAAATAATGTCTCCGGCTCATAATGGTTTTGACCGAACGAATTGCCAAAACCCTAATGAGCCTGCCACATAATGGTTTTGGCCGAACCAACTGCCAAAACCCTAATGAGGCACCTCCTCCTTCATCGCTCCTCAAAACTGTGCATACACACCCGCATTCGCATTCCGTAGAATGCGAATGCACAGAAGACAAAATAAATCCATCTGTGCAATACTAGGATCCGGCTTAAACCAAAGCCCACTAGTATTGCCTGCCCGAACAGCATACGCACACAAGTGCACGTAAGTGATCGCAGCCCTGCCGTAAAACCATACGGCATCTACACGTTTCGCTCAGTGCAGGGAAACTCTCTGTATGGGACTCTAAAGACTCGACACTACACTGGCAGTAGATTTAACCACAGACCGCAAGCTGTACTAGCTGTACGTAACGGTCCCCAGGTAGATGTCGATAAGAAGGCCGATGAGGTAAACCCATCCGAACTCCTACTAAGCCTGTATGTGACAATCTCCGTACAGTCCGGTCTGTTCGTCTGATACATCGCATGGCGGGCCTAGGGGGTGGTGAACGTCAGTCCCCTAATAGCGGTACAAGTCGTGTCGGAGTGTAGCCTAGAACACCCTGAGATAACACTGCAAACCTACCAGTATATCTCGCTTGCCCTGGCCAGGGACTACTCGTGTAATGGCTCTCCTAGACACAGCGCGATGTCAACCCCCAATACCGGGAGAGACGAATCCTGTCTAACCGTCACTGCCTCCAAATGCTTCGGGACTGCACCCAACTACTACATGTTTGCACGAATCCTTTGAGCCGTGGTAAGGTAGTAATCTAAGTACAGTGGGAACACACTCGAGGCGAAGTGACAGTGTCAAGTCAGCGGACTAAGCTGTACTCATGTCACCTGGGAACTGATAACTGACGATAGGTATAATACCAACCAACAGTTCCCGACGAGTCATGTCCAGTGTACTCGTAACCTAACGAGCACCCGCATACTATCTCCAGTACAACGTACTGATGGCTGTGGGACAGACCATCTCCCCTGCTGGGATGAGAAGCGCATACGCTAGTCTACTCCGGAGTATCGATACCCTGTCTCGATAGTCCTATGACTAGGGACGTGTATAAGGATGTGCTTATAGATTACCCAGCTCCCACGAGTGTGACTGCCATCACAACGCTGGTAATCAAGCAAAGATCCTAAGGGCTCTACTAATATGTATAAGCGATATGCTAAAAGAAACACATGCACATATTGAAGTAGAAACAAACCAAGTAGCATACTGCCATTTTAAGCAAGATTGTCTATACAACTTTGAATATCCCAAGCTTCCATCAAGTAATATACAAGCTAGTATGATACAGTAATGGCCTCTAGGGCATATACACAAACACAGAACACCCTATATAGTATTTTGCTCAGTTTATTATTATTATATTTATGACGCACTGACGTCTGGGTTTTGTATGGCCCAGCTTCTTTAACCTTATCGCAGGAAGACCGAGACTATTTTGACAGACAAGTTGAGCAGTGAGGAGCTTTGCTGGTTGGTTTAATGATATTTAGTTTTATTTTTTTTTCCTCCAGTTATGGTTTTAACGTTGTGGTCCCATAAGGGACGAGACTAAGATATTTTTCTGGTTGAATTTTTATTCATTTTTGTTGCCTTTCTTGCTATTATTTTGTTGTGACAGTTAGACATGTGATAGTTAGATTTTATTTACTGTTCTTGATATCTGATTGACAGCCGTAATATGACTATGGAAAGATTTTTCCTCACTATAGGTAGCATGGTTGATTTTGTCACGTTCGATATATTGGAAAGTGGGGCGTGGCATACAGGAAAGAAAAAACACACCCCCCACTCAGAATTCGTCCTTCATTACTGTAAACGCCTATGGTTTTCCTCCTCTATCCTGCCTTGTCTCGTCCGCCATAACAAATGAAGCTGAATCCCTATGACGCGCATCCGATTTTTCTTCCTCTGTGACAGCCCTTTCCTTTTTAGTAAACTTCTATGTTGCACCACCTGACCAAAATACAATGTCGGCTTCAATCACATTTAATACTATGTTGGAAATTGACAGGGGTGATTCATATTGCGACGGAGAACATGCCGACATGCTATTTATTGATCCACGTGCATGCTTATTTTGCAACTACAAGCATTTATTACAGTAGTTCATTTACACACATTGGAAATTATATGTTTATAATTAATTTGTATATTTTTATTTTTCTATTAAAATGAAAAGCTAAAACCCAAGCATTTCTTTAAAGGACAATTTAACAAAACTATATCTAAAGCCTTCCAAGCTAAAAAACCAAAAACAAAAGAAAAAGAAAATGGGGTTCACATCCCCTGCAAAGTGCCAAATCGAACTCCTCGTGCAGGAAAGAAAAAAGCATGCCCTCTCACTCATAATCCGTCCCTTGTTACCGTAAACGCCTATGCTATTGCTCGTCTATCCTATCTTGTCTCGTCCGCCAAAACAAATGAAGCTGAATCCCCATAACGTGTGTCCAATTTTTCTTCCTTTGTGGCAGCCCTTTCCCTTTTAGTAAACTTCTATGTTGCATCACCTGACCAAAATACAATGATGGTTTCAATCACATTTAAAACAATGTTGTCTTTAATCATATATGATAAATGTCTTGCAAATTAAATTATTTTGAAATCCATGCAGAAAGGAAGTTGTTGAAGAGAAATCTGGAAATCATCCGTTAATCATCCGTTGTGTTTTTTCTTAATTTGAAATTTGAATCAAAGGTGTTTTTTTCCTTCTAATTTCAATTATCTTTAAACCTGAATTTAAATTACTTTCCTCTTCTCTTTTCTTTTGTAATAATTTCTTAATAATGTGACATTAAGTTTAGAGATACAGAAGGAAACGGATCAAATTTTTTTTCCTAACATTTCACATAATTTATTTCCAAAATACATTTCATATGGTTTGTCTTGATTTAAGTTCAAACCATATGCGGCATCTTCAATTAATTTTAGAAATACTACAATTCATAAAAGTGTATGCATGTAGAGATGAGGATGAAAAACAGGTAAAAAGACATGGATAAGTAAATGATGTGTTGCCATATATCCCATCTTTAAGGTCTGTTGTTTTTAAATACGTAATCAAAACCTTTTTTTAATTTCCTTGTGTCCAATTAAATCCACGAAAAATCATGTGCGGCTGGGACTCAATCCTCTTTGCTATGGCGGTGGTCTCATGCTCGGGAAAAATCTGAGGAGAGAGAAAAGGCTCGAGCTAGTCGTAGATTGCCGATTTAGATACCCGATTTTCAAAGGTAGGAACTTTCATCCATCTTCTTTGCCCTCGTCGTCTCTTCTAAACCTGTCTGTGTGATAGACCTATTATTCATAAATCCTAACAAGTTCTCACGTCTTGCTACTTGTCTAAATCTAGTTTAATAAAGTAACCTACCGTCGAACTCTTAATAACTTCGTTATTAGTATTTGGATTATACCTATTACAGAATCTTTATACCTTTAAGGTCGGGGCAATGACCTTCCTTGACCTCTTTTCAAATTTACTCTACGAAATGCTAACACGCCGTTATGTTGTCCATTTTGTACTGAGATAATATCCGTTTATAGCTGATGTGCTACCAAAATTTAGATTAATTATCGTTTCTCTTTTTAATCGCATCCTAATGAGTTGACCCACTTGACACTAAAATACCCTACTTTTCCCTAAAAAGCGTATTTCACTAAAATACCCTAAGTTTCACTAAAATACCTTACTTTTTCCTTAAAAGTTGTATTTTCACTAAAGTACCCTAAGTTTCCAAAAGCCGTATTTTCCTTTAAACACCTTAGGTTTCTAAAAGTCGTATTTTTTCATTAAAAATCTCGACTTTCCAAAACTCCATGTTTTACACTTTATTACCCTATACTTATCTATTCAACTAACTCTTGCAAAACCCAACTATAACTTGAATGTGGTTCTTTAACCAAACTCTATGAACCTTAGCATAACATGTTCACCTGTGCTGTTAGGGTTAGGCGTATGGACTCAGGCATGAGATGTACATGAATGATCCGAAATTTGGATAACCCTGATATAGAAAGTGACCCCCTCCTGTTACCATGTCTAGGGAGTCCGTATGTTAACGCCTAATCGAACCCTTTTACAATTAAACAAGACACGGGGTGGGTTATTTTGGATGGTAAGATCGTTCGATGTATCTCGAGAGTTCCCTTAGTTACCGTGGTTCCGTGGTGGAACAAAATACTAACTTTCCAGTACTTGTCTTTGTGTTTCCGTGGTGGAACGGATTGCCAACTTTATTCCCGTTACCGTTGTTCCGTGGTGGAACGGAATACTCTCGAGAATGAGTGCACCCTTGCAACACCAAACTAAATAAAGCAAAATATAGACTTTAGCTGTTAACGACATCTTACCCATACCCGTACCTACATGATTATGCGACACTATATTTATTGTTCTAATTGTCCCATATTATGCTTTAGTTCATCCTGGTTACCATATAAATCACTTTGAGAATCCTATCCGAGTTCAACTCGCTGATGCACGTTTCTTTTTCTTTCCTCCCCACAATGTCTGCTAGGCCTGGGAACGGAGCAGGACGGGACTGAATAAGTCGAAGGTACGCCTACCTCTCCGCTACTTATTAGGATCTAGTCTGTCTTTATTTTCTTTAATGCCCACTTATTTAGGGCTTTCTTTCAATTGATGTAATAAAACTTGATGCTGAAGAGCTTTCTTAACAGAGGAAGGGAGGGTGATGGCAGACAAGAAAGAAACAAACTGACGAGCAGATGATATCAGTCTATGCATATATTCTTCCATTGTCATTTATCAAAAGTTGTGTAGCTTGATATTATTGCAGCCTTCAATCTATCTCCCAACATTATGGCAGCCGATATCGCTATTTCAAGTTGGTTGGAGCCTATATCATTCAGATCCGATGTGTTGTCACTTTGGCATATATGCTGTTTGCATCTTTTTGGTGCTTGTGGTTTGAGAGAAATGAAAGGCTATTCCTCCACAAGTTTAAAAGTAAGGATAGTATTCTCATACATATATATAACCTTAATTAATTTATCTTTGGCCGAGATACTTCCAAGTAGAAAGAAAAAGGCGATCCTTAGAAATGCATTTGAGCTCACCAATTTGCATAACGTGGTAGCATTTGGCGGCGGCGGCGGCAACAGCAACGACAACAGCAACAGTCGGCAGTAGCAGGTAGCAACATCAAGGATGCTCTCAAATAAGGAAAGCTTTAGCAGCTCACCAAATGTCCTGCGTTCTTGATTCTATTTGATGAAGCTGAGCTCTTGGGATCACATATAATTACCTTGATTCTGCTTGTGAGGAATGAGTTACTACTTATAGCTACGTTGCTGACTATGATTTTCGAGATTCATTGGAGTTTTCCCTCGTTATACAGCAGCCCATGTCTTTTGTTGGTGGTGTAATTATTATGTTTTTTTTATAAAAAAAAATTGAAGGATTTTTTGTTTGATTAGATGCAGGTTAGTTATCATTATTTACTTCTGCTTGCAATGGACGTCGACCATTGGTCCGCTCCCCATTTTAGCATTAGTTAATCTTGATAATTAACAAATATTCATTCATTTTTGAAACATGTTTGATTGTGTATATACTTTGTAATTATTTTGATTATTAATGCAGGTTTATTGAGCAAGGAATCTTGCCCTATTTTTTTTATCAAAAAAAATATCAATAAAATTGTGTTTAATCAATATTTCACTACAGAATAAGAGCTTGAAGTAGGTTATTGATGGGACTTGGAGTAGCCCAAGGACCCATTTATAAGGGAGGGCTAATTTATCTCATATGTTATCTCAAAAAAAATTCACCTTAGAGAAAGGGAAAAAATCAATATTTCATTACAGATTTTGGGCACATACTGGCCCGTTTATTTGCGCCAAAGCCCGAAAAAGATCCAAAAATGAGCCGGTTGGTATCGTGTCAGAATCGCATCCGTTAGATTCCATCAAACTCCGAACCCGATATCTAACGGCCGAATACGAAATATTAATACCAAAACCCTCAATTTCCCGCCATAGCTTCTTGATCTCTTTTTCCCCGTTTCTTTTTCTTCTGAAATCTAGGGTTTCATCGCTAAAGGTTCGATCTTGATCTCATTCTCTTCGTTTGTGATTTTTTTGTTTGATAGTTAGCTAATCTGCAATGCAAATTTTAATAAACCCTAGCTTTAGAGTACCGAAACCCTCATTTTCTCCCTCATTTTCTTTATCTTTTGCCCCTTTCTCTTTTCTTCACAACAAGAAAGTTGAGAAATTATACGTTCGATCTCACATTTCCTATTGATCTACTTTAGGGTTTAATTGCTAAAAGGTTTGATATTGTTCTAATTCTGTTCGGTTAATTTGCCATTTTCTTGTAAGCTGTGATGCTTTTGTTTGCAAAGAAGCTAATTTTGAAGAATCTCTACTTGGAGATTTGACTTCTTGAAACTTTAATGCGAGTTTATCAAAACTCGGTTTTATGTCAAACACCGTGACTCCAGTTCATGACGGATCAGTGCTGAATCAGTTGACAAAATATTGATAAACATATTGGTTTAATATTCTGCAAGATTTTTATGTTAAGTTAGACTACATCTTAACACTCTAGACTGTTGGTTGAAATAAGCTGTTGATCATGTAATGTGAAACCTTTTTTTTTTCCAGGAGAATTTAGTGCACTATGAAACCAGAAAAAGAAGAGGAAGAAAGTATGTACCCTTCAATCGGAAGCGGTGCATATTCTGGACAACATCCATATGGCCAGATTGTAAGCATGCTCATCTTTTTTTGTTAGGTTTAGATTTTTTCCTTGCAAGGTTTCTTGAATTTTAGTTGCATTGCATTTCCTTTTTACGCTATTTTTATCTAAATTCTTGAAATCGGTTGATTTAGACAATGATTTGTTGGTGCAATCGATATGTCTGAAACTTTGTATGACGAAGCTTTTTCCCATATAACAATTGATTAAATCTGTTTGTAGACTTTATAATTCTTGATTGATGCGTTGCTCTGATACAGATATTTTTTTAAACGGTGTTTGATTGCTTGGTTTGCAATATTTTTTCACTTGGGGGGCGTTTGGAAATTAATCCTATATTCATACAGGCTTTTGCTGTCACCTGTGGCCCCATCTCCTCCCTGCTCCTGCTGCTATTTACTTGCCATAACCTTGCGGAATTTGTTCTGGAGCTCATTTTTTATGGTCACATTATATTGTGAACTAACAGGTTTTTTTATGGTTTTATCGCAAGATGGATCTATGACTTATTAGCACCTTTTCTTGTTACAGGTTGGCGCTGATGGTAGAAGGGCTTCTTCATCTGGCTTCCATGGTCAACATCCTTCAGCACTACTGGAGTCATCTAAGCTCTCATCTAGAGCTCTACGCTCCAATTTGGGAATGAAGAGTGATGACTATGCTTCAGCATCAGGTCTTGGATACACTCAGAAATCGAATCCACTTTCTGCTGTAAAGAATTCGGATTACTCTTCAATGGACAGAAGGCATTATGATATGCATGTAAAGAGTTCTGATTACTCTTCAGCGGACCAGGTATAGCACATTTTTTTGGTGCTCATAATAGACACTATTAGTATAGCCTGTAATATTTATGGCCTCTTTGTGAACCATTACAAGGCTGCACTACTTCGAGAGCAACATATATTGAGGGTGTCCCAGTTGCTACAGTCAGTTTCTGATATGAGGTGTGTATATATGGCCATAAGCTTAAAATACCATTTATATGTTTACTTCTGCTGTTACTGCCTTATACACTTCAATGATGATCAACTGGAGTCTCATGGCTGCCATTGTAGATAAAGGTGTTTTTATTTTTTATGAAAAGGCATAGAAATAGTGACTAAGTGGATTTGTTTACCGCCGAAAACAGAGACAAACCGGGATGGATCGTTTTTGCATGAATTTGGGGGCAGATGCTATTTGGATTTATCCGCTCACCTCTTCGAAAATGCCAAGTTGATTTATGGCACCATATATCGGAGGTTTGAACGAATGTGACCGTTGTAGCAGACTTCATCAGATTCCCCATCGTTTTCGAGGGGTTTTTGATTGTGAGGACGCTCTTCCCTGCATGCGTAAGCCCCTGTAGTTAATTACGTTATCGTATCGCGATAACCATTTTCTCCTGCTCCGGAAGTTCACTTCATGTCGTGTGTGTTTTTGTTTATTTAGGTTGCCCGTGGATTATATACGGAGACTAATTTATGTTGTCGCCGGTAGGGGCTGGATTAGTCTAAATCCGTATATCTTAGATTTAGGATTTTTATTTAAGGACCGTTAATCTATTTTGAGATTAAGATCGACTTAAATGTATGTGAGCATTTAAGGCTCGATTTGTTTTTTCTTAAGGATACATTAGTCTAATTTGAGACTAAGGTCCACTTAACGAGATTTCAGGATCATGTTTATTTAGGATCCAACAAAAGAGCGTTTGAGCTTTATTATTTTAGTTTAAGGACGTTTCGGTCCATTATGGCCATTTTAGAGGCGTATATTTGTTTAAGGACATTTCGGTCCATTATCGCCATTTTGGGGGCGAATATTAGTTTAGGGACTTCTCGGTCCTTTATCCATTTTGCGCACACGTGTATTTGTTACGTGACGAAACGAATAATGGTGATATAGAATGCGTCTAATTTTGGGGTGCGATCCGATTTGAGATGTGCACGTCAATTTGAAAGTGCATCAATGTGGGATGTATCATTCCCAGTCTTGATGAAGTTTTATATCAAGTTGGGATAAGAAAAGAGTTATTGGTTGTCGGGACCCGCCACCTATTCGAAGACGTTGAAAAATTACGACATATATCAGAGGTGTGGAGAGATGTACCCTTAAACCAAATCCCGTGTTTGAGGGAAAATGGGGTTATTGTGGCCTTAAGAATTTTTGTTAAGAATATGTTAGTCCAATTTGAGACTAAGATCCACTTAACAACATTTTATGATCTTCTTAAGACCCAACAACAGAGTATTTGAACTAATTTGCAAAACTTTAGCAACTTAGCCAATTTGGGCTTTTAGTCTGTTTAGTCTCCCCTCTTTCTGAAAAAGTGCCAAACACTTATTTGGGCTCTGTTTAATCATTCTTTTTTTTATGCAGAAAGTGATGAGAACTTATATAAGTTATGACGCCCACATATGATCATGTGGAGCTTTCAGTCATGGGGATTGCCCAATAAATGTTGAACACTTTACTCATTGTCTTTATATGGAGTGCTAGGCATTCTTTATGGCGTCCACGTGGAGAGCGCGTGAGGCGCTGCCTAATGAATGTTCAACACCCAGCAGTTTTGGACTGTTTGTGGAGTGCTAAGCATTTTTTAGGGCGTTCACGTGGGGAGGGCGTGAGGCGCCAAGCGCTGCCCAATAAGTTTTGATCACTCAGCCGTTTCGGACTGCCTGTGGAGTACTAAGCACTCTTTTTTTTTCTTTTGCGGCGCACACGTGGGGAGCACATGAGGCGCTGGGCGCTACCTAGCGAGTGCTAAGCACTCTTCCTTTCTGTGGCGTCCACGTGAGGAACACGTGCGGCGTTGGGCGCTGCCCAGTTAGTGCTAAGCACTCATCTCTTCTGTGGCGCCTATGTAAGGAACCCGTGCGGCGCTGGACGCTGGATGCTTTTCTCCTCTGCTGATAACATTTTTGCCCATTAATGATCAATATGATTTTTTTTTTGTAGATATAGGATCAAGCTTCATTTTTAAGAACTAAGTTCTTTTACGAGAACTAGGTTTCTCTTATATGTTTTGTTTTGAGGAATTCGATTCCTACTTCTTTTCTGAATTTTTGATTCTCAAGAACAAATTTCTCCCGATGAGAATTAATTCTCAACTTTTGGAAGACTTGTCTTGTGGATCTCAGATCCAGAAAAAGAACTAGGTTCTTTAAGAAGGTTTAAACCCTTTAGATATGTAAATGAGATGTTTTTATCTCTATATATTTTTTTCGTTTACTTAGAGTTTTTAAGGAGGGGGATCTTTTTCCTTGAAAATTTAATTCTTTGTTCCTTTTTTAAGCTTTCTGTTTTTGTTTTTGGAAGCTTATGGGGGGTTCCTCCTTGTCAGACTTGAAGTCTTCGGTTCTTTATATAGTGGAGGCAAGTTTGTTAATTAGTTTTGAAGAAATCTCTCATTAAGAGATCCCAATTAATTTAGGGAATTTTACCCATCATTGGATCTTTTGATCCAAGGGTTTCTGTTTTTACAGAACATATTTTCTTGTTTTTAACAAAATTGGGGAAATATTTTTCATATGCGGAGTTTTACTCTTCACCATTGGATTTTTAATCTAAGAGTTCTTTGTTTTACACAGGGCAATCTTTCTTATTTAAAAAGATTGAAGGCATATATTCCCAAAAAATAGAATTTTATTCTATTGTTGGATCATTGATCCAACCGAGAGTATCTTTCTTATTTAAAAAGATTTGGGAAATGTTTCCTTTATTGGATCTTTGATCCAACGACTCTGTATAACAGATAAAATCCTAATCTTTGTTAGGAAAATGTAGAATTTAATTCTACAGATATTAACTTGGGCGCTGGCGCTCAGGTGTTGTGCACGTGGGCGCCGTTTATGAATTTAATTATTAAGATGAGTATTTCTGTGCTTTGCACATTGGCGCCCGCGTGAGTAACACGTGCGGCGCCTTCTAAGAGTTTGACTCTTATTCAGAGAATGCTTCTGTGCTTTGCACATTGGCGTCCACGTGAGGTGCACGCGCGGCGCTTTTATAGGTTTTATCCTATAAGATTGGCTCTGGCGTTGACGCCCTTGTGGAGAGCACGTGAGGCGCTGTCTCATTGAGTTCCAACAGAGCTTTGCTCTTTATTAGGCTAAATATTGGGGAAACAAATGCCCCCCACTGCTTTGCCCACGTAAGTTTGTACGTAGGTGAAGTAGTGCAAAATTATGCATGACCAGATGGCTTAGGAGACAAGTTTAGGATCCTTATAGCCTAAAGCTTTTTTCATCTTCTTAAGCTGTAAGGGTCTCAAGAAAGTTTTTTTCCCTTATGAGTCGTGGGGATCTCATAGGTGCATATTCTTCCTAGAAATCGTGAGGATTCTTAAGTATCCATCGCCTCCGTGAGTCGTAAGGATCTCACTCGGGTATTTTTTTCTTACGAGTCGTGAGAAACCGTAAGTGATTTTTCCTCCTAATCGGTATGCGACTTAGAGAATGTTGCCCGTGGATAGTATACAAAGTCATTTTTGACCTACTTGTAGGGCCGCGATGATTTAGGAAACATGTTTTAGATCTGTCGTCTAAGGCTTTTCAATTTTATGAGACGTGAGGGTCTCATAAAGATGTTTCTTCCTACAAGTCGAGAAGATCTCGTAGGTGTATTTTCTCCTTAGGAGTCGTGAGGGCTTCTAAGTGTGTTTTCTCTTAAGAGTCGTAAAGATCTCATAAGAGAATTTTCTCCATACGAGTCGAGAGCACTCGCAAGTGGTTTTTCTTCGTCGGTATGCGACTTCGGAGAATTTGGCCCGTGGATAGTATACAAGAGTCAATTTGGACCTACTTGTAGGGCCACATTGCTTAGGAAACAGGTTGATATCTCCGTCACCTAAGGCTTTTCACCTTCATGAGCCGTGAGGGTTTCACGGAGGTGTTTTCCCCTACGAGTCGAGATGAGTCGAGAGGTTCTCGCAGGTGTATCCTAACGTGAGATATAGATAACCCCTATTCTTTACGACAGGGGTCCGTTAGGTTTATGGTACTATGGTTTTAGTCCGTGGTACTGTCGTGTTGGCTGATGTATTCCTCGATATGCGGTCTTTAAGCCGTTGTTCGAGTAGCCCCGTGACTGTCGTGTCTCTGATTCCTTCGGCAGCTGGACAAGACGTCTTCAAGTAATCTCCTTAGGTCATATTACCGTCGAGAGAGCAAGCGTTACGAATTTGCCATGTCGCTTTTTACTTGAGCTTAGGCTCAATTTGGAGCCCCGATGAGTCATAACCACTCCGCGCTGGTGTGGGATGATCTCCGATAGTCTTTTAGGTTTTATATGAGTTGCCTTCAAGACCCTGAAGCTGAGAATATGCTGTTGCTTCATTTTTGTTTGACGATACCGTGTCGTTTCTTTGCTGAAGTAGGGTAGACATCTGTAGGACCTCTATGCTGTATGTATTGCAGTTGAATTCCAGAGCTAGGAATATACCTTTGTTCCAATTTGATTTGGTTATTTGGAGCCTTTTTTGACATTACCTCTGCTGTAACGAAAAGAATGTCGAGCTGGAGCTGAGATTTTGTCGTCACTCCTTTTTGATTTGGCTATTTGGAGCCTTTGTTGACATTGCGTCTGCTGTAACGAGAAGAATGTCGAGCTGAAGCTGAGATTTTGTCGTCAATCCTTTTTGATTTGGCTATTTGGAGCCTTCATTGACATTGTGTCTGTTGTAACGAGAAGAATGTCGAGTTGGAGCTGGGATTTTGCAATCACTCCTTTTTTATTTTGGCTATTTGGAGCATTTGTTGACGTCACATCTGTATCCTGATAGAATGAGAAGATACGTCGGAGGAGTCTTTAGGTTGTATGTGAACCGTCAAGACTTGGAGCTAGGAATTTGCTATGGCTCCGTTTTGTTTCGACTCTTGGGCCTTTTGTTGACGTCGTGTCTGCTTCCTGTCGGAATGAGAAGGTATGTCGGGTAGTCTTTAAGTTGTGTATGGACCGTCAAGACTTGGAGCTTGGGTTTTGCCGTGAATCCATTTTTGATTTGACCCTTGAGTCTTTGTGAGCGTCGTGTCTGCATCCTGATGAAATGAGAAGAAATGACGGGATTGTCCTTAGGTTGTATATGAACCGTCAAGACTTGGAGTTTGGAATTTACCATGGCTCTGTTTTGTTTTGACCTTTGGGCTTTTTGTTGACGTTGCGTCTGCATCCTGATAGAATGAGAAGGAACGCCGAGATTGTCTTTATGTTGCATATGTTGCCATCAAAATCTGGCTCTCCCTTTGACGGAACCTGATGAGAAAACATGGTTCTCTTTTTCATTTGTGCCTATGAATTGTATATAGGGGTCGGTGTAAACTCATCTGCAGGGCAAAGAAAATTTCCTTTTATTTTATTTTTAATTTTCACGATGCTCTATTTTTTCAGCTTTTCATATCGCGAAAATCGCGATTGTCCAATCATTTTGGCTTTTTATCCGCGGTGCCCAATCATTTCGGCTATTTTTTAAATATTTTTACTCGTTGCTCTTTATTGCGAGTTGCCCAATCATTTCAGCTGTATTTATATACATATTTTTTTGCTTGTTGATTTTTATTGCGAGTTGCCCCATCATTTTGGTTGTTTTTATATGCATATTTTTTGCTCGCTGATTTTTATTGCGAATTGCCCCATCATTTCGGCTATTTCATTTGCAAGTTTTTTGCTCGCTAATGTTTTTTATTGCGAGTTTGGAATCTGATACCAACCTTGGTATCGGCATCGCTACAACTGAAATATTGCCAGGATCGAATCATCATGTGCCGTGAAAGGACTTAGAGTTTGCACATGTTTAGGCATCAGCATCGCTATCACTGGAATATTGCCAGGAGCGAATCATCATGTGTCTTTGTTGATTTGAACAAAAATGGCTTAGTAAACAGGGTTAGGGTCCTGTCGACCAAGACTTTTGATTTTATGAGTCGTAAGGATCTCATAAAGGTATTTCTCCCTACGAGTCGTGAGGATCTCGTAGGTGTATTTTCTCCTTAGGAATTGTGGGCATTCCTAAGTATGTGTTCTCCTTTGCAAGTCGTAAGGATCTTGTAAGAGTGTTTTCTCCTTATAAGTCGAGAGGGCTTATAAGTATTGTTCACCATATGGGGACATTTCGCGTCATTGGTGGAGCTATATGAGGGTTGTATTTATTTGTGCCCGTGGATTGTATACAAGGGCCGATATTGGACCGCCTGTAGGGAAACTTGAGGAATGTGATGGTTTAAGAACATGTTTGGATTTCTGTAGCTTAAGGCTTTTGAATCCTATGAGCCGTGAGGGTCTCATAGGTGGAGTTCTCCTTACGAGTTGAGATGATCTCGTAAGTGAAAATCTTACGAGATTGTGCCCTTCCGGGTTTTTACAAGTCCGCCGGTAGCCCTGCTGTTTTTACTCACGGCGTCCTTTCGGGTTTTCATCCGTGCCTATTTTGCTTGTGAACATACCGTTTTTTAACGAGATCGCGTCCTTCCGGGTTTTCACAAACTCGCTGGTAGCCCTGCTGTTTTTACTCACGGCGCCCTTTCGGGTTTTCAATCGTGCCCATTTTGCTTGTGGACTATCCTTTTTTTACCATTTGTTTGCCAATAAGACTTAGGGGTGACTTCACCGCTGGAGTAGCTGTGTAGCCAGTGAAACTTGAGTTGCAGTCTTCGTCGTTGGGGCTTCGATTGCAATGTAGATCTCAAGGAAGCATATCACCGTTTTGGAAGCGACATGCTAGTTTAGAGACATCTCGGTCCGTTATCGCCATGTTTGAGGCAGATAATTTCTAGTTTAAGGACTTCTCGGTCCAATGTCGCCATGTTTGAGGCGAATTATTAGTTTAAGGATATCTCGGTCCGTTGTCGCCATGTTTGAGGCGCCGTTTAGTTTAAGGACATCTCGGTCCGTTGTCGCCATGTTTGAGGCGCCGTTTAGTTTAAGGACATCTCGGTCCGACATTCCCGTTTTTGGAACGAATATTAGTTTAAGGATGGTTTCGGTTCGTTGTTAGTTTAAGCACGTTTCGGTCCATTGTCATTCGGTCGGAGAGTTGCATAACCCATCCCTTCCAACTCTTGTTTGCTGAGACGCTGCTGCATGGACACTTCACGCCTTAGACTATCTTCACCTTCTTAGACTGCTTCATTTATCATCGTGCCCATCGGGTTGTCTTTGTGGGAAGTACCGGGTTTTTTACACGGCACCTGCCCCCTGCTTATCAATGTCGCTTTTCGATATTGATAGAGTATCTTCTTCATATACGAAAGAACGAGATATCACGTCATTCCTTCTGCTGGGTCTTCCTCTTCCTCGGAAGAATGAATTTGACTTCGGGGTTTTTTTCCCCTCATCGTCCGATTTGGAGTGGGACATGGATTTCACATCCCTCCTATGGTTTTTTGGTTCAGGTGGGATATTCTACTTGATTGCAACGCTTGTAGGTCTTTTGATATCCTTTCTGTTCTTTGAGAAGAAAAGACCAACCCACGTAGAAGTTCTTCCGCCAGTGAGAAATATTCCCCCTGTGTATATCTCGGAGGGAGCGAGTGCCCCACGCCGTCGCTATTTTGGCGACAGGTTGCTTTAGAGCCGCTTATTTTTTGTTGAGCGTTGGCGACAAACGCCACCTTGCCTCCGCTTTTCATTCATCTTTATTGGATGATGAAGGGTCTTGACCCATCTGATCCAATCGAGTCATTTTACCCAGGAGCTTTTGGAAGGTCGTCGGCTTGAAGAGGGCTATAAATGGGAACACCTTTGAATTTGGGTCAAGGGTGGCTATGAATATTCCCACGGCTGCAGGTTCGTCGATGCGTTACTCGCATTTTGACTAGAGATTTTGTCATCGGGTAACATATTGAACCCATGTTTCATTCAGTCTAACCGTTTCGTTGATCAACGCCGCTGTGGTAGTGTGTTCATTCTCACTAGCGAATCTCTGATAGAAGAGCATATCCATCTCATCGAAGGTTCTCACGGAATCATTTGGGAATTCCGCATACCATTCGAAGGCGATGCCTGCCAGACTGCTGACGAACTGTCGGAGGAGTATATCATTTCCTCCAGTATTGCCGCACATGGATTTAAATCGCGCAATGTGCCGGCGAGGATTCCCAGTTCCTTTGTACATGTGGAACGTTGGAAGTGTGTACTCTGGCGGGTACTGTATTTAATCATACCAGGCTGGATATGGTCGACCAATCTTGATTGACCTATTTGCAGCTTCATTGACATAGTGAGCTTTGATTTGATGAGCGATATATTCGTCCAGCTTTGCATTTGGAATCATTTCCTCTTCGGCCGTTGATGAGACTTGCAGAAGATTTGAAATGTCACTGTTGTCTTTAAGAGTGACTATCGGTGGTTCATCTGTCAGTGGTTCCGATTGAAGCATCATTCCAGCCACATTCTGGATCAGAAGGCCCATCTGGTTCATTTTAATGGACATTTCTGCAGCTTCTTCACCTCTCTTTTTGAGAGCACGCTTTAGGAAGTCAATATCCGACTCCTGCTCTGTTCTTTCTCCAGGTGCGTCTTGGGGATTTGCCTTAGCGAGTGCTGCCGCCTGAGCAAGTATCTCCTGCAACTTTTCACGTTGCAGTTGAGCCTTTGTCAGGGACCGAGTATGCGGTTCGTGACAAGTAGAAGCACGAACTTCATCTTTGGAGTTCACCATGTGGACTGTATGAACTATCATGCCCCCAGGCTTGAGGTGATTGGAGTTTTGACCTTTGAAGCTTGCCTCGGGCATTTGGATTTTATTAGGCATCTCTTTTTTATGAGAAGCCGCTTTGGTTTTAGGAGGAACGTTGTATCAGGAACCGTCTTGGGATGAGTCTCCTTGTATTTGAAAGAGGGTCTGTCAGAATTTAGCTGACGTTTAGAGGAAGTGCCACGGTTGGTGAATGAGTCCTTCACCTGCTTCCATACTTTATATATAGATGAGGAAAGTTCTTTTAAAGAACGAACCTGTTTCTGCTCTCGTGGGATCTTCACGGGCTGCGGAGATTTCTTTAATATTGCGGTGGGAGAATTTTGTCTGACCATTCGCAGCAGTTTGAAGCTGTTCTCTGTTGGAATAGCAGCATTCATTATCAGAGTTGAAGCAGGTGGAGTCAACGCTGATGGAGAACTGCCCCCAGCTTGTTTTGTACGATGCCGATAACGACGTCGACCGTTTCTTACGGCCGAAATTTGATTAGCCTCAGAATTTTGCTGATCTTGCCCCTTGTTTTTTTGAGAGCTTGAATATTCTGCCCCCTTCGTCGACCATGGCCTTTGGAAGGTACCAGTTGTTTGGAGATCGATTCCGTCGGCAAAGCAGAAACTTGAGGAGCCAGACTATGGAAGACAGACTTCTGGGATTCCTCGTTCGGCGTTGAGGTACCGAGGGTGGGAGGTGGGAGCATAGACCTAAAGAGAAGCCCATTGATTTTTTGAAGAGCCGGATTGCAGAGATTTGAGACTGCAAGTGGGCCCATACTTGATTCTACCGGATGTGACAGTGCCTGAATTGCTGTGAGTGGAAGCAAACGTCGTTCTAGGGTAGAGACGAAACGCTGGTTTCGGTATCCCATCACCCAAGGGCAACTACAAACATTTATACTGCGATTATTTGATCGCAGAAAAACACGACACACGAAGTGTGGAGTGGAAAGAGGAAGAGGTCCCATCGGGCGTGCCAGAATCTGTTCACCGCCGGAAACAGAAACCAACTGGAATGGATCGTCTTGCCTGAATTTTGGGGCAGATGCTATTTGGATTTATCCGTCCACCTCTCCGAAGATGTCAAGTTGATTTATGACACCATATATCGGATGTTTGAACGAATGTGACCATTGTAGCAGACTTCATCAGATTCCCCCTCGTTTGCGAGGGGTTTTTGATTGTGGGGACGCTCTTTCCTGCAGGCGCAAGCTTCTGTAGTTAATTGCGTTACCGCATCGCGATAACCATTTTCTCCTGCTCCGGAAGTTCACTTCGTGTCGTGTGTGTTTTTGTTTGTTTAGGTTGCCCGTGGATTGTATACGGAGACTAATTTATGTTGTCGCCCGTAGGGCGTGTATTAGTCCAAATCCGTATATCTTTAGATTTGGGATTTTTATTTAAGGACCGTTAATCTATTTTGAGATTAAGATCGGCTTAAATGTATGTGAGTATTTGGGGCCCGATTTGTTTTTTGTTAAGAATACATTAGTCCAATTTGAGACTAAAGATCTACTTAACGAGATTTCAGGATCATTTTTATTTAGAATCCAACAAAAGAGCGTTTGAGCTTTATTATTTTAGTTTAAGAACGTTTCGGTCCATTATCGTCATTTTGGAGGCGTATATTAGTTTAGGGACGTTTCGGTCCATTATCGCCATTTTGGAGGCGAATATTAGTTTAGGGACTTCTTGGTCCTTTATCCATCTTGCGCACACGTGTATTTGTTATGCGACGAAGCGAATAATGGTGATATGGAATGCACCCAATTTTGGGTGTGATCCGATTTGAGGTGTGCACGTCAATTCGGAAGTGCATTAACGTGGGATGTATCATTCTCAGTTTTGATGAAGTTTTATATCAAGTTGGGACAAGAAAGGAGTTATTGGTTGTCGAGACCCGCCACCTCTCCGAAAACGTTGAAGAATTACAACGATATATATCAGAGGTGTAGAGAGATGTACCCTTAAATCAAATCCCGTGTTTGAGGGAAAAAGGGTTATTGTGGTCTTAAGAATTTTTGTTAAGGATACGTTAATCCAATTCGAGACTAAAATTCACTTAATAACATTTTAGGATCTTCTTAAGACCCAGCAACAGAGCATTTGGACTCATTTGCAAGACTTTAGCAACTTAGCCAATTTGGGCTTTAGTCTGCTTAGTCTCCCTTCTTTTCTGAAAAAGTGTTAAGCACTTGTTTGTGCTTTGTTTAACCAGTCCCCTATTTTATGCAGAAAGTGATGAGCACTTATATAAGTTCTGACGCCCACATATGATCATGTGGAGTTTTCAGTCATGGGGATTGTCCAATAAGTGTTGAACACTTTACTCCTTTTGTCTTTATATGGAGTGCACTCTCTCTTTTTTCTCCTTTGCGGCGCATACGTGGGGAGCACGTGAGGCGCTGAGGCGCTACCTAACGAGTGCTAAGCACTCTTCCCTTCTGTGGCGCCCATATGAGGAACACGTGCGGCGCTGGGCGCTGCCTAGTGAGTGTTAAGCACTCTTCTCTTCTGTGGCGTCCATGTGAGGAACACGTGCGGCGCTGTGCTAAGCACTCTTCTCTTTTGTGGCGCCCATGTGAGGAACACGCTGGGCGTTTTTTTCCTCTGCTGATAGTATTTTTGCCCATTAATGAACAATAGGATCTTTGTTTTGTAGATCTAGGATCAAGCTTCATTTTTAAGAATCAAGTTCTTTTACGAGAACTAGGTTTCTTTTATATGATTTGTTTTGAGAAATTCGATTTTTAGTTCTTTTTTGAATCTTTGAATCTCAAGAACAAGTTTCTCCCGATGAGAATTAAATTCTAAACTTGTGGGAGACTTGTCTTGTGGACCTTAGATCCAGAGAAAGAACTAAGTTCTTTGAGAAGGGTTAAACCCTTTAGATATATGTAAATGAGATGTTTTTATCTCTATATTTTTTTTCGTTTACCTAGAATTTTTAAGGACGGAGATCTTCCTTGAAAATTTAATTCTTTGTTCTTTTTTTAAGCTTTCTGTTTTGTTTTTGGAAGCTTATGGGGGGGTTGCTCCTTGTCAGACTTGAAGTCTTCGATCTTTTATATAGTGGAGGCAAGTTTGTTAATTAGTTTTGAAGAAATCTCTCATTAAGAGATCCCAATTGATTTGGAGAATTTTACTCACCATTGGATCTTTTGATCCAAGGGTTTCTGTTTTTACAGAACGTATTTTCTTGTTTTTAACAAGATTGGGGAAATATTTTTCATATGCGGAGTTTTACTCTGTGAAATGGTGATTTTTAATCACCATTGGATTTTTAATCCAAGAGTTCTCTGTTTTACATAGGGCAATCTTTCTTGTTTAGAAAGATTGAAGGCATATATTCCCAAAAAATAGAATTTTATTCTATTGTTGGATCATTGATCCAACCGAGAGTATTCTTCTTATTTAGAAAGATTTAGGAGATGTTTCCTCCATTGGATCCAACGACTCTGTTTAACAGAGAAAATTCCAATTTTTGTTAGGGAATTGTAGAATTTAATTCTACAGATATTAACTTGGGCGCTGGCGCTCACGTGTTGTGCATGTGGGCGCCGCTTGAGAATTTAATTCTTAAGATGAGTAATTCTGTGCTTTGCACATTGGCGCTCGCGTGAGTAACACGTGCGGCGCCTTCTAAGAGTTTGACTCTTTATTCAAAGAATGCTTTTGTGTTTTGCACATTGGCGTCCACGTGAGGTGCACTTACGGCGCTCTCATAGGTTTTATTCTATAAGACTGGCTCTGGCGTTGGCGCCCTCATGGAGAGCACGTGAGGCGCTGCCTCATTGAGTTCCAATAGAGCTTTTTATTAGGCTAAATATTGGTGAAACAAGGGCCAAGAACACTATTTATGAACGAAGACCCCCTTTCACTAGTATATTTATATGGAAAAGCAAACCATGATTTGTCATGATAATTAGCAAAATCATGACAGGAAAATCCGTTATAGTTGTGGTAATATTTTTTGGAATTGGATGTTATAATGGAATGATGAGTTAGTGGGGTTTTCCTTGCTCTTTCGTTGCAATTTAAATTGGAAACCGACAGAGAGTCTTTCTTCTTGACTTTTCATGAAAAAGCATTTCCTTGGCGAAAATATCTGAAGGAATGGAAAGCGTGACACACCCTATTTCATTGCAAACAAACATGTGAAAATGCTTTTCTTCACAAGCATAACTTCTGGCATGTCAGATTACTTAATTTCTTTCCGGATGATCAAACTGTCCCTGAATGATATATCCCAACCTCTGCCGAGTTCTGGATGAGCAACCCCCCCCCCCCCCCCAAACCCAACACACACACACACAAACCGAAAAGGGGGAAAAATCTCATTGTCTTATTGTTTGTTATAACCATTTTATCACTAAGCAGAACATGAATTTCTGTCAGACAGGCTGAGTACCTTGCAGCAAGGGCTGCTCCCTCTCATCATGGATCCCAATAACTTAGTTTGTATGGTGGAAGAATGGACATTGATCCTTACATTGTACCTATTCTTTGGCAGTGCTCCATATGGAAGCCAACATCCTGCTTCCGCTGGAGCTCCATATGGTGTGGGTTTGCCCCCTTGTCGGTATTCTGTTCCAGGTAAAGGCCTTCTGGGCCCACCTCCCGAGCCTGATTATAGGACCGCGTACCATCGGGAACTTGAACGAGAAAGAGAAGAGCAAGAGCGGATCCCACCACGCTCGATTTCTCAGCATTGGGCTTCACCTCTCTGGGCATCACCTCGTCAGGTTTTACGAGAACCTGTGCATAGGTGGACCTCAGTATTCCTATGTGCTTCAGATGTTAGTAGGCGGCTCCTCATTTAGTTGTAGCTTTCTTAACTAACTATGTTCTCTTTACACTGAAGGCCTCGTACACCTATCAAAGGAAAGAAGAGAGAATATTCGTGCAAGGTAATGCCATATAGTAACCTGATGCTCAATGATTGCTTCATTCTCTGGGATTTCTTTGGGGATTCTGGTCCAATCACTTTTTGGATCTTCATATTTGCCTTTCATTCCCCCCCTGTGACGTGATTGCAGGCTATATCTACGAGACTTAGAACTTTTGGGACATTTCATATACAATTGATAAGCCCAATGCATTTGAGTTCTCTTTTGCCTTTCTGTTTCTTGTTGTGACCTGTAAGTTCAATTTGTGTCATCATGACTGGTTATTTAATATAAGCAGTGTCATCTCTGTTTTGAGGTAATTTGATGTTAGCAGTTCTGTGAATCTTTTTGACACCAATGAAATCAATGCACTTGATTGACTAGTGATACGCCTTTTGAATACCTGACATTTACTGAATAATCAAATGCTTTTGATTCTTTTTCCATCCGTCGCATTGTAAAAGCGATCTATCAATGCCATCATTAATACACAACAACATATATGCAGACTCGCAACAGATATATAGGAAATTCTATTTCTAAATTGTTTCTTCTTCTGGCAGGTTTACCCGTTTCTTTGGTGGATGTGGAGAGGGATTATTTGTCTTTAAGTATGCGGTATCCCAAGCTTTAATACCCCCAGAGTGTTCAAAGGTTTGACTTTTTATCTTGGGATCTAATTGCCACATATGTCGCCCAACCGGTTCTTTCAGACCACTAATGACTGTTGTGTTTTGCCTTTTCATCGTATTCAGGTTGTTTTGCACTGGCCAAAGAAGACTTTGCAACTTTCACTTCATACTCCAGTGAGGTATTGTTTGGGAATATACTCAGTCAACTTTTAGATTAAAAATAATAATTATATTGGTTACATTTGCTTTAGTTAACCGTCTTGTTTGCTATGGATAATTGAGAATTTTTGCTTCACCTGTGTGGATTAGCTTTGTACATGAGTATGTAGAACTAGACAGCAAAGATGAGGAGAAGGCCTTAGTTTCATCACGTGAACTGTCAAGATCGAAGCATGGAAATACCATCTGGAATGCAAAGGTAATTTCATATTGAGTTCGTAGGCTCTGGCTAAGTGTCCACGAAAAGTCCGATTGTTTTGTCATAAATGTTTAGATTCCCAGATTATCTCAGATTTTTATTCATGCGTGCTTTGTTAAATTTGTACTGGTGTTATTCTAGTGAATTCACAATGCAGTGTATGCTGAAAATTGAGGTTGCAATTCTTTAGTACCGCTAACATTATAAGAGTCCACCTCCTTCCGTTCAGATCATCGACAGTTGGTTCTATGTTCATCGTAATTGTAATAATGAAGTTAAAAGGTTGTTTATTTAAGTTTTTGAGTACTCTTTCTGCTGTAGTGCAAGATTAATATTTTCCTTGAACACAACATTGTATTAAATATTTGAGCAGAAGTTTCTATCTCCATCACAAACTTTTACATATATTAGTGTTCCTAGGCGATCACTATTTAAGTGTTTATCAATTATGACCTTAAACTATTTCTCTTGTATTGACCCTATTTTTAATCATGAATGAAGGACAAACAATTATAAACTGATTGCCATATAGCAATACATACCTTGGAGGGTTTCAATTTTATTAAATCTCTAGGCATTTTCCTGTCATATCTTCTTGTGTGTAAACTTAATATATAAAATAAACTTTTTATGTCTACTGCTTCTCTGGATTCTTCCTATTGATGACGATAATTATCGTAATAATGGCCATAGTTTCTTGGTAAGGCATGTTTAATTGATCTGATGCTGATTAGATCTATTCTACTTGATATGCCCTCTCATATGATTAGGTGATCTTGATGACTGGGATGACAACTAGTGCTTTAAACGACATGTGTTCTTACAAAAGTTCCGAGGAGAGGATTATCCACCTCAACCACAACTTGAGATTTGCTTTTATTAAGAAGGACCGTTCTTTTATGGCTATTGGTGGTCCATGGAACGAGACAATAGATGGTGGTGACCCCTCAGTTGAAGACTCTTCTCTGATTCAAGCAGCATGCAGGTGCTTCCTATAACCGATATGTTGATCACTGGAATATCTGTTCACTGAACCAATGATGTCTTTATTCTCTGGTGACTTACAGATACCTTAAAGATATTACCCACCTTGATTTGCAAAACTGCCCGCATTGGAATCGCTTCCTTGAGGTACTCTTAGCTTCCCCCCCCCCCCCCCCTTCTTTCTTATAAATTGAAAATTGCTAATGTAGGATGGAATATAAGGTCAATAGAGGGCACTATATCGCCTGTTATGTTAGTTGTCTTTATAATTTCATTTTGCATTTGGAGTTATAAAAAATCTATCAGTCTAGTGGTTAGAGGATATATTTCATATTAACTAATATCCAGCTACACTAGTTTTATAATGTTAACGCTCACACAAAAGACTAAAGATAAAAAAAAGTATTAAAATAACATGAGATTTGGACATTTGGTGTATCTTTGTTGTAAATCGTGAAGATAAAGATAGACGGTGTTGATTTTCCAAAAAAGTGCACGGTTGACTTTTAACTACCATAGCAGAGAATTTCCCTCCTTTGGCACTATTTCTCCATTGGCCCCTCTCTTTCTCTATATGCATGGCCTATGAAGCATGGACACGGATACGACACAACACAGATACAAGATACAACGACACAACAGATACCAAAAAATTAGGATGCACGAACATGGGGTCACACATTTTCATAAAGATAGACAAACTATCAAGTACAAAACTATTACCCTAATCCACATACATGTATAAGAATTAACAAGTAAATTACATCTAACAAAAAGCAGGGATGATAAACTAAAACCGTACACTGTTATGTTATAAGGAACATTAAAATTCTACCTAATTAAAATACTTAAAAACACATGTTCATTCGAAGAAAAGAATAACACCCATGAAATGGGACAAGAATGTTATAAAACAAGTTGATATTAATACTAAACTAATAAATCAAGTTGACAACTAGATGCATATGTGAATAGAGTAAGAAGCATCAACTAGATTTTTACATGCATCAAGTTTTAAGATGAGATAAAGACATGACATTAACATGGGACATTAGTTTACTAAAGACAAGTATATGACACTTATTGGACAGGCGCACAACACGTATAAGACATGCCTGGTAGTACATGTTGGACATCTCGCTCGAAGTTTCCATGCTTCATTGTGTTCAGCTAGTATACTTGGCTAGAGTCGGTGATAGTACGTGCAGGACATGACATCTCGTTTGAAGTGGCCATGCTTCATTGTGCACGGCTAATATATATACTCCTAGGGCATATTAGTTGCTCCCTGTGTAAATCACATGATATGTTGTATAATGTACATTAATATATTAGACCATGAAGATCAAGATAACTGTGTCCATGCTCGAAGTGTCGGGCAAGTGTCGGTGATATTACGTGTAGGACTACATGGCATCTCGCTCGAAGTGTCCATGCTTCATAGTGTTTGGCTAGTATACCAGGCAAGAGTCAGTGATAGTACGTGTAGGACATGACATCTCGTTTGAAGTGTCCATGCTTCATTGCGCACGGCTAATATATATACTCCCAGGGCATATTAGTCGCTCCCTGTGTAAATCACATGATATGTTGTATAATGTACACTAATATATTAGACCTTGAAGATCAGGATAATTGTGTCCATGCTCAAGTGTCAGGCAAGTGTCGGCGATATTATGTGTAGGACTACATGGCATCTCGCTCGAAGTTTCCATGCTTCATTGCGTTCGGCTAGTATACCAGGCAAGAGTCGATGATAGTACGTGTAGGACATGACATCTCGTTTGAAGTGTCCATGCTTCATGGGCATGGCTAATATATATACTCCCAGGACATATTAGTTACTCCCTGTGTAAATTACATAATATGTTGTATAATGTACATTGATATATTAGACCATGAAGATCAAGATAAATGATGGTCCAAAGAAGTGGTACGTCTAACTTTAGCTATTCCTTGATTGTATTGTCTCTTATTTTCGAATAAGTAAACTAGATATATGAACAGTTTCTTCTCATCAATATAAATTTGGCAAATTCTCTTACATAGGCAACCTTAAGATGGACTCTTTTTTTTGTTTGGGATGGGGGGGGGGGGATCTTGACTTTGATGCAGATTGGTCGAAGACTTTTTTGAACTTGTAGCTTAGGATTGGCAGTAGGTAATTATAAATGTGGTAATATTGTAAAAGGTATGTAATAAGTTGGAGGCTGTTACCTAAGATGTGAGAGGATTGATTGATATGGTCTGGACAGTGCGACAATGACCAATACATGCTCCAGTTAGGAGAAATGAGAAAATTGTAGCTAATGACACAACAAGGGCTAGGGTAGATCTAAACAAACATGGATAAAGGCAATTAACAATGATATGTAAATTGTCAATATGATTGAGGAAACTGTTGAGAATGGAAGAAATGGATGCACATAGTCGACCCCAAAAATTTGGGATGAAGGCTTGTGCTTGTTGATGCCGCTGCTGATTTTAGATTTGTTTTATCAGATACATTATGATCGACTTGGCGAAGACAATCTTTTTAGTCATAAAGAAATAACCGTGTTGTTTGTTCCGGACCTCTCGGAATCCCTTCCTTCTCCAGATACATCGCAAACTCGATATCTCACACAAAAGAAAGATGTGGCAAAGAGGGAAGGACAACTGGCTGTAAAGGTTATGGTTGTCGTTTATGCTATATAACTTTTCATGGATTGAGGATTATTAAAGCTCATTGTTTCCTCTTCGTTTTGTTATTTCAGAGATGTAATGAAAAGAAGGAATCAGGGAAAGGTAAGGCTACTATTTGCTGCGACCCTTGACCGATTGTTTTGGTTCTACTTGCAGTTATAAAGGTTTTATGTTGGAATCCGAATTATTTATTGCATTATAAAAATGACAACTTTGCAGAAAAGTTAAAGCCAAAGGCAGTGTAGGAAAAAACATACTGGTTTCTAAGATTGACACATTGAAAGATGACAAGACTAAAGGCACCATTGAAGAATCTAAGAAGAAGAATGTGGTTTATCATAAAGGGAAAGGACCTTCGATAGATGTAAATTTGAAGGAGGAGAATGCTGTTGAAGGTACAGCTGATGGGGCTGATTCTAATCCTACAGTGGCCAAACAAAAGCCAGAAAGGAAGAAAATCGTTGAGAAAGTGGTGAAAGGACACGGAAAAGTTGCTGCTAAGAAAGCAAGTGACGTAACTGTGGAAGATGAAAGAGATAACCAGAGCAAGCAAGAAAATGTTGTCAGGGAAGAAGATACAACCGATCCAGAGAATCCCAAGATAGAGAAAGAGAATCAAAATCTAACAATACAGAAAGAACCTGATAACGCTGCTAACTCTCACGATATTGGAATTAAAACAACTGGAAAGAAGAAATTTATTAGAAGGGTGATCAAGAAAGAGGCTATTAAAAAAGAAGCCGGAAAGGAAGATGGCAATGTTGCATCGCAGAATGCAAGCAAAGGAGAAGAAATGATGGATCGGGCTGAAAAAGAGGATTCTAGCATATCAAAAGATAAGATATCAGACGAGTCCGAAGTGCATGTCGTTGACAAGGGGAGCACTAATGAAAAGAAAGCAAAAACTGAGAAGGAAAGTAAAGATTCTAAGTTAGATGATCATGGAATCAAGAAAGAAAAAGCAGAAGATGAGAAACAAAATAAGAGTAAAGGTGCCAAACATGATTCTGAACAGAAATCAAGCAAAAAACTAAAGCAAAAAGGAAAGAATGAAGAGCCACCTCAACACCCAAGATTGTTTCTGCGAACAAAACGGAGCAAGGGATCTAAAGTATGTTAAGTGGATCCTAGAATAGCCATTTAATTCTGTCAAACAAAATAGTTTGTGATTGAGATCTATTATGATTGTAAATTGCAGCTTCAATCAACGTCTTTCTCATTGGATGAACTCTTGGACTATAATGACAAAAATCCTGAAGAATCAATATTTGAGGTTTGCCTTCTTTTATCCCAATGATCATTTAGCATTGTTTCGTAAATAGAGATCCATTCAAACTTTTTTGCCTGGGTGTAGACATCATTAGATGAAGAGTGGTTTATATTTATAATCTATATTATCCTTTATTTTTTATTGATATCAACGAGATTTAACAAAAATAGTGTATCCACCCTGTTGATAGTAACCTTTGTTGCATGATAACAAATTTCATGTTCGGCCATATTTACTTTTTTAGTAGATATAACAATCAGTCCTTCACATGTGACATAGTTCAAATAGAACCATATTTAATAGCATAAAATTTATTATTCTAATAAACCGCCATGCTTGGATTAGATATGATTCCAATTTAATCGATTGGGTGATATGCCTGTTTTTTTTTCCTGATTATATTTCATCTCATGCAGCTGTCAGTATTTGCTGAGGCATTCAATGAGATGCTTCAGTACCAAATGGCTTGCCGTCTGCTGTCATTTCTTGAGGTAAAAATATTCAACTCTAGATTCTTTTTGTTTTTAAATTTACTTTATACTGATGTGCTTTATTCATTAGTTTACAAGCTTATGGAAAATACTTTCCATATTTGCAGAAATTGCGCAGACGATTTGCTGTAAAGAAGAACCTGCACAAAAGACAGAGAGATGAAAAATCCGAAAAAGAAAAAAAAGAAAGTTCCTCGTCAAAGCATCCTAAAGTCTATGATGATTCTGCAGCACAAAATAAATGTCCAAAATCTGAAAAGCAAAACAATCAGGGTGGTGACGAAACAATGGGAAAGGGTGAGCCTAAATTTGAAAGCAAATCAGATGCTGGCAATGATAGTGTTGATGATGAAGAGAAAAATAAATCAGATGACAATAGCAATGCTAAGGGTGAAAAGGAAAACTTGGAAGAAAATATGGAAGATAATACTGAAGAAAATATCGAGGATGATCAGGAAATGGAAGATGTGGCTCCTGATGATGGTGTCAAGGAGGTTAGCACAATAGTGTTTTAATTTGATCTTGAAAATGCCCCTTTTTATATATCAAGCCTTAATTATGCATTTCAGGATGGATAGATAGTTAATTTTGGATTGATTGAACTTCTTATATATTGTTTGACTTATTGTACACTTCATGCAAACTCGCTGTTTTTATATCAAGCTAGAGTGAAGTTGCAGTATGTTCTACATTTTTGTAGCAGCTGCAACTAGCAGTATTTATGAATTGCTCACAGAGGTAGGAATTGCAGTTTCCATGACAGATTTACTGCTACCTAGCTCCCGTCTCCTGTATATAAAAATGATTGTGGCATTTCAGGTCACTTAATCGGGTTGAAGATGGGCGCAGCCCTCTATATATCTTGGTGATATGACTAAATAACAGTTGTTTGGATGAAGTAAACGGATTCATGGGTTTGGTTAAATTTATGGCTATTAAGAGAGAGAGAGAGAGTTAGGGACAGTTCAGGTTTCTGCAAAATAAGAAAAATAAAAATAAAAAATCTACGGGTTGTAATTTTGATTGCTATATTTTTCTATTGTCATGTCTCTGTTCGAACATTTGGAAAGAGAAATTCAATTACCACAAATTCAGATGCAAATCAATTTTCCCCCAGCCCAACAGCCCTTTTAGCTAATTACCATGTTCTTTAAGATGTTCCACGATACACTATGTAAGCAAAATAATACTTACACGTTTTAACTAAAGGCAAGAAATATGTGATTTAGGGCTCTTGGCTCTCTTCATAAAAGCTGGCATTGTTTTCACTTCGAGTTAGTCTTTTTTTTCCCCTTTTTTGGCGGTTTGGGGGGGGGGGATTGCAAGCCTCATATAAAAACATTGACCTTTCACTTTGAAAAGGAAAGTTTTACTGCAGGGCAATGCTTTGTAGTGTAGCTGTAGCTGTTTTCCGCATGTTCTATGCAACATAAAATATAAATTCGAAAATTATTTTGCATACCTCAAACCTATAATTTAATTTCCATTTGCAAAATAGTTCTTTTGTAAGTTAGGTTTGAATTTTGAATCAAGAATGATGTAGATAGGCTTTTAATTTTTAAGATATGAAGTAAGATGTCACCTGTCACTCAACTGAGTTTTTTTAAACAATCTCTTGAATTGTAAATCCCCTTAACAGGGTTTGCACTGTTATACTAAAGATGATCTTTCAGAATTTGGCGGCTTTTTCTTACATTTAACACGATATTAGGGCACATTCATATATTCTGTTATCTAGCAAGCCTTTCTAATAAATCTTCTCTCAGCAGGCTGAGAATGCAGCAAAATTTTTTATAGAAGATAATGGTAAGGCCGGTAAATGAACCGAGCAGCAACAATACTGAACAAATGGCTGAAAATTTAGATAATAGGGAGGAAGATGATAAACCATCTGAGATGAAGTCTAATTCTGGAAAAGGAGAAATCGACAAAGAACTACTGCAGGTATGCATGTGTCCGGGTTTAAATCTGGCCGATTAGTTTGTACATATTTCTGATTTTTGGCTGCCCTATTTTGAAATAGGCTTTCAGATATTTCGATTATAACTGTGTGGGCTATATCAAGGTAATGGTGCAGTATCCGATCACTCGGGTTCTCATTTGGAACTATTATTAACCGATATCATATCTTATTTATGTGTTATTTGCCTCTTGCAGGTTGATGATTTGAAATGCTTGCTTCACAGCTTGGGCAAGTTTCTTTCTCATGGAGATGGCAAGGTCAGATTTTTTTTCACCTTCTCATGCCCCTAATCCAGTCATTATAGAAATGCATTATGTTCGGCATTGTTCTGTGATTGTTACTCCTAATATAAGTAGGACTTAGGAGATTGGGTTTTGCCTATACATACTATCAGGAGCAACAAAAAGTTGAATGCCATTTTGCATTACAAAAATAGCATCTATCATGTAAAAGTTATTTTTCAATGCATACTAATCGCTTTTGAGTTTTGACAGACTTGTCTATGAAACAATACAGGTGGAAGATGATGAATTTTAAATTAAGAGTGAAATAAGACAGGTTGATGAGAAAAGATTCTTTCTTCCTTTTTCTAAGATAAAAAAGATAGGACGCCAGTTGTCGCTCAATTAAGCTTTAAATCAACAGTAAAGTTGCAAAGCTTTGAAAATGGTTGCATATAATGGTAATAAGATGGGTTATTTCTGCTAGTAATATTCATAAGATTGCTGTCCCTCAAATCTGGTTTCACATATAACCCATTCTAATCACTTGCTGCAATCGTTTTGTCTGTAATTTGGAATTATTTTCACTCTGCTCCTTGTCTTTTGGGAAAAAACACAGGAATTAGTAAAGTGGGCACTCTTTGAAAGCAATCCTGCGAGGGATAATTGCATCTTTTATTACCAGCTCGTGACATCTGACTCATTGGATCACTTGAAAACAAAGTCACTGGTTTAGTAGGCTGGCTACAACTGCATTTTCTGATGTCTCAGGTTATCTTAATCTTGATCTTTACTTGTCTGAAATCGCTCCTGACTTTTAATACTGATGTAAATATATAGGATGCTTCATAATTGCCTCAGATTTAACTTGAGTTTTCCAATAAACGCCCTTTGTGTCACTGTCAGCTAGGTTTTCTCGAAATCTATGTTACTTTTTCAAGAAATTTACTCTCAGCGTTTACATTTCCATGATTTGGCTACTTGAACATGCTATCATTGCAATGAATTGTTATTTGCACCTTTTTGGTATTAAATTGCGCTATTGACTTTTAATTGATACTAAAGCTTGAGCAGCAATAGCAGCATACAACATATCAAATTAAGAACTTGAGGCCCATTCACTCACAATAACTACTTGTTGTACCAGGCACTGCATTTTTCTTTGCAGCAAATTAGAGTCCCTTGACATGAACATAAGCTATGAAAAAATAATTAAGAGGAAATATTTATTGGCATAATTTAATGAAGAGCTCACATACAAATATATAGTCATAGACCACCTCTCATATTTTAACCGATCTAACAATTCAATATATTCATAACTAATATATAGTAACTAATTGTATTCACAACACTTCCCGCAAGCTGGAGCATAAATGTCAATCATGTCAAACTTGGACAGAAGACTAGCGAAAATCGGTCGAAGAAGAGGTTTGGTAAGGATATCTGCTAATTGAGTAGGAGAAGAAACATATTGGAGTGCAATCACTTTATCTGTCATTTTATCACGAATGAAGTGGCAATCTTTTTTTATATGCTTGATCCGCTCATGGAAAAATGGATTCTCAGAAATATGGATCATGGTCTTATTATCACATAAGGGTATAGTCGGAAGAGAAGAAAGAATCCCAATATCTGTCAGAAGCAGAGAGATAAGCCATACCAACTCAGCAACCGTATGCGCCGTAGATCTATACTCAGCCTTTGCAGAAGAACGAGCCACTATATTTTACTTCTTACTCCATGTAACCAAGTTTTCTCCTAAGAAAACACAATAGCCATTCGTGAAACGACACTCATCAATGGATTCAGCAAAGTCAGCATCCGCAAAAACTGTGAGCGACAACTTAGATGATGGTTTGTAAAGAAGACCATGTTCTGAAGAACTTTTGATGTATCTGAGAATATACTCAACCGTCTTAAGATGAGAGGTCAAAGGATTCTGCATTTACTGACCCACTGTGCTAACGGCAAAGGCAATGTCAAGACGAGTGGCAGTTTGATAAATAAGCTTCTCAACTAGACGTCGATACCGTTCTAGGTCAGGTAATGGAGGATCCGAGAAAGAGCTCAATCGAGATAGCTTTACTGAGAAATCCATAGGAGTGTTTGCTGGCTTACATCTCAGAAATCCTGTTTCAGATAGAAAATCAAGTGCATACATGCGCCAAGAAAGCTATAATCTATCAGAATTCCGTGATACTTCAATTCCAAGGAAATATCTAAGTGACCCAAGATTCTTGGTATAGAAGTGTGAAGCCAAATGTTCTTTCACCTTAGAGATACCAGCAGAATCATCTTCAGTAATGATAATCATCAACATATACCAACACAATTATCCTGTCCTGAGGACGACTATGTGTAAAGAGGGATGTGTCGGCGCGACTACGTTTGAAGCCAATCTATCGTAGAACTGTACTAAATTTTTCAAACTAGGCACGAGGTGACTGATTCAACCTGTATAACGATTTATATAGAAGATAAATCATAAACTCTTCCAGTCGCTTAAAGCCAGGAGGTTGTTGCATATAAATAGTTTCTGAAAGATCGTCATTAAGAAAGACATTTTTCATATCAAGCTGATGAAATGACCATGTCTTAGAAACAGCCAAAGATATAAGAACACGAACCGATGTCAATATGGCAACTGGCGAAAAAGTCTCAACATGATCCAAACCATACTGCTGAGTAAAACCTTTTGGACACTAATCGAGTTTTGAGTCGGTCAATCGTTCCATCTGGATTATGCTTGACAGCAAAGACCTATCGACAGCCGACAGCCTTCTTATCTGAAGGTGGAGGTACCAATTGCCAAGTTTGATTAGAGTGCAATGCGGCAATCTTGTCTAACATAGTTGCATGTCAACTTGGATGTTGAAGAGCTTCCTTAACAGAGGAAGGGATGATGATGGCAGACAAGAAAGAAACAAACTGACGAGTGGATGAAATCGGTTTATGATAGGAAACAAATTAGAAATTGGAAGTGCAGTAATACAAGAATGCTTACCCTTGCGTAAAGCAATAAGAAGGGAGAGATCTTCTTCTAAAGATGGTGGTGGTTGAGAATCAGAAACACTAGACTGTATAGGAGTACCTGCAGAAAAATCGTTAGAAGAAGCATTGGTGGGAGGGGTTGGACAACTTTCTAACGACGATGATACAATTGTGGATAAGGGATTTAACGTCGGCATGCCCCTATATAGTCAGTAAACTTTCGCAGGACAACAGAGTTTGGGATCTCCCGATGGCTTGAGGGATAAGTCCTCACAGTTTGAACAGACGAATCAAATTCTAAGAAAGGTAGGTGAAGAACAAGAATATAAGGAGTGAGGTTCTTAACACATGGTGGGAAATAGGCTTGATCTTCTAAGGTCGCATTACAAGAAGTACAAACTTTAGATGTGGTAGGGTCAAAACAAACATGCCATTTTGGATTCGTGAGTAACGTACAAATACCATACGGGTGACTTTAGGATCAAGCTTGTTAATATGAGGATAGCATACACAATCAAATATCTTAGGAGGAACATGAAAAGGGTTGTCCTGTGAAAACAAACTAGAGAAAGGAGACCGGTTGTCTAAGATCGGAGAAAACATGCGATTGATATAAAACATACAGTTAAAGCCGTAAAATTCCACAATTGTTTAGGGACATGCATATGCAAAACAAGAGAACGGGCTATCTCAAGCAAATGTCAGTTCTTTCGTTCAGCAATCCTATTTTACTGAGAAGTATAAGAACATGAAGTTTGATACAATATACCATGGGTCTGACAAAATGCAGTAAATTCCTTACTAATATACTCCTTAATATTATTTGAACAAAAAACCTTTACCAGAACACCAAATTGATTAGCAATCTCAGCTACGAAGATTTTAAAAGTAGACAAAAGTTCAGACCTATTACGCAGAAGATACAACCAAGTCATACGGGAATGATCATCGATAAATATAACGCCCTAGCACGATCGTATGTTATTTAACGATATTAGTATTTTAATTTCCTTAATTATTACTTGGTTGTGATTAGTTTGAATAGTATATGTGTTTATCCGACCCGACCGACTTGCGTGAATCCGTTATGATACTATAGTATCTTTTATTAATATTTATCCGTAAACTAAATCCATGTGAATCTTAATTAACAAATATAAAATATCTAAATTATATGTGTGTAATTTATAGTAGCCACACGTTAGGGATATTTTATATTATTATCTGTTACTAGGTTAATTTTAGCATCTCATATTTTATATTGATATTTATCTATTACGCCTAAATCTCAAACAGCCTGGATACCCGATATATATTAGATTTGAATATATTATTGTAACTTTTAAACTATGGTCATATAGGCTATGTATGTATGTATAATTTCCAGTGTATATATTTGTCTATGAGATTTGTTGGAGACGGATCGAATATTGGTATTATCTTTTATACATTAGTTATATATTAAAATATAATATATATAACATATAATATACTATATATATAGTTATTTATTTATATTTTCTTTTTATAAAATAAACTCACTCATCTCCATCGCCACCTCTTCGTCGTTGTCGAGCAATCTCCACCACCACCGCCGTCGCCTACCTCCATCACGACACCCATATCACCAACACCATAGCCTCACCTCGTCGGGAACCCAATCTCGACGACCCATCACCACAACCACTATCAAATCGAGATCCTCACCAAGCAGCGGCTTACATCTTCTCAGCCGACACCTTTCACCGTCGCCGACTCCCTGCAGCGCTTTGAATTCATCTCCGAGCACCTTGTAGCCGAGCATCCAACCCAACTACAGCCATCTCCAGTATCGACGTCAGCTTCTTGCTCGCAATCATCAACATCACCCCTCTTTTGCAACTGAGACCTTCGCCGTGCCGGAAACAGAAAACCCAGATTGGCCGTACCTTATCGTCGATCCTCTTGAGAACTCGATGTCGATCAACACTTGTCAACGCCACCTCATCCCGGTTCTAACCATCAACCAGTAGTCTATCGTCGTCGACTCCATCACTGAGACGAGCAAGCTTGGATTTTAGATTCGTGTTTCCGTCATTCAGTGTTCTTCGTGTTCGTATCCGTCGTCGTATTTTATACATATCCAGGCAAGTTATGACTTGCTATATGCTATATTTTATTTATCTAGATATCGTAATATTAATTTTTATTATTATATGTAGATCATTAACTATAATAAGTTTATAATTTGTAGTATATAACATTATTTAAATTATATTGATAATATGAAATTATAGCAAACTAATCTAGTTGGCTCAATGGTTTAATCGAAGAGTAGCAATTAATACAGTTAATTTATAATACTGGATAATATTGAAAGTTATTATAAGTACGGTTATATATATAGTGGACACATCAATTTAGTTACATGCGGTATCACAGCTAGATAACTGTGACAACTATTATCATGTTATTTATCATGATTTGTTGTGATTAAATACTTCACCTGAATACTTCACATGTTTAGTACACAATACCTGACATGCTTGCGACCTGCCATCTTGCTATTGTTATTGCTATATTGCTTATACATGTTACCTGTAATATTAATCGATGCCAACAATCCTGACTTGTTGTTCCGATGGATGTGACATGTTGTTTAGATAGACATAAGATGTGTCTGCATATTCCTGTGTTGGCATTAGGTAGATATTATCTATACCTGACTTGGAAAACGAAATCTGGGGAAATGGGGAAATCAAAAGTGTAGCTAAAGTGTAACTTAAAAGGATATTACTTAGATCCGTAGTTCCGGAGGGTAACGGAACAGAATCATTCGTGATTCTTATTACTTGATCCGTGGTTCCGGAGGATAACGGAACAGAATCATTCGTGATTCTTATTATTTGATCTATGGTTCCGGAGGGTAATTTCTTGATTCATACTTTTTGATTCGTGGTTTCGAAAGGTAACGGGATATATATTTTTGAGTTACATGAAGGAATACATTTATTGGTTTTAAATACATGTAGAATAGTTAACTTAGAAACACAGATTTTAGGATACATGTGACATACATATAGCCTGCTGTTATAACCCATGTGATTGTTTTGTTTATATTTATATCTCATTTTGCACGTGACACCTTATATAGCACACTGTTCAATTTATTATTATTATTATTATGATAATGATATTTATGACGTACCGACGTCTGAGTTTTGCATGGCCTGATTCCTTTAACCTTATCGCAGGAAAATCGAGAGTATTTTGACAGGCAAACTGAGCAGTGAGGAGCTTTGCTGATTTAGTTTAGTGATGCTTAGATTTATTTTCTAGTTATGGTTTAACGTTGTGATTGCATAAGGGATGAGACTAGGATGTTATGACTGGATCTTTATTTGTTTCCGCTACCTTATTATTTTAGTGTGATAGTTGGACATGTGATAGTTAGATATTTATTTTACTATACTTAATATCTGATTGATAGCCGTAATGTGACTATGAAAGGAAATTTTCTCGCCATAGGTATAATGGTTGGCTTTGTCGCGTATCGTATTTACATATTTTGGGAAGCGGGACGTGATAATAAAAGTCACAAAATATCTATAACCAAATACGCTAGAAAATTTAAAATGACCCCAAATAAATGAGTAAACTAACGCAAAAAGCAAATCATATCTTTTATTAACTAGAGGAAAAGATGAGCGATATTGTTTACTAAGATACATGATTCATAACTGAATCCTGGTAAATCAATAGAAGGCAGCATAGTACGTAAAGAAGAAAGAGAAGGATAACCAAATCTCTGATGCCACTGGATAGTAGAAACAACTGCAGACGTACTGGAAAGCCAATCAATGTACAGTCCATTTTGTTCATGCCTTCCACCAATTCGCTGCTTCGTCAGAAAATCTTGTATCACAAAGTGAGATGGATAAAATGGTCCGGAGCAATTAGAATCATTTGTAAGCTGACGAATAGAAATCAAGTTTTGTTTTAAAGATGACACAATTAAAACATTTTTGATAAATCAGACGGTACATCACGAAACATGTGATGTGAGGCGCACCAAAATCAGCGACCCATGAATTAGAATGAGAAAGGAACGATATACTTGACGGGTAGAAAGGTTGGCAGGAGGTATAAAGGAGAGGAGACAACGTAACTGGCCCCACTCAGCACTGGATAAAGATAAATTATCGGCAGAAAAGGAAGATCGGGCAGTAGCAACTGGTGTGGAAGTCCGGCGAGCTGTAGGCATATCATCAGGGTAGCCATATTTCTTCTAACACTAGTTTTCGCGATGATTAGTGCCGCCGTAATAAGCACAATAAAGATTGGCAGGACCATGGCCAGGTCCACGAGAACCATGAACACGAGGAGTAATAAGAGGATGATCGTGAGCAATAATTGAGATCGAATCAGAATCCATGACGAACGGCGCAGAGATAAATCACGAGCGAGAGCGAATAAGGTACACAATCAACAAAATCCAGACGGAGGCGGCGATTCACAATCTATTCTCAAATATGGGAGATCCAGAGCTAGAGACCATTAGGCAATAAAGAAAATTCAGAGTTTGTGCAATTAAAAATCTTGAAGCAATAAAAAAAATCCAGATCCACAGCACGAGAAGGCAGCTTCGAGAGGGCATGATTTCAAGAGGGATGGGTTGTCAAGAGGGCCGCGGTGGCATGTCGAAGTCGTTGTAAAAGAGATGGAGGGTGTTGGAGAGATTATCGAGGTGGAAGGGGGTTTAGAGGCGGGTTTAGAGGGCGGCAGAGGGCCACAGGGGGGTTTTGCAGGGAGTGGGGTCTGTGATGGCGCTGGAGTGCTGGCTCGAGGGCGTGAGGGTGCTGGAAGGGAACGGAGGGGCTAGAGGGTTTGATCCAGGGTACTGGATGGTTGGAGTGGGGAACGGAGGATGTTGGAGGGTTTGATTGAGGAGAGGCGGCGGCTGGTGAGAAGGGAAATTATAGTTTCCACTTAATTATTTTCATCACTCTGAAACCATGAAAATAATCAAGAAGAAATATTTATTGGCATAATTTAATGAAGAGTTCACATACAAATATATAGAGAGCCATAGATCATCTCTCATATTTTAACTGATCAAACAACTCAATATATTTATAACTGATATCTAGTAACTAATTATATTCATAATACTATAAAAATATGTGCTGCAAGCCACCAGAAATAAGTTACTGCACATATGAAATTAAGACCAACAGAGGACATAAAATTCATCATCGCTCAAATAATATGGTTAATATGTCACTCAGAGTAGTGGTAATTATCCTAACAGTAACATAACACAACTTAACATTGTCAACAATGTGCTGGATGCTGCTAGCTTGTTCCCATGGCCATCGTAGTCTCCATATCCTTCAGCTCCTATGTTTCCCAAAACATCAAAGTCGCCTTTATTACACACAAAAGAAGAAAGTTAATACATCAAAAAATCATTCATATACACTCTATAGTTAGGTGACATGTTTGGTATCCTTACCTCGTCTATTGTGTGGCCACAAGCCGTGGCAAAATTATACCCTTTTTCTCTAAACTATCAAAAACTTTGTATATTACAAGGAACTGCCAAAAGCTTCATACTAATGGTACCTGTTTTTGTAACTTATATGGATTTTTAAGATGTGGTTATGGCACTTCAGAGAAAAACAGGTAGTGTCAATATGAAAGTTGTGGGCAGTTACCTGTAATATATAAAGCTTTTGGTAGCTGCTGATAATCGGTATAGTTTAGGTAGTTAGTGAAATTAAATGTATTTTATACCCTTACCTCGTTTGTCAGTGTGTCCACAAGCCGTGGCAAGAGTATAGCTAACATCTCTAATCGAAGCACCATTATAGAATCTGAAGTTGTATAGTATGCCATCAATGCACTTGAGCACGAGCTTCGTCTCTGCGAAGCACGGGCCCGTACAATACTCGTCGACTGCCTCAGGGGGAACAGCAATGGTTCCTTCAGCACTCAATCTGCAGGATTCTTGGCAGCTGCTATATACCTTTTAAATCTCAAACAAATTAGGGAAGTTTTGTAAGTTAAGTGTATGATATCTTCATTAAGAATTAATTAGTGATAGATGATGATTTTGTTTGACTTACATAGTGATTGTTGAAGCATTCTAATGCTTGGTCGACAATGTACTCCGGGTCTCCTTCTGTAAAATTTGTGTAGGTTTAATCGTAGTTATATATTTAGATGGTTGAATAGCACAAGAGGCCCTTGTAGTTTACTCCTGAAGTAATTTATTAGCACATATGCCCCCTCGATCCATTGACCAAAACATTAAAAGGCATCCAAATTCTAATCTAAAAAATGCAAACAAGTTCTAGAGTTAATTTGGACATCATTTTAGGGTTGTTTTTAGGGTTTTGATCGGTTGGCACAAGGTGTGTTTGTGCTAATAAAGTACTTAAGGGTGTATGAGCGCTTTATGAGGTAAATTGTTGGGGTGTTTTGTGCATTTAACTTTATTTAGATGTATATAGATCGATAAATATAGACAGATAGATATAGACAGACAAATAAATAGACAGAGAGATATTGATAGACAAGTAAATAGACAGAAAAAAACTGCAGACCTGAGTTGCAACAAGCAAAAGCCATGCAAATGAGAGCTGTTAGAGTTAACTGGCATTTGAAGGGAAGTGAAGAAGCCATTGGAGAAAGTGTTTCTAAGCAAATCGATTCACAAGATTTACAATCACTGCTTAATTTATACGTTGGTGAAACTTTTTGAAAACTTGGAGTAAAACCAACCCAACCTATCCATTCCTTTCTCTCTTTGTAGCTTTTCTTCTGCATAGGCCATCAACTATCTTTTGTAATGACCTACGTAACCTTTCAAAAGGACATAGGGCTGGGTGAAATGAATGGAATATAGTTGGAAGTATGAGGTTAGTTTGGGGATTTGATAGAGCAAAAGAGCAGGGGAACTTCCTTGTGTAGGTTTGCGTTGTATTTTAAGAGTAAAATGGGGAGTTGCGATTTGGTGAGAAAATATTTACCAACCTACTTGACATTGTTCATTCCTCCCCCCCACCTCCTAGTATGCTCAGTTGTCAAGCCAGCTTTGGACTATGATGGGTTGCTTGTATTGAGTTTTAGAAGGAATGAAATATTATATTGCTATATTGTCTATATAACATACTAAAATTGAGCTAGGGATAGGTAAGAAAGTGAACTTTTCACTTAATGGCCTCTATGTCCTACTCAAATATATTGAATTTTGTTTTGTATCCCAATAAAAAAAGTTAACTGACCAACTTGGGAGCTTCACTTTGATTGGTGGGCTCCAAATTGTGATTATTTTGAATAAAAATAAGTTGCAATATTTGATGTTAGGATTTAATTCTCTAATAAGAAATTAACCATAATGTGTCATCTCTAGAAAAATTCCCCTGCCGTTTTTTAGATTTAACTAGGTATGTAAGTAGATGGGATAATCCGAGCTAACTCCATATTTGTATTGTAATTGCATCTGGCAATAAGTTCTAATACGAATGTGGTTAAACTTATATCTATTCCGTATCCGTCACCATATTTGATATAAAAAATAGTAATTATATTTTTGCTAATATCATTCCATATCGGTATTTGTAGCCAACTTCTGCCAAACACAGATATAATTCTCATGTTTGATAACTACTTGTATCCGTATTTAATCTGTCCATGACTACCAATACAGATATGCTAACATCTATATCCGCTCTAATCCGTTCACATCCTTAGATTTAACTAATTTTATCAAACCTGATCAAACATAGTGAAATCAATAATTCAATAGATATATTTAGCATTATTTATCAAAGAAAGAAAAAACAAATAGGCATTTTAAGTAAAAGTTTGAATCAACCCTTCAATAAAATTGTTTTGCATGTATTTGAAATTGGTATAATTTGTTGAATATCATAAAAAATTTAGTCCGTGTTTATTGAGTCTAATATATGGAAAATGTTAAATTATACATGATAATTATTTGATCAGCTGTAGAGAGAAATATGCTTGACCATCTTTTTAAAGAAATATTCAATTATATATTACAACAATATGATTTAATTTTTAAACCAAATCCATCATTATCTATACTACACCTGGATTTTCTTTTCTTCTCAAT